>JAFIRS010000933.1:0-492244 GCA_018342105.1 Gonioctena quinquepunctata | reverse complement strand
CTGAATTCATTGCTGAAAAGTAAATACCACTTCTAACCTACTTCCAATTCAATGGACTTGACATTTAAAACTTGATTTTTTGTCATAAAATCAGCTGCTTCACCAGACTTCAAAACGAAAGAATGAACTGTTCTTTTTTATTTTTTCGATTGACTCGGCAGTTACTTGATGGCAATCCATGGTAATTTTAAATCATAACACACGATTAGACCCACAGAATTTTATTTAATTCACAACATGCTTTGGACCTGGAACAATTATTTGAATTCTCCAGTTTTTGGTTTATTTTCTCAATATTTGTTTGGTTTATTGTCTATTCCTGAAGAAATATATTTTCTCATTGTTGACAATTGAACTCTAACTTTTTCTTTTTTGTTTCCTCACTATCTCGGCTAGCCTCATAATCCGGTGGGAGCGATGGATTATCTTTCAATTACCTATTTTTTCGGTATATCAAAATGGGACCTCTTCAGGTCAATTTCTTATGTTATTCCACACATGGGATGGAAATCTACGACATGCCAGTGTGGTCAAGCAAAAGTTACATGGAAGAAATGAAAAAATTGGAATATTCGAAAAATCAAAAGAAGGCCCTATATCTCCTAGTAAAATAGAATTATTAAAAAAAAATCCAATATTCGAAAGGCCTATTCACGAACTTGATTCAAAAATGGGAGAAAAACAATTTCCGAAAATATATATCTTACAAAATTTTCATAAAAATGTTATTTTTCCAACACGCTAAAAGTCACCTATAGTTCATCCGACTAAAATGATTTTTCACCAGAAAACTCGCGTTCCAAGCAATATTTCATGTCGTTTTGGGTATAGATATATTCTCGATAATAGCTTGGCTGCAGCCATTTGAAGACGACGAAACATACCGTCTGCGTATGCCATGTTCGTAGCCGACTGTCGTCCGTCGTCAAAATAAACACAATACTCACAGTTTTTACGTTGAGGTTTGAAAATAGTCGTAGAAGATTGATTGAATGGAATTTCCTAATTTTTGTGGCGATATAATATTCATTTTATGTTTACACGGTGTTACGGAAAGTATTCATTTACAAGAAGGTGTATTTAACTTTGATTTTTATTCGAGTCAGGTTATGTAGACTTCTGGGGAAAAAAATTTAGAGATGATACCAAAGTATTTTTTTATTATGTAATTATTCAGTTTTGCTATCTCACACATATTCAGATCCTCTATTGGAATAGCAAGATTGCTGCAATTGCAGTAACCCATACAGAACACCTTCTTCTTTATATACACCTTGCAACCTTTTGCATCTTGCGTCATTGCAGTGGAAATTTATGATTTTCCTGACATTGACAGGAATTTGTGGCTGACTCCATAAATTTTGGCATCAGAACATTGTCCCCCTCTTTTTGCCATCCATAGTCCTCTCGATCCAGCTGATTATGTAAGTATAGTAAAAAGACTATTTATCCAAACTCATACTTGATAATAGCACCTAGAAAAACCAAACAGAATATAAACCCATTTCATTAATAACTCTGAAATGTAACCTTAGAACATGAAAATGAAATGCATATTCTGTAGGTGGTATACTTGACAGACTTTTTGAGTTTTTTAATAGAATTCCTGGCCTCATTCACGTTTTACATTTCCTACTTTATATAATCGAAGGACAAGCTTTGGCAACTCTTTGCTTTCGCTGAAAGTGCCGATACCAAAACGAGCAAGAAATGTCTTTGCTTGCATTTTTCGAATACATGTCCCAAGCCGATTTTTTCCAATTCTAAACAAATTACTAGTATCACATCCTGTCAGTGCATGAAATTAATTCGTGAATTGCAATCAATCTTTCTTATTTGAAGAAACAGTAGCATGGCCTATCTCCATGAACATTTTGTTCGATCTCATATTTTCATTATCTATACTATTATAACATTGTAATTGTATGTTTGTTTGTTTATTCGCGCACCACGCAAAACAACTGGACCGATTTTGATGAAACTCCTTTGTTTGAGGGCCTATGCTCTTAGACTTGAAAACTAGTATGGTATGATTAATTTCGCTTTGATAACGGAAACAGGATCTGTAACAATAAAACCATTTCTTCACAAACAAGTGCTACCAAATAAGGGTTCAATTTCAGAATGAAAGTCTGATTTTTCAACGACGTTTCGATATAGTTTTTGTCATCCTCAGGTTGAAACACAAATATTCTTTTTATATTTCTGCCATCGTATTGTACGAATGTTGTTGAAGATGTGTGATTTCGTTGTCATCGGGAATGGTTTATCTTTCATGTTTTCCACTTCATGAATACAATGGATTATTCAGAAACTTAAATAATATAAGCCTCACTGTATTTTAGGCAACATGTCAAGATATAGAAAAATCGATTAAACGGTTTTCTTCAATAGGATTCAATATAAATTGAACCAGAAATGGTAGATCTCAGGTGAAAACAACTACTTTCCTGGCAAATACCACGCAGAACGTTGAATGATATTCACCTGAAAATCATGCATACTTCCATATAATATCAATGGACATTGAATGCAAATGTTTCTTTCTGATAAGCTGATATGTTTAATTTATGTTGTGTTCACCTAACAATCCGCATACCGGTTTCAGGCTTCTTGGCCCTCATCAGGGAGTAGTCAACCAGCCGAAGGTCAAAGAACTCTGGCTGAAGTGAGACACAACGAAACAAACCATCATCGAGCATGTAAACCTTAGGTACGCCGGAAAGATGAACTTCAACTGGCGGTACCTCAGTGACAGGAAGAAACACTCCGAAAATTTCCCACCCGATAGGTTTCTAAATGAAAGATTCCTTCAGTAGGGTGGCAACCGTCAGATATAGTGAAAGATAAGTGCCATGTGAATGGAATGAATAGAAAAATCGAATTAAACGGTTTTTCACATGACAAGATTCAATAAAATAGAATAGATCTCAGGTAAAACATTTTTCCTGGATAATACGCAGAACGTTGAATATTCACGAACCATGCATCTTCCATATAATATCAATGGACATTGAATGCAATGTTTTTTCTGATAAGCCTGATTATGTTCAATTCATGTCGTGTTCACCTAACAATCCGCATACTGGTCGAGCTTCTTGGCCCTCATCAGTACGGAGTAGTCAACCAGCCAGAGGTCCAAAGAACTCTAGCTGAAGTGAGAACAACGTAAACAAACCATCATCGAGCTTGTAAGACCTATAGGTACGCCAGAAAAGATAAACTTCAACTGGCGGTACCTAGTGACAGAAAGAAACACTCCGAAAATCTCCCACTTTGATAGGTTTCTAAATAGAAGATTCCTTCTCAGTAGGAGTGGCAAGCCCGCCTAGCATATAGTGATGAGGGCCAAGAAGCCTGAAACCGGTATGCGGATTGTTAGGTGAACATGACATGAATTAAACATAATCGAGCTTATCAGAAAGAAACATTTGCATTCAATGTCCATTGATATTATATGGAAGTATGCATGGATTCTCAGGTGGCTATCATTCAACGTTCTGCGTGGTATTTGCCAGAAAAGTAGTTGTTTTTTACCCGAGATCTACCATTTTATGGTTCAATTTTATATTGAATCCTTTATGTGAAGAAAACCGTTTAATTCGATTTTTCTATTCATTCCACTTCACATGGCACTTATTTTTCACTATATGCTAGACGGGCTTGCCACTTCTACTGAGAAGGAATTTTTTATTTAGAAACCTATCGAAGTGGGAGATTTTCGGAGTGTTTCTTTCTGTCACTAGGTACCGCCAGTTGAAGTTTATTTTTTCCGCCGTACCTATAGGTGTTACAAGCTCGATGATGGTTTGTTTACGTTAGTGTCTCACTCAGCCAGAGTTCTTTTGGGCCTTTGGCTGGTTGCTTCTCCGTACCGATGAGGGACCAAAGTTGAATCCGGTATGCGGATTGTTAGGTGTACACGACATAAATTAAACATAATCGAGCTCATCAGAAAGAAACATTTGGATTCAATTTCCATTGATATTTTATGGAAGTATGCCTGGATTTTCAGGTGAATATCATTCAACGTTCTGTGTATTTGCCAGGAAAGTAGTTGTTTTCACCTGAGATCTACCATTTTCTGGTTCAATTTATATTGAATCTTTGGAGAAAAACCCTTTAATTCGATTTTTCTATTCATTCCACTTCACATGGCACTTATCTTTCACTATATGCTGAGACGGCTTGCCACTCTTACTGAGAAGGAATCTTTATTCAGGGAAACTATCGAGGTGGAGAAATTTCGGGGTGTTTCTTCCACTGGTACCGCCAGTTAAAGTTTATCTTTCCGGCGTACCTATAGGTGTTACAAGCTCGATGATGGTTTGTTTACGTTGTGTCTCACTTCAGCCAGAGTTCTTTGGACCTTTGGCTGGTTGACTACTCCGTACTGATGAGGGCCAAGAAGCCTGAAACCGGTATGCGGATTGTTAGGTGAACATGACATAAATTAAACATAATCGAGCTTATCAGAAAGAAACATTTGCATTCAATGTCCATTATATATATATATATATATATATATATATATATATACCGGGTGAGTCTGAGAGATGGGGCACCCCTATTTTTGAGAGAAATAATCCGATTCAAAGCACGAAAATTCAGGGGGCTATTGAACAACTAAAATGTGATTTTTTGAGATGAAAATTAATTCTGTAGCACTTCCGGTTTCGCAAGAAATGATCTGAGTATTAGTTTTTCAAATGGAACACCTTGTACATTTTCACATTTTTAAAATCTAGAACAAATTCTGAACATGATAAGCTAACTTTTTTATTATAATTTTTTTTTTTGTTTTTAAGGATGATGATTTTTTACATGTTGAAAGTTCCTCTCCGATGCCATGTTGTCCGAAAAAATGAAATTAGCATTTTAATTACAATACTTTGCCACCAGCCGCTGTTTGAATGTGGCAAAATAACTTTTTTTCGATTACCTCATGTTTTTTAAATGGCATCTCTATGGTACACTCTCTGCAACAGATTGTTTCGGAGGAAAGGAATCGAATGATACCAAAATTTTGATTATCTGTCGATTATCATTAGTCATCACTATTATAAAAAAATGTACCACAAAATAGTGCAGCCGATGGACTAAACAACACCAAAATGATGGAAATTTTAAAATATCACTTCTACTCAATTGTCTCATAACGATTTTCAACATTGAAAATTATCATACGTTAAATTTATTATTTTTAATTTGAATACGCGATTTTGAGGATTATCAACATTTATTACAAATTTTTGAAAACAACAAATACGTAGCACAATGCTCTAATACTCTTACTATAAAAATTGCTCAAAATGTTGGCCATTATGTTCCATGCATAATTGCACCCTTCTGACTGCTGCTCGAACTGCTCTTGTTAACTCTACTGGGCTGATATTATTGAAAGCTGTAATTACTTTTTGTTGCAGTTCCTCGCGTGTCTCACCAGAAGTTGCATATACATCATTTTTTATTGTTCCCTATAAATAATAGTCTAAGGGGGTTAAGTCTGGTGACCTAGGTGGCCATCTGATGGGACCATGTGTGGAAATTAGTTTATTTCTGTAGGCATTATTCAGGTAATTGATTATTATTCCAGGATTATGAGGATGTGCACCGTCCTGTTGAAAATAATAATTTTGCAGAACCAATGGAAGCTCGTCAATGATTGGCTCGATAGCATCCCGAAGAAACGTTAGGTACCTCGCTCCAGTAAGTGATCCATAAAAAAAAATTGGCCCAATGAATCGATCTCCAAGTATACCCATCCAACAGTTAAATCCGAACCTTTCTCGAGGATTACCTTGATGTAAAAGCCTTGGATTCTGCTGTGCCCAATATCGAGTATTATTCCTATTGAAAAGCCCTTTATTGGTAAATCTTGTTTCATCTGAGTATAAAATTCTCAAAGGAAATTGAGGATTTTCACGAAAATTATGAAGAAACCATCGACAGTATTCAAGTCTTCTTTCATCGTCTCCACCAAAAAGCTTTTGATGTATCGGATATTTAAACGAGCGAAACTTATGCTTTTTCAAAATCCTCTGTACAGTCGATTGACTTGCGTCACATTCATTAGCTAATTCTCGTGTTGAAGAAGTCGGATTTACCTCTACATATCCGAACGTCTATCTCTTTATCTTTGCTGACTATTACATTTACATTTCGATTTCGAATACGTCGGTTGTTTGGCTCTTGTCTCAACTGACGTTCAAGGTTCACGAAGTATGTCCTACATGGATGTCTTCTACCAGGAAACCTCCGTCTGTATAAATTTGATGCAGCCGTAGAATTCTTCAGACACTCACCGTAAATTAAATACATGTCAATTTTTCCATTTTGGCTAAATTTATTCATGACACAGTCATAATGATTGGACTGAGATAACAGTTATTTCGTATTGATGCTTATTTGACAGCAGATATTCATTAATTTTTTTTATCCAAAGGCGACTTTGACAAAATTTGGAGTTGACGATGGGAACACATTCCCTTATTGAAACAGATTAAACTATTGAACACTTTCAGAATCTGTGAAAATGGATAGTGTAATTTCTGTGTTCCTATCAACCATAATGGGTCCATCATGGGAATACTAGTAATTAGTCTTTTTGAAAACGAATTACTTTCAAAATGTGAATTATAGACGTAATGAAATATCTGCTGGTAGCAAACCAGAATTTTCATTACATTTTTCTGGAGTATGCATCTATTAGAAATACATACATCAAATTTGCCAACTATTCTTATTGGTATAGTGAGTGAAATTTCAAATAATGTTATTATTTGGGATTTTTATTAGTCCAGCGGCCACAATACTTTTTGGTACATTTTTTGTAATAGTGATAAATCTGAAACTAATCGACAGATATTCGAAATTTTGGTATCATTCGATTCCTTTCCTTCGAAACAATCTGTTGCAGAAAGTGTCCCATAGAGATGCCATTTAAAAAACATGATATAATCGAAAAAAAGTGATTTTGCCACATTCAAACAGCGGCTGGTGGCAAAGTATTGTAACTAAAATGCTAATTTCATTTTCTTGGACAACATGGCATCGGAGAGAAACGTTCAACATGTAAAAAATCATTATCCTTGAAAAAAATTTGAAAAAAAAAAAATCAGCTTATGTTCAGAATTTGCTCTAGATTTGAAAAAAGTGAAAATGTACAAGGTGTTCCATTTGAAAAACTAATACTCAGATCATTTCTGGCAAAACCGGAAGTGCTACACAATTAATTTTTAACTAAAAAAATCACATTTTAGTTGCTCAATAGCCCCCTGAATTTTCGTGCTCTGATTCGGATTATTTCTCCCAAAAATAGGGGTGTCACATCTCTCAGACTCACCCGGTATATATATATATATATATATATATATATTTAAATATATATATATTTATACATAAATATATATATATAGTGTCCCACTTCTCCTGGAAACACCCCCGTATCTTCCGTAATTATTGTAGTAGAATCCAGAAATTTTCACGATTGTTATATATCCAAAAATGAGTACGAATCTTTTCTGGGGTTGACCTGAGTGACATACACTGCGCGCCAGTGGCGATGAAGATACCGATTTTTGCGAAAAATGTTATTAGGGGGCAAGATAGGCTCGAAGTTATTACGAATTCGTGAGCGGGACATCAACCCAAGTAGAAATCCATATTTTCGCCCAAAAGTTTTCAGTTCTGAAAAATCCGAATTTGTCTCACTTCTCTTGGAAACACCCCCTATATCTTCCATAATAATTGGAGTAGAATTCTGAAATTCTCACGAGCGTTTGATATAGCAAAAATGAGTCTCAATCTCGCCTGGGGTCAACCTGAGTGACAGTCACTGCGCGCCAGGGGCGATGGATATACCAATTTTTGCGAAAAATAATATTAAGGCGCAAGATGGCTCGAAATCCTCACGGGTTCGTGATAAGGGTATCAAGTTCAGTAACAATCTATATTTCTGCTATAAAATCCGAATTTGTCTCACTTCTCATGGAAACATTCCCGTATCTTCCGTAATTATTGGAGTAGAACTCTGAAATTTCCACGATCGTAAGATTTACCAGAAATGAGTTCAAGTCTCTTTTATGGTCATGCTGAGTAACATACACTGCGCGCCATGGGCGATAGACTTACCGATTTGTGCGAGAAATGATATAAAGGGGCAATATAGGCTAATCATTTTCGGATTCGTGATCAGGACATCCACTTTGGTGATTATCCATATATACGACCATCGTGAAAATTTTAGAATTCTACTCCAATGATTACGGAAGATACGGAGGTGTTTTCATGAGAAGTTAGACAAATTCGGATTTTTCCGAACTACAAAATTTCCAGCGAAAATATGGATTGTAACTAAAGTTGATGTCCTCATTACGAATCCATAAGAATTTTGAGTCTATCTTGCCCCCTAATATCATTTTTCGCAAAAATCGTTATATCCATCGCTCCTGGCGCGAAGTGTATGTCAACCCCAAGAGAGATTCAGACTTGTTTTCGGTATATCTAACAACCATGTGAATTTCAGAATTCTACTTCGATAATTACGGAAGGTACGAGGGTGTTTCCATGAGAAGTGAGACAAATTCAGATTTTTCAGAATTGAAAATTTTTCAGCAAAAATACGGATTGCTACTGAAGTTGGTGTCCTGATCTCGAATCCGTAAGAATTTTGAGCCTATCTTGCCCCTAATATTATTTTTCGCAGAAATCGGTATATCCATCGCCCCTGGTGCGCAGTTTATGTCACTCAGATCAACCATAGAAGAGATTTAGACGCATCCTCGATATCTCTTACGATTGTGAAAATTTCAGAATTCCACTACAATAATTACGGACGATACGGGGGTCTTTCCATGAGAAGTGAGACACACTGTATATATAATATAAACTTTTTCGGGAAAGCATGCTAACTGTACAAAAGAACGAATGAATCTTATGTTTCATAACATCTAGGTAATATAGTCGATTTTTGTGATGAGTATGTCCAGGAAAGAAAAAATATAGTCGGTTTTGGATTACATCGTGAACACAAGGTGTTTGTTGTAGAGATGACTTAAATATTCAAATACCGCTATGGCCTCGAAAGAGTTCAGCTCATTGGGTCTATGAAAAGTTCTCCACCACTTGGTAACACTTTCCCACTTTGTATATTTATCATGAAGACGATGGAATCGGTTTTCTCTAAAACCTTTCGAAGTAACTAGATTAAATTGAAACTGACTTCCAAATTTCATATTATATATTTACATTTCCATCAAATTAAAAAAAAATACTGATCGACCAAATATGTTTGAAAAATGTAACCCATGAAAATAGTATACAATTTCCACAAGTTGGCTATGATATATATATATTATATCATTCTCATCATTTCAATTCATTACACCTTTTCCACTCTCTTTTATTCCTTTATATAGTAGCTGAGAAATCAGATTTTTTACAGGATTGGTTTAACAGAGCGACTAAAAGGAATTAAGCTACATATTTTTACAAGCTTTTATTCAGTTTCACTTGTTAGTTCGTTAAGGTCAAATCTTGCAAGTGAATTTTGACCGACTACTAATCGTCAGATTGATTTGAAATTTGGCAGATGTTCATAATTCCGGTGACATTGCATTATGGATTTTTTGATACAGAAAAAATAAAATGGCGGCTGCAAGATGGCGGACGAAATTTGTAATTATGATCCGATTTGATTCAAAATTGGTATGCGGGGGTTCATGGCGTCAAAGATCATTAATTTTTTGTCAAAATTAATGAATTCAAGATGGCTACTCCACGATGGCGGATCCAAGATGGCGGACGAGTTTTGTGATTATATTCCGATTTATTTTAAAATTGGTATAGGGGGTTTAGGGGTCAGAGATTATGGATTTCTTTGTCAAAATTCATTAATTCGAAATAGCGGACGAGTTTTGTGATTATGGTCCGGTTCGATTCAAAATTGGAATGGGGTTTTCGGTCGTAGATTATGAAACTCAAAAAAGATAATAATGAACTCACAGCTTATTACCTTGAGGTCCGAACGACACACTCATTGTAAATTTCTTCATTGTAGTACCCCTAAAGATGAGAATAAAACAAACAGAAAGCTTGGACAACCTTCAGAGAGTACACTCTTCCTTTTGCTGCACACCCCAATATTGAAGCCTTACACCTAACTAGTCAGTAACGACCACCCTCTCACTATATATACAGTGCTTTTCTTCAATGTCCCCCCCCCCTTTAATTTTTTGAGCGGGTCAACTCAAAAAAGTGAAACTTGAGATAATAAAATTGATGCATAAATACTATATTTTGGAGTAAAATTGACAGATGAAACTTCCAAGATGGCGACTGGGTGCCATCTGGGAAAAAAAATTAAATTGAAGGGATAGTCTTGTGACACATCCTTCTGAAGCTCCCGACGAATACTTCACAACCCTAGAATATAAAGTCAATATCTCCACCTACTACAAAATGGCGGAACATTTAATAATTGCCAGAATACATCGACGTTTAACTTCATAATTTGAGGAAAGGAGCTGAGTTCAGTTCAGAAGATGCTCGGAATGGTTGCCTTGAACTGCTTGACATAATAATAGCCTATCCGATATCTCACGCCGAACCCTTTCGAACACAGTAACGTCGATATTTCTACAAATATTCATTATTCTCTGCCGTATATCCAATATTGAAAGAGGTTCAGTTTCGTACACCTTTTGCTCCGAATAGCCTCTTGAAAAAAAGTCTACAGGTGTCAAATCTGGCGAGCGGGCTGGCCATTTCGTAGGACCTCGACGGCCAATCCAACGACCAGTGAAAATATTATCCAAATGATTTCTCACTTGTCCGTAGTTATGTGGTGGTGCTCCATCTTGTTGGAATACAATATCCATATCGAATTCATCAGGATTCGCTTCGACGATTCTGGTGATAAGAGGGTCAATAGTATTTTCCAGCATATTCGAATACAGTTCCCCCGCTAAATTTTGTTCAATGACTAGAGGTCCTTCAATATGGTTCTCCAATATTCCTACCAAAACGTTAATTTTTTCTGGATATTGAGAATGAGTTTCCCGGAAAATGTGAGGGTTGGTGTAACTCTAATAACAGCAATTTTGTCTGTGAACCTTTCACTCACGTATAAATCGATAGAATTATGTTCATTGGGATCCTCCCTGCAATCATGATCGTCAGGTTCAAACTCATCTTCCTTTATCTCGAGAATATTCTTTTTGTTTTTCGAAAATTCTAAACATTTCTTGACAAAATGCCCTTTTTCTTACAAAATCCACATTCTTCACCAAACGCTAGACAATTCCTAATTCTATGCGAGTGACCACAAAAATTGAAATCATCGATGACATCTCTTTTGACAGATTTTTTTTTGACTATGTTGATATTCACACTTGCTTCACATTGAAATTCTTCTATTTGTTGCTTGCTGACTTCTACTGCTCGGGAATATTCCGAAACTTTTTCCAGAGTTATATTTCCATTTCGTAGGAGAACTTCTTTCACATAAATCTCTAATTCCGAATATAACTTATCTCTTATTATGCTTGACTCCTGATCCCTAAATACACATTTAGAATGGAATTTTCAGTTCGGTGAGGTAACTATCAAATGCTTGTCCTTCTTTCTGTATTATATTTCTGAATACAAATCTTTCATACACAATATTTGCTCTTGGCTTACAATAGTTCTCCACCCGATTGATTGTTTCACTATTCAGCTTCAGTGAATTGAAAACTTTCAGACACTCTTCACCGATGGCACTGAGGAAAATTGCAACTTTGATGTCTTCTTTCACATCGATTCCGTCTTTGCTTGAAGCTTTCATGAACAAATTGAACTGCTGCTTCCATAATATCCAGTTTTCAGCTAGGTTCCCTTTGAACGTTAGAGGTTTCGGTGGCCAAAAATTGGTTCCATATTACTATATTTCTATCTCAAATCTACGATTATTGTAGTTTACTCCTGACACCATGTAAAATAATGATACTTGAGAAGTAAACCTTCATTCTTGTTAGTACATTGGTACCTGCTTTTCTACTTCTTTATTTACATCTAACTCCATGACGACCAAAGCTTACATGATTACTTCACACATAAACATATCATATCTGATGCCATTCCAGTAGTGGATCCCCCCCCGACGAGTCCCTCACGTCCTGTTAGAAAAACTGAAAAAAACAATGGAAAGATTGGAAGGAAGTGGTATAATTTCGAGAATCTATAAACCAACCAATTGGGTCCACAACTTAGTAATAAGAGAAAAAATGAATGGTGAGTTGCGCTTATGTCTGGACCCAAAGGACTTGAATAGTGCTGTTAGAAGGGAATTATTTCTCATCCCTAAACCAGAAAATATAATCACACAATTGGCAGGTATGGCAGTTTTTTCAGTTTTTGACATGAAAGAAGGGTTCTGGCACATAAAGCTAGACGATGAAAGTGCAGATTCATGTACTTTCAATACACCATTTTCGCTATATCGTTTTAACCGGCTTCCATTTGGGATTTCATCAGCCCCCGAAGTTTTTCAGCG
Source organism: Gonioctena quinquepunctata (assembly GCA_018342105.1). NCBI lineage: Eukaryota > Metazoa > Arthropoda > Insecta > Coleoptera > Chrysomelidae > Gonioctena > Gonioctena quinquepunctata. Next base: position 479,709 of record JAFIRS010000933.1, on the reverse strand, counting down.
AAAAAACATGGAAATTTTTGGGGATCTACCGGGTGTTTTCATGTATTTTGATGATATAGTCATCTGTGGCAAGAATGAACTTGAACATGATCAAAATCTAATCAATTTTCTAGAACGGGCAGAACAATTCGGAGTCAAACTCAATAAAAACGAAATTTAGTTTAAAGTTTGTCAAGTCAGGTATTGCGGACATGTAATTTCAGAAAATGAGGTCAAGTTAGATGATAAATATATCAAAGCTGTTACATTTCTTGAATATCCACCCGACAAAAAATCTTTGGAAAGATTCCTGGGGTTTTTGAAATATCTAACAAAATTCATTACCAATTTATCACAAATAACTGCCCCCCTTCGAAATCTATTAAAAAAAGATGCTGTTTTTAAATTCGATAAAATACATAAAAAAAACTGTTGATAAAATTGAACTGATAGTAACAAAAGCACCTGATTTGAAAATTTGTAATAGTAAGGAGCCGATGGTCATACAAACGTCTGCATCACAAAATGGTCTAGGTTCTTGTCTCTCACAAAACGGACAACCTATTGCATTTGCTTCGAAAAGTCTGACAGACTGGAAAACGGTATGCCCAGATTGGAAAATAAATGCTTAGTATGAAATTTGCCTGTGGAAAATTTCATTTTTATATATATATGGACATGAAGTGATGGTTCATACAGATCATAAACCTCTTGAATCCATATAAAAAAAATCAGTCAACTTACCTGTAGACTTCAAAATATACGAATGAAAACTTTAAAATACTCTCCGAATGTGGAATATTTGAAAGGTTCGCTTATGTATATTGCCGATTTTTTACCTAGAGCCCCCTTGCCAGAAACTGGTGGAAACGAAATAGACGATGAAGACAAAATTGTACATCCAAATATATTCCAATGTCAGACGAACGAAAATCAGAGTTCCAATCAGAGACACAAAAAGATGCCATTTTAAGAAAGGTGTTTGAATTCATCGAAAAGGGTAGGCCACGGAAAAAATTAGATAGCGAGCTAGAAAATTTCAGGAAAATTAGTAATGATATTTCTATAGGCGAAAAACTACTTTTTGTGAAAGACAAGTTGATCGTTCCTCCTTCATTGAAACGAAAAATTCTGTCTTTACTCCATGAAAACCATTTTGAAGGGAATAAAACCAAAGCTAGAGCAAGAAGTGTTTTTTATTGGCCTAGAATGTCAAGTGAAATTGCTTCATTGGTTAAAAATTGCAACGTCTGTGAAAGATACGCCAGAAATAATGCAAGCAAACCTCTATTACAACCCCAGGTTTCATCAAGGCCCTGGGAAAAGAGTTGCAGGGGATATAATGTTTTATGGGAACAATGACTATATGGTTGTGATAGATGCTTATAGTAAGTGGCTTGGAATTCGTAAATTGAGGTCGAAACGGTCGGATATAATCTCAGTACTCAAGGAAATTTTTTGTTCACAAGGTATTCCAGACGTATTCTGTTCTGATAATATGCCTTTCAATAGTATCGAATTCTGAGTTTTGCGAGTGAATGGCAATATAAGACAATCACTTCAAGTCCTAAATACCCTCAATCAAATGGCTTGGCTGAAAAAGCTGTTGGCATACCAAAATCTATTTTTCAAAAAAGCAAAGACCTTTATGCGGGTCTGCTAGAATATTGGAATTCACCAATAACCGAAGATTACGGGATAAGTTACCAGTCCATTCCGGGTTGTTAAAACAGGAAGGGGTAGACACCGAGGAAGTCAGAAGGGAACTGAGAAAGAATCAACATGTTCAGAAGTGCTATTATGACAAGAAAGGAGTTTAGAATTTGCCCAAGGTGAAAGAAGGTGATGAAATCGTTATTAGGAAAGATGGAATATTGGAACACGGAACAGTGATTGGTAACATCAAAGTCCAAGATCATATATAGTGAAGTTGTCAGGAAAAATTTAAGAAAAAACAGGAAACTACTTAAAACCTCATCTTCCGATTTTAGTAAACCATCTGATGAAAGCTCTGAGGGCTCCGGAAGATCTGAAGAAAGGGTATCTAGAACGATAAGGAAACCTGTCAGATTTGATGATTATATTTTGAGTTAAATTGATGTTCAGTAAAATCAATTAATTAATAATGAATGATTCAGTTCGAATAATCTACTTTCATGTTGTCCTGATTTTGTATTTTTATGTTGTCCTAATTTGGTTTTCAGTTGTATTTTTTTATTTGTTTCTGTTCAACCTTTTCATTTGTGAAAGGATATGGAGTAATCATGTGAGCTTTGGTCGTCATGGAGACAGATGTCAATAAAGAAGTAGACAAGCAGGTACCAATGAACTAACAAAAATAAAGGTTTACTTCTCAAGTATTATTATTCTACAGTCTGTGAACCTTGCCGTCGAGATAAAATGTAGATTCGTCACTGAAACAAATATTGTGGAGATAGGTCGGATGCCTTGCAATGGTTGCCGTCATAATTTCGCAAAATTCTGTTCGTCGATCAGGGATTATCTTCAGTTAACTGGTGTACCATTTTGATTTTGTATGGATGATACTTATTCCTCTTCAAAAGTCTGCACACAGTAGAGGGACACACCTCACAAACATTCGCGACGAAGGAGGTAGACTGTTGAGGATTTACTATCATCTCACCAATTATTTGAACTTGCTGTTCTTCCGGAATGGACGGATGACCTGGGGGCTCCTTGTTCTGTACACTACTGGTAGTTGTAAATTCGGTTACAAATTCCCTACAGATAGGACAATTCGGGAAACGATCATTAAAAATTCTTTCGGTTTCGTGAAAGTTACGCGTCACACCGTGAATAAAAATCGCTTCGATTTTTCCTTCCAATGGATGAGAATTGACCATATCAGAGATAGTTCACGTGGTACCTATTTACTAGTAAAACCGAATACTAAATGAGAATATTTTAACTGACAATGATGTTCGTTGTCGTACTGATATTTCTTGTAATTTTTTGTTCAAACAAAAATAACCTATCAAACCTTATCGGGTTGTTGGGATTGCCATATGGCAGAGAAAAACAAATATCAGATGTATCGATATTAATGTGTTTGTATGCAGATAATTATTGAATGTTCCGCCATTTTGTAGTAGGTGAAGACATTGACTTCATATTCTAGGGTTGTGAAGTATTCGTCAGGAGCTTCAAAAGGATGTGTCACAAGACCCTCCTTTCAATTTAATTTTTTTCCCAGATAGCGCCCAGTCGCCATCTTGGAAGTTTCATCTGTCAATTTTACTCCAAAATATAGTATTCATGCATCAATTTCATTATCTCAAGTTTCAATTTTTTGAATTGACCCATTCAAAAAATAAAAGAGGGGTGAGGGACATTAAAAAAAACCACTGTATATATATATATATATATATATATATATATATATATATATATATATATATATAAATATTCTTTATTTTCTCGGAATAAGGGCCTTAGTCAGTCTATGTATTTTTTTATTCAATACTACGTTTCTACATTGTTTATGTCATCTTCAGGTAAATTAATATAATTTAACAGTTATTCTTTCATTATTTCGTGTTCATGTTCACGAATGGGATTTCTATTCCAATCATAAAACTTGAGAGTTTATGTGGTGGTCGTCCTCTGCAAACAACTCAGAAGACTATTGAAACTTTTTCAGAAATTTCATTAGTAAAATGAAATGAATATTTGTTTGATAATTGATATTGAAGCTTTTCCAAGAATATATGCTTTTTACAAGATTAGATAGGTGGTCGTACGTAACTAACGGAGCGTTCTCTACGTTCTTTGTTCCTATTTGAATTGAGAAATGTATTCAGAATTTGAATGACTCTCAAAATATGTGTCATTGAAGCAAATAATCATTAACCTAGAGTATTTCTCCGTGGAATACGTTCGAATTATATTTCCGACATCAAATCACTTTGGTAAAGCGTAAGTTCTTTGAATAATTTTCAAGAATGCTGGGAATTCCAAATCAAAAATATACTTAAAATGCTAACAATAGGAGCCGGTTAAATCACTTCCACACTTGAATCCATTTTCGAGCTGAAACTCACACCAAGAAGATGAGAAACATATGGTCTGGAAAGGATGAAAGTAATAGTAATAATTCTGATATTATTGACCAGTGCAAAAAATTGGAGTATTATAGTTTTTCGTCTACTTCATTGTTCCAAATCACAACCAACCCCAGGTTAAAACCGTGATTGGATAACAAACCTTATGAGAAATTGATATTGAAAATAAAAGTTTTTCAATCGAAGGTTCTTCGACGAGAAGATATAGGATTCTCAGAAAATTTCTGAAAAGTTAATTCTGAGTAAATAAGTGGACCGTATCATCTCAAAGCTAGTTCTATCCTGATTTAGGATCGGATTTCTATATCACTTTTTCAGTGTAGTTATTAAGTACATCTTCAATTCCGATTTCATTTCAGATTTCAAAGGGCTTTCTTATGCCACTGCTAGAACTCCCCTAGTTTCTACCATAAAATACATGATTTGGATGTGGAGAAAAACTATTGTGTGTAGCATCAACATTCACTCATTACATAATCTATCTATGTCTTCTCAAATTTGATAAAAGTTCTTTGAACGTTTCCTAAATAACTTCTCAGGGCTCATACTCCGAACACTGGTATCACCAAAACTAGTCGAATTTTGAAAATAATGGGCGTTTCAGTCCTATATTAGCCAGTTCCAAGCCATCTTTGAATATATTTACGTAATTTCGATTCATGGAATTTTTCATGTTCCCTGTCGATGATATATATTTCAGTATTATATAATTTCACTCTTGGGTACAATATAAAAGTATTTTCTCCATTATTCAATTATAGTCAAAGTGGTGGCTCCACTAAATAGTTTCAACAGTTCTTTTATGTGAAAAATTTTGAGGGAAATCAGAACAACCAGTATATCCCAACCTCTTTATATTCACATCTATACGTATGGAAACTATTTTGCTTGTCTTCTGTCTGCCTGTCTGAAATATATCAAGAATTCTGCATGATTCCTGACATTATGCAATATTTCACGCCGCTATCGAAAGAGCTTTCCGACAAATACTTCGCGACATCACTTAGATATCCAGACATTTCCATGAAAGATCCAGCTGCTTAGAATACGCTCAACATGGGAAAGGATCAATAAATCAAGATATCAGCGAAGGCGTTGTCATCTGGTTGGAATTTTACTGTAGAGCACCAACTTTATTTATTTTTTAACCGACGAAACCAAGAAGGAGGAGGTCCTCTATTCGACCCGTATATTTTATTTTTTTCCATAATATTTTTTTATGTATGATCACGCATAACTTTTTACTGCGGCGTCCGATTCCGATAATTTATTTCTCAGTGGATAGGGTGTACTTCGAATTTTTTAACAATATGTTCGTTGTTATGTAAAAATGCATCGAACAAATTTCATTTTATATTTGCAATGAGCTCCAGAATCACATTGATCATTTCTGTTGTGCATTGCTGCCAAATGTTACGGAAACATTCTAGAAATCTTTATATACTTACATAAGAAGTAACAATGTACAAATGAGTTATCAATAAATCAATCAATGAATAAATCAGAAATATGCATTTATCTATTTACTATATACATGCCATTCCAATTGAAAACTACTATTCAACTGAAATATTACAAGATAGGTCTTGAAAACTCTAGGATAGAAAGAAAGAGGTAGAATGTTTTTTTGCATATTTCTGCACTGCAACCAGATTTTTTTCATTCCATCGACATTAGGTATACCAATTGGCCCTGAATTACTCCATTTTACTTAATATCAAATAACTAAACCATGTGATTGAGTTGGCGTGATAGTAGAGTCTTTACGTTTTAATTACTCCTAAATTGAGTTAAGCGGCTACTTTTGTAATCGAATACATCAAACATGTTAATTGGGAAATTTAGAACAGTTGGAATTGGATATAAGAGTGCTGGCGCATATAAGGAAAGTCAATACCATTGTAGAGAAGTGCCTTACGTTGTGTAATATGTAATCCAATATCGACTTCTAGTTATAGATGCAAATATAGACCAATCAATAGAGATTTTTTCGGGACAAAAATATTACTACGAAACCGACGAAAGGCCGTAGTTGTATCCTGTTATGTTAACTACTCGCAACAGTCATTGCTCAATTTGTTTTGAACATTCAAATGAAAAAAAATCTTATTTTTTTTTATTTTTTGCCTATAACAAGAAAACTAATGGAGCAATCTATATGTTTTCAGTAGACAAATTTAAGAAAATCAAAATGCATAGATAATGAGCACTAGCACGACTCGATCGGATTATTAGTAACGGAGAAAAACCGGAAAAAATCTGCGTTTTTTCAATAATTCATAACAACGCCATGTTTTAAGTTTTGAAGCAGGCTTTCGACGACATAGTAGTGATTGATATATACTTTATGTTTGACAAACGCAGGCACTGTTGGAATATCAATTAAGGCATAATTGCAATCTGATTTTTTAATGCACTTTATTGCAGCAGACCGGGATGCGTCATATGTGGTCTGATTTCAATTTTTCTGAAAATTTTGGGAGAAAATGTATAGTACTACAATACAACCAGTCTCATTTTGCGTTAAAATGCTGTGAAATAGGCTTGCAAACATAACCGAAAACGGGCGAGTGCATGAAAGGGGCTGAGGAGTGGGGTAGAGCAGCAGATTCATAACGGGCGCAGTGCGCTTTTATAATTTTTTTTTCAATACAATTCGTCTATTGAGAGTGTCGAGATTGCTTCATTAGTTCTCAAGTAACAAGTCAAAAACCATAAAGAATAAAATGAATTGCTAACAAATTGAGCAATGACAGTTGGAAGTAGAAAACATAACAGAGTATAACTACGAACCGTCTTTCGTATAATAGCAGAGTCGATTTCCTGATAGTATTTTTGTCACAGAATCAATAGAGCAGAAAATCTCAATTGACTGGCCTGATATTATTTTTCATATAACAATCATATTGTACGAATGAATGTTGTTTGCTTGTTTTGTTGAAGCTGAGTTCCCAATCTTACCAGCTCCCTTGAGCCCAATTGGTCACACTTCATTACATGAGAGTGATATGATCTTCCAACTTATGGTACATGGTGGAGGAACCGAGTTTCGATTTCGTTTGAAGAGAAAAATAATGAATTGTGGGTTGTGACTAGAGTTGAACAATTATACTTGGGGAATATTAGAAGTGTCTGGTGATTTACAGAGGAGCTGAGAAGAATATGTGTGTACTGATCAATTAATCTTTGGATGTTTGATGAAGTTTATGAGTCATTGATTGTGAGTACATTGAATGGTATAAGTCGCATTAGACTAAAGAGTTTCTCTCAACTTTTTTTTTATTAGTTAATAAACTCACCATCTTGTGGTGAGGGTTTTTTTTTCGAATATTTGTCAAGCAAAATATATGTTTTTTTTATTCATTTCATAGTTGGGATTCAGTTGTGTAAAAATAGAAGTATGGATTCAGCAGGGCGACTGCAATAATATGTAATATGATTAGTTCAACTTTTCACACGGTTTAATTGTTAATATTCCGAAGAATGAATTCAATTCTTCCATATCATTATTTGAAGGAGTTATACATTGGTTTGAATAGATAGTAGTCAAGTGAGATCATTCATCCTCTCGTGGATAGGAATTCCGAATTTTATGGTGTGGTTCATAAATGCAGAATCATTTGACATGAAAAAAACAAAAGAAAAATTGGGGATGGTAGGTTGAATATTGAACTCAAGATAAAATTCGATGTGAAGAAATTATGAAGTTGATTGAGAAACTGACATTCACTCCACAAGCATTTTTTTAAGATACATGATCAAATCGTCAAAGGATAATTTTTGAAATTTGGGATAATAGTGTCGTGTTATTGCGAAAAAAGTTAATCTTTGAAAAAGAATACTTGAAATGGAGAAGCGCTTTTAGAGATACATTCAATTATTCGTTTGATAATATGGCATAGAATATTGTTTTTATTAAAAGATGCATGATGATATGAACTATCACCATTTTTAGAAGAACCCAGGAAATTATTCCTGCAAATTGATTTGGAAGAGGGATTTCTTTCTCAATGCTGTCGTCTGAGAGGGGCAGTGAGCGATAAGTAAAAATTACTATTTTCGGGTGAAAAGAAGTTTCAAGTTCGTCATATGATTGAAGTCTATATAAATCGATAGGAATGGTGAAAAGCATCATTAAAAAACATCATTATTCATACCGCACTATAACTTCAATAACAGAAAATAATGATGATACTGATTTCGTTATTAAAATGTGTACAAGCATAGTTCCTGTATTTCGGGCTTGCATATTTGATTTTATGGGATAATATCGCTGCTTGTGAATGCAATATTTGAGCTGGTGGGTTCACGTATCGAAAGACAATTGTTCAATTGTGGAGGATCGATTAGACTCTTATAGAAAATTTCAAAATAGTTTTTTTTATAATTATTACTTCAGGTACCTATTTGTAGGTACTCTATTCAGTATTTTTGGACATTTAGACATTTTTGGATCGGAAAACATAGGTGAAAAAAAAACTCAATAAAAATTCGCAGACGCTGAATGAATTATTTATTGAAAATATTTGTTGTGTCGAGCCTAGTAGTTTGATCTTATTATTCAAAAAAGCAATAATAAACCAGTAGTCATATAATTATCGAGTCTGTTAACCCTCGGACATCAATACCTTCAACAATAAAATGGAGCCGATGATAACACAAAATACAATGCATCAGGTTATTAATATCGTGTACGATGAGATGAGTACTTTTTGAATTCATGTTTATTTGTGTCACCTTGAGAAAAAAACTTTTTTGTATGCACATATCGAAATTATGAATATTCACATCGGAAAACAGAAAAAATGAGGGGACAGTGGATAGTTGCGTAAACGATAACTCAATTCAAAAGTTATTCAATCAACTAGTGTATTAATGGTGGCGATTAATAATCGAGATATCTTTCGAAAAAAATATTTTTCTTCACCCCATTCTCCTTTATGAGTTCCTTATCAAGACTGGAATAGAAAATCAAGTAACTATCTCAATAAAAATTTTGAGTAAGGGTCTATCAGATGTAGTCAATGTCCAGCGTGGCTTTAGCCAGGGAAGAAGTTGTTGTCTGCAGGACATTAACATAAAGTAACTCCATTTTCATCGTGGATTTTTCATTTCATAGATAAATCTTTCGATTCAATATTCAATTGAGAATGTTTTCCCTTTTCAACATGAATACCATACAATAGGTTATCTTGAACGATGGAAGATAGTGACCAAAGTTTATCTTTCAGTCGCAGATAGTTCTACATCTGATTTCATGAACATTCTGTTCATATTTTCGAACAAATAAATCTATCATACCCCATAACAGGTCAAAAAATCACTTATTTCAAACTGTCTCTCCAAAAGAAATGTCTCCAACTTTTTTCCATATCTGCAATGTGAGATTGTTTCTAGAAAATGTGTTCACCATTTCTTCTGGTCTTCTTGATGATTTTCATCGACAAAAATGTATTGAAGACCTAGTGAAAGCGATGCCTCTCTTGCGTCAATGCGTCAATGTTACAAATAATTTCTGGTGAATACTCTCTTTTGGAAGTCATTCTCTTTTTGTATGCCTCATTCATCTATATGAGTTGCTAATCAAGACTGGAATAGAAAATCAAGTACCTATCTGAATGAAAATGCAAATTTTTTATTTCAGATTTTTTCTTTTGAGTTAGGGTCTTTTCAGAATATCGATCAGCTGTAGTTCAATGTCCAGCGTGGCTTTAGTCGTGAAAGTAGACATTCACAGGAAATAACTTCATTTCAATCGTGGATTTTTCAATTTACAGAAAAATATTCCTATTCGATATTCAATTGAAAATGTTTCCCTTTTCAACGTGAGTACCCTACAAGAGGTTATCTCACACGATGGGAAATAGTGACTACAGTTCATATTTCAGTCGCAGATGATTCCACATCTGGGTTTATGAACATCATGTTCATATTTTCATACCATTCAATCTATCATACCCCATGACAGGTTTTAATGTGAAAAAATCAATTATTTCAAAGTGTCTCTCCAAAAGAAATGTTCCAAACTTTTTTCCATTGTTGCAATGTGTAACACCCCTTACTTCTGAACCCCAGATTTTAAATTATATGATTCAAATTTAAGAAGGTGAAATCACTTTGCCGATAGGCTGCTCAGATGGATACGGTTAGGCCGTGAGTAAGGTTCAATTAATGACTTTTCCTGGTTAATCAAATTTGGACACTAAAAAAATTATACATTAATAAACTTGACTAGTTCAAGAGTTGGGCGCCAGACTTGCTAAAGACAAAAGTCAAAGATAAATAAAATTAAATAAATGTTACCTAGATTGTATGGGAAGGCAAATAAATATGCAATAAGTCAACTTAACAAATTTATTCCAGATGGAATTAAAATGATTGGACAATAAAAAAACAGGTTGACAATTATACTATAAGGGTATTGATTTCTGTGAACAAAAATTGAGAAATTACATGAAAAACCAGTATTCTCGACTCTGATCAAAACCCGAACATTTACAACTATGATTCCTCCAGTTGTTGGTGCCACGGATATACCTTCGGAGTTCTTGAGTGAGAGAGATGAAGGCTAGTTTCTTGAAGCTGGACATAGCGGTTCTAGGAGGAACTTGGTTTCAGCGGTTACGATGAAGATGGTCGTGGGTGGTTCTATAGTTGGTTTAAGACCCCCTTATCGGCGTGAATTTAGTTGATCTTCACGGACCAGTGCTGATATGGATGTGCTGTAAGACCTCCCAGGTTACTAGTCCTTCTGTCTCCGTAGATGGGTTCCCTCCGTGGTATATATCATGCGAAGAAGATGATAGGAATCAAAATATGTACAAAAAGGGATATCCTTTGAACCTCAAGTTTTATGTTTCAAATTTTATTCGAGAGTCAAAAGATAGATGCAAATGATAGCATACAATAAAAATCTCAGTATATATAAGACTGGAAGGTAACAGTGAAAGAACAAAGATAATAAATAGCAATCCAATCTGCTATTATGGATTTAAATTTATAAGTTAATTTTAATAATTTAAAAAAATATTAAAAATGAACAAAATTCAAAACCAAACAAAACAAATCTCACCCAAAACGTTATGTGCAAATTCAGTTAAGTTTTGAAACAAGTAAGTTTTGATAAGGTGATTCTATGTACCGGAAGGGTAAAAAAATTTAATGAGGAAAGGTATTCCAAAAGAAATATAAAAATTTCCTTGAAATTTTACCAGACAAAAAATATAGTATTTCAAAGCAAAACACTATAAAATTGCCAGTGCAAAAATATATTTTAAAAACCAAACGAAAATATAGCGTTTTAACCAAAATACTCTAGTAAGCTACAAAAAATATAGGGTTTCTGAACCAAGATAATAGTCAGAGTAAAAGTATACTCTTCAGCCAAGATAAGGAGAGAAAGACACACGTCTTTCAGTGAGCACGACTCTCTTAGATAAAGATAAAGTGAAATGATCCTTTTTATTGAAGAATTTCCAAAGATAAACCGAAGAGGGAGACCACACGTCTTTCAGTGGGCACAACTCTCTCAGAAAAATATAATGTTAAATAATTCTTTTAATTGAAGATTTTTTAAAGATAACTGAAGAGGGAGACCTCACGTCTTTCAGTGGGCACAACTCTCTTAGATAAAGATAATTTTGAAATAGGGCGGCAATTCCCTTTTCGAATCGATAAACAGGTAATTCTCAAAAATTTTTGTGAATCTCCCTGCTCTTGGCAACAAGGTAGTAACTGAAGTGAATTGACTCTGCAACGATCAAAAATCAAATAAGCTACACTGGGAATTGAATGGAGTAATAGATATAAGAAATTTATTAAACGGAAATCAACTTTACTCTCATAAACATATAGTTATGAAATAAAGAAAATTGCTTACCAGAGAGCCGTCCTATTAGTCACTCCAAACTGTCCCAGAACAATCGAATTCGCCCCTCACTTCTATCAGAATCCTTGGAACAATCCACTGGTCGTGTGAGGTGAGTAAGCTCTAGTCCATTTGAAATTACCAATTACTTGGTACCTAAAAAATGCAAAAGCGTAGAACTGATTTCCAATGAAAAAAAATGCAGTACCCAATATTCGGAACAGATGTTACGTTAGCCACAATATGTACCATAACTGATTTGTCAAAATGGCCGAAATATCTATATTTAACCTTCAAAAATTACCATGCGGTATATCCAAGAATTCTAATATTACAAGCTAAGGAAAAAGAAGAAAATGCTAATCAGCTACAACATTAATTGAAAGATAAAGAGAATAATATTACTCAACTAAACTCCAGCAGTGAAACTTATTTAACTTATAGATCTTACATACCAAAATCAATTCACTCAGTCCACCTGCCTATCTCGACGTTCAAATCAAGAAAGAGAACGATTATTCTCTCGGTTCGACGAAATCACCAATTCCCTGTTTAAAAAAAAAAACCATTCTCGGGTTTTTCTCTATTTAAAAACACTTGGAAAAACCACGTGCTCGATAAATCCGATCGACACGAAAATGAAATGTCACGGTCACACTGTCAAAAGTCGATCTGAGATCTGAGCAGTGACTACTGACCCGTACGACCGCAAGGATAACCGGAAACATTATGAGAAATTGGTTATGTATAAGGAAGTAACGAAAAATTCGTTACAAATGTGACATTGCTCCTAGAAAATGTGTTTCTCATTGCTTTTGGCCTTCTTGATGATCGTGGAAGCGTGAAATATATTTTCGGTGACAAAAATGTATTGAAGTAAAAGCGATGCCTCTCTTGAGTCAATGTAACAAATGATTTCTCGTGAGTACTCTCTTTTGGAAAACGTTTTTCTTTGACTCATTTATTTATATGAGTTCCTTATCAAGACTAAGATGGAGAATCGATAACTATCTGAATAAAAATGCAAATTTTCAATTCCAGACTCTTCTTTTGCGTTAGGGTCTTTCCAGAATATCTATCAGATGTAGTTCAATGACCAGCGTGACTGTAGCCAAGGATGTAGTTTTTTTCTGTAAGAAATTCATTAGAAATACAAACCCTAATGCTAAAAGTGTTACAGGCCAAAAACAACTTCATTTTTATCGTGTTTTCTTTCAATTTACAAAAAAAGCTTTCTATTAAATATTCAATTGTGAATGTTTCCCTTTTCAACATTAATACCCTACAAGAGGTTATCTTGAACGATGGAAGATAGTGACTTAAAGTTATCGTTCAGTCGCAGGTGATTCCACATCTGATTTATCAACATCCTGTTCATATTTTCGAACAAATCAATCTATCATACCCCGTGACAGGTTTTAATATCAAAAAATCACTTATTTCAAACTGTCTCCCCAAAAGAAATGTTTCTCACTTTTTTCCATCTTTGAAATGTGAGATTGCTTCTAGAAAATATGTTTTCCATTTCTTTCGGTCTTCTTAATGATCGTGGAAGCGTAAAATAGATTTTCGCCTACAAAAATATATTGAAAACCTTGTGAAAGCGATGCTTCTCTTGCGTCAATGTTTCAAATGATTTCTGGTAAGTACACTCCTTTGAAAAACTTTCTTCTTTGACTCAGTCATCTATATGAGTTCTTAATCGAGACTGGAATAGAAAATCAAGTAACAGTCTGAATGAAAATACAAATTTCCAATTTCAGAATTTTCTTTTGAGTTAGCATTTTTTCAGAATATTTATCAGATGTAGTTCAGTGTCCAGCATGGCTCGAGCCGGGAAAGTGATTGTTTTCTGTAAGATATTCACAAAAAATAACTTGATATTTTTCGTGAATTTTTCATTTCGCAGAAACATCTTTCTCTTCTATATTCAATTGAGAATGTTTCCCTTTTCAACATGAATACCCTACAAGAGGTTATTTCGAACGATGGAAGATAGTGACTGAAGTTTATCTTTTAGTCGCAGATGATTCCACATCTGTTCATATTTTCAAACAAATCAATTTATCATCTATTATTTCTGGTGAGAACTCTCTTTTGGAAACAATTTTTTTTGTCTCATCCATCTTTATGAGTTACATATTCTTGTGATTTTTTCTCAAAACATACGAGATAAAACCCAACCCAGAGGGCCAAACCTCACTCCGACTCGTTTTTGCAATCACAAAAAATTGCTTAACTTTGAAAAAACAAAACTTGAAAGTTTCCGTCTTACCGGGGATCGAACCCAGGCCCGCCCGCTTCATAACCCAAAACGTTACCATTGAGCTACTACGAGCCTTATACTGGTATTTCTAGAAACCAGCGTTAAAATATACGTATATTTGTTTGGAGGTTGTAGACGATATGGTAACTTGATTACTCTCGTTTCGGACGTCCATCGTCTTGATGGATTTAAAAAGTTTTCACAACGTTCCAAATGCTTGTATCTGCAATCGTCTTCAGGTGAATACAGTACTCGCCTGAAGACGATTGCAGATACAAGCATTCGAAACGTCGTGAAAAACTTTTAAATCCATTAAGGCGATAGACGTCCAAAACGAGAGTAATACGTATATTTATCATAAAAAACGTCATTTGCATTCAGAAGTTATTGTTGTTAATAAAATAGTAAACAAACATCGGTAAAAAGTTTTATTCCTGTCTCGAGAAATGGATCACCTCGGCGCTTCGCGCATTGGTAAACTATCCTTCCCTCTCGACAAGAATTAAACTCTTTCCACATCGGTGTGTTATATACAATTTCCCTATTTATTTTGTATCATGTGCATGGTTGGTATGGCAACCTCCACGCACTTTCAGGTACCGCGTAGAGTTGCCGGTTGGAACAAATATTCCAAAATATGGAGAAAAGAAAATAAAAATTATCTTCGTATAGTTGATGAGATGGTGTGATTTCTAGAGGGTCACTTCCATACTGTTTTGAGTTTCAGAAAACTATTGATCATGACATATGAATGAAATATGAACAAAACATGACTCCATATGGTAGAATATTTGAAAGTGCATTGATATATGGAATTGATTCTGAGAGTATAATTTCATACAGATACTTCGAAAACATGACCTATAATTCAATACATTGGGTTCGACTGGACGCGTAAAACCAAATTTTTTTCAATGAAAATCAAAATGTTTTCGACGTGTACAATTGAAATTCGACGGTATTCTGAAATCGAAATTGATGAAGCAAAGATTATTGATTCAGAAATTCATTTGGAGATTTCCTCAAATCTTTTCTAATACTTCTTATTACATTACCTTCAGCAGTCATTACGCTGTATGTCCTAGGTGCTTCATGTGAATTCAATAACTTTCCAGGTTCTCAAATGTTTTTGATATATTGTAACATTTGAATTTGGTTCAATGGGTTCCAAATATTGAGCTGATCTATTATAGTAATATGCACGACGCCATGTAATGAACAAATCATCAAGTTATAAGCCTACCCATTTTTTCATTGCTTTATTCAACCCATTCCCAACCGGATATTTTACCGAATCCCCTGTTGTTTCAGAGGTAGGATTCTCTTACTCAACATCTATGAACTCGGGATCGCCATCTTAACGTTCCCTCCGAAGGACGGCATATCCATCATCATATATCGTGCTCATTGATATGACGCCTGCAGATGCGAATATGCTACTACGCTGTAATTGTTCGGGGCATTGGTGCTTTGGCAGGTGGTCACCCATCCGAATATTAACCGCGCCCAATGTTGCCGACACGTTTTGCGCAGGTTTTTGTCCACTTGCTTATATTTTCCAGTCTTCTGAGTACTCTGTTGAGAATTATTGATGATTTTTCCATCTGGATCGAATCCATATTGAACTGAGGATTCGTTTTGCATATAAACATGGAAAAATCAGCTGTGGGATACCCCAGATTTTGTTTGGCAAGGGTTCCGGAAGAATAGGGTAAGTTTGAAATAAAACATTGATAAAACATGTTTAGGGTTGTACGAAGTCAAGTTGATCGGTCACTTCAGCAGTTAATTTTCCGGTCAATTGACTAAATGAAATATTTGATCACAGTCAACGCGGTCCTGCACCAAACACGGGTCGTCCTAGTCAAAGCCCGGGTGAGCGCCCAGGAGAAAAATTCAACCTTCGTAACGCCAGACTGGAAGATGGTGAAAAGCTCCAACTGCAGACTCCATTTGATTTTTTTTTGTTGTGTTGCTCTCTGCCGAATTTAGTTCTCATCCATCGGATATATTTTGAATGGCAAAATTTTGAAATTTGCCATTTTTCTCATAATTTTTACTCTTTTGGATACAGTTTTTTAGGGGCTTTCAAATAATATATTGCAAGTCAAATTCCGTGCGCTATAGTTTCTGTTCATTTTTTTCAATCAATCCTTCAGTGTCCAAGAATAGCTTCTTATTGATGAAGTGTCATAAATAAACATTAACAAAATAAAAGTACAAGTATACAAGTGAAGTATATATGTAGAAGTAAAACATTAGTCGAAAGAATGAGATGAGATAGGATTAATCTGTATAAACAAATACTAAAAAAAAACAACATGAGTTTAAGGCGCACGCCTGCCTACTATACAGTACTAAGGTACACTTAAAACTACAAAATCATCGCATGAGTTTCACACTCAATCGTAATATTTTTGTTTGACAGATGACAGACAAAAACTTATAGTTGAATTAAGGGCGGAATCCCTATTCTGTTACCAAATATCAGCTCGATTGGTTGAACGGTTTGGCAGTTATCGTGGAAGATTACAGACGGACGGACGGACGGACATACTTCAGTTTGAAAATGGTCTGAATCGTCTCGGGGGACCTCAAAATGATTATTTTCGTCGATATACCGTTTCTTTTTCGCACGATTACATAACTTTACCACTCGGAGGAGCACATCAAGTAAAAATGAGAAGAGGTTTGGGAGTTGTGAAATTGTCTTTTACATATTTTTTGTGATAGTTGCAATTATGGAAAAATAGATATAACGGTATCATAATATCTAGGGTTGTAGGACGTGTCTTCGACAATTACCATTGTCATTGGTTTAGGATGAGCAAATGATAGTTTTTGAGTGGTTTATACAGCGTGTTTCACGGTGGATGGAAGTATCTGGAGAATGGAACGACAGATCATTTCGAAAATGTGTGGGTGTAGATAATCAAACATGCTCTATCTGTCTGAACTATTGTTATCAATACATTGTTGCCGCTTGTATCAGAAAGTAGTAGCTACTTTGTTATTCCAAATTGATATTATATAATTTTTTAATCTTTTCAGGATTCCCTATAACTTTTCTTGATAATTTGATAAATTACTAGTTTTTCACAAAGCAAATTTACAAAATATCGCAATTTGGATCATTACTGCATAAGACCATCAAGTATTCTGCCGATGAACCGGATCTCAGTTTCGGCATACAGGGAGGCTCAGAGGAGAGTTCTTTCCGGAGACTCATGAAAATGAGTGAAACTCAGTTTTTTTCAATGGAACACCCTTAATATCATTTCGTATTGGGAAACCAGTGACATTTTCCTATTCAATTTTGTATACTTTCTCTATACCTATCTCGTACAGTTTGTGAGTCATGACAATTTATTTTATGAAATGTTTGAATCATCATGAAATGTAAAAAGTATCGACGTCGAACATGTTTATTAATAAATGTGGAAAGATGTAACAGTACTGAATCTCCTCAATAAATATTCAAAATTACTTTCTACACACTTTCTTCTGCCGAAGTCAACGGCATCTATTGTGGCTCTCCGAATTTCATTTGGATCTAATTCCTGAAACGCTCTAGTCCCTCTAGTCCCTCGTGTTGACCGATATTCTGTTGACTCTTTGATTGATAGTCCTCCACAAATGAAAGTCTGAGATTGTGAGATCAGGGGATCTAGAAGGCCAGTTCCATGGTCCCAACCGTCTAATCCATCAATCATCAGATATGCTGTCCAATTCCAACCCGACTTTTGCTGGGCAATAAGCCAAAGCTCCATCAAGTTGATATTTTTCTAGTGTCAGTACTTCAATTAAATCCGCAACACATTTGAATATTTTCGCCAGTTAAGGTTTTCATCATAAATCAAAATGAGCAATTGATCGTTGAAAATTATACACATTATTTTTTGACATTTATAGAAACCAATGAAAACTTTCTATTCAGATTATTCATGTACGTTTTGGCCAATCAAGACTTTATTATAGTGACAATAATCTACCTAGAAAATTGCCGCAGGAATAATTTGAGGTATTTCGTTTTCATTCTTTGACAACCTATATTTTTAATTTGACATCTGTCATCAAAATGAGAAATTAATCATCCTATCATTTTGCGAGGAAGTGTGTTTGTGATCGTGAATTCAAAAAGTTATCTATAGAATACCACACGAGAGTTCGCTAAAGTAGAAAATAATTCTCCAGATTTCTTTCTCAAACTTGTTGCCATTTGGCAATAGCTACTAGAGTCCGTTGGGCTATCGTATCTATTTTCACTTTATTCTCACTCTCTTGTGGTATTACAACTGAAAACATTGAAACAAAATTTTATCTTGGAATTCCATTTCTCTTGTGATATGTGAATTCTCGTTTGTCCAGTAATGAAGATTCCTACTGTTGAAAATACCTTCCCTCGAAAATTTTAATTCATCAATCCATATTATATTTTTGAGAAAATCTCCTTCTACTTATCATACGTATCATTAACATTTCACATAGTTCGATCCTTCATGGAGCGACTTTGAGCTCAAAAGCTTGAACTTCATGAAATTTGTAGTCATGCATTCCATGAACTGATGGAAGTTTCACTCCTAAATAATCAACTGCACTACGACTGAAAGCTTGACGATTTCCGTAAAAGTATGCCAAAACATGTATTTATTTACCTGTCACATGTCAAAGTTGTTTTCAAAGATGATCCAAACATCTCAAAATTTCTAGTCAATCTAATGAATGTTGCCAAATCCATTCGAAGTGAATCAGGATACTTTAAATTGAAATCTCTGCATGTTCTGCTTATATTTTTGTTGCATTGACCTCAAATGATGAATAAATCTTTTTAAAACACATTTGAGTAATTATTTTCTGCCATAGTACTCTCACACATTTGGTATGACAATGAAAGAAAAATATGTCAGTTCTCTGTCAGAACGAAGTTATAGCCTACCTACCTATCTGAATCACTATCGAGTAATTATTAACCGACGGAACCAAAAAGGAGGAGCTTCTCTAGTCAACGCGTATATTTTTCCATTTTATTTTTATGTATGATCACGCATAACTTTTCCGATTAACGCATAACTTTTCCGATAATTCTTTTTTCAGTGGATAGGGTGTACTTCGAAGTTGGTCGCATTTGAATTAAATAGATGAAATTCACCCCTAAGGGTAGCAAAATGAAGGATATTAATCACTCACCCTCTGAATTCTGGTCCGTTAACCGATTCTATCAGGCGTAACTTTGTACTGGGTTCTTCGATTTGGATAATTATTTTTTCATTAGATAGGGTATACCTCATAGTTGATAATATTCCGGATAGAATTATCCACCCTAACGGGTAGAAAAATAGGAAATAATTGATTTTTCACTTGTGAACATATGTAGTTGACAATGGCAGATCGCTAATGTCATTATTTTTGTTCTATATCCGTCACAATCATCATATTCGATGAGAAGATGGAATGATATGCAAAGTAATGGAATAAACTAACCAGAACAACAAAAATAATTTCTATTACAACAAATAGTAAAAGTAGATAATCATATTATTCAACTGGTGATAGTTGAAGTTAGGTGGGTAAGGAAGTATTTGGGAAGTAATCAAAAAACGGGTAGGTAGTAATTAGTAGATTTCAGCAACAAAAAATTGAAAAATAAAAACTTTTTAACAAAAGTTAAACCGACGAAATACGGAACTGAAAAGTTAAAAATAAAATAAACCTTTTTAGTCTCAATAATAAGCTCCTAAAAATATAAGTAACTGATTTTGAGTGGGCGCCAAACGAACAATCTATAAAGATAATTAAATTACTTCAAAAAAATTATCTGAATGTCACCGCGCAACTCGATGCCAACATTTCACGCCTTTCTGATTCATTTGCTAGTTTGTTTGGCGCCGACTCAAAATAAGTTACATTAGTTCAGGAGCTCAGTTATTGAGACTAAGGAGGTTTATTTTATTTTTTACTCTTCAGTCCCGTTTTTCGTCGGTTTAATTTTTTGTTAAAAAGTTTTTTTCATGACATAAGTTATCGTAACTCACAAGCTCTACGATATAGGAATGGAAAATATATACAAAATTAAATAGAAGAATGTAACAGCTTTCCAAATAAGTAATAACCTACAGGGTGTTCCATTAAAAAAACTGAGTTTCAGTCGGTTTCATGAGCTGTATGCTGAAACTGAAATCCGGTCCATCGGCAGAATATTTGATGGTGATATGCAGCTATGACCCTAATTGAAATATTTTATGAATTTGCATTTTAAGAAAATCGTTATTTTTCATTGGTCAGGTTTTGCATACAAATTTGACAAAAACAAATTTTATCGCGAAACCTGTCACAGATAAGTATAAGGAATTATCAGAGAAAGTTATGAGGAATCCTATAAAGATTCCAAAAATCATATAATATACCATTCCATTTGGAATAACAAAATAGCTACTACTTTCTCATACCAGCGGCAACACTGTATATATGTGTGGACGGATAGAGCTTGTTCGATTATTCACGGCCACAAATTTTCGAAATCCGTTCCGTTCTCCAGATACTTCCAATGTTCCATCCACTGTGAAACACGCTGTATAATACGATGACAATTGTCGATGAAATCGTGATATTTTCAAAGAAGTCGGGGAAAATCTTGCGATCGAGGCAC
Organism: Gonioctena quinquepunctata; assembly: GCA_018342105.1. NCBI lineage: Eukaryota > Metazoa > Arthropoda > Insecta > Coleoptera > Chrysomelidae > Gonioctena > Gonioctena quinquepunctata. The sequence goes on along the minus strand of JAFIRS010000933.1, from coordinate 458,869 downwards.
TGAATATTCTGCATAATATTAAGTATGGTCAGTTATCAATTAGTGATTTAGACTCAATATTTTCTGTTATCGGACCGAAGGCAGATTTTCACCAAATATATTATGGCATCTTCAATTGAAATTCAGAAAAACCGACAGATACACATTTACATGAAAAACTGTACCCTTCATCTGAAGAGAGAGAATAGCACCGCCATCAGACCAATACAAACTCAGACAGATGACTTTACCTACGAATAAACGAAAGATCATGTGAATTAATGTTAGTCAATAGGATTTTGAACGTTATATGAACCAATGCATAATTCGCATGACGTGGTGTTCTCATGCATGAACACACTCCAACATCGCACGACCCTCTCGCAGTACATACGAAATGACATCAAACTCGTCCAGTCGTATAAAACAAAATTAACTGTTATCCAGTCCCCCGGGTTAACCATTTGTTTCTGCTGAGATTCCGACTTGACAAGATGACATACAATGTGAGCTTTCCGTTGGAACGCAGCACTGCTTGTAAATGGTTAGTGCCTGTCGCCCACATGTATGTATGTCACTCGTGATAGAGCATTTAGTTAATTTCGTGAAAAACTGCAGAATGTTCCACTTGTACCAGCAAGAAGTTTATAAACCTGTTTGAATAGGGAGCCAGAATTTCATTATGTTCTTTCGCAAAAAAGATAAATTAAAATTGTGTTCTGAATGCTCGGAAAGTTACTGTGTTACTTATTGCCTTATATTATACAGGGCGTCCATGAAATAACGCATAAATTCATTATTTGTTAAACAAACAATATTATAAAAAAATTCCAAAACAAGTAGATTTTTTATTTTAATTTCCTAGTTTCTTTAAATAATAATTGAATATACATGGTGTTCTACCTTCGAGTAATGACGTCCGGTTTTTTTTTGAATGGATCAATGCATTTTATTTTTGGAGTAACCTTGCTGAGCTGATTCCAAAAATGTATTACTCGTTTCGTCAAATTGGTCCAAGTTGGGCAACAATACCAATATTACGAGTTATTTACAAAATAATGAATGAAGACTTGACTCACTACAAAAATTGAATTAAATTACGTATTGTTATACAACTACTGTAACAAACTGATAAATAACACGCCGTCTATTTTAAACATTATATCTAACCACTTTTATCAGTGATCTCGGCTATACCGTATATTTTTATTGTTTGGTGATATTTTTAGACATTTGTTTCTACATTTGACGTTAAAAACTGTCATGAACATGAAAGTTTAATTCTAAATTGTTAAAGCTTCAAAGTAGGTACGTTTACGTGAAATCTTATCTAAATTTATCATATTGAAACTTTTTTGTGAATGCCTCCATCTGAAAGGAAGAGGATTAGAATTTTAATCATGATTGGTGTTGGCGATATGATGCAGATTATTCCTTGAAATGCACCCAGATCGTGAACCTATTTCACAATCTATGTTCAATTTGAACGGGCATATTAATCGGCAAAACACCCTTCATTGGTCTGATGAAAATCCACACTGTATGCAAAGATACCATACGCAACGGCCTCAAGAGGTCAATAATTGTTGGTCAATTTTGTTGATGGAAATTTGACAGGAGCATTTTATCTGTATCTCTTACAAAATACATTGTTTCCTTATTCGAACCAGCTTTTTCCTATTATTCAAATAGCCATTAAATTAGACCGCAGAATCTGGTTTCAACAAGATAGCACACTGTCACATTCCGCTGTGAATGTGCACGAGTTTTTAAACAGAACTTTTCCAGATCGGTGGATAGGAAGAAGTGGAAAAGTGGAATGGCCCGCTAGATCACCTGATCTTAGCCCATTAGATTTTTTTTCTTTAGGTTATTTGAAATGTTAAGTCTATGCTAACAGACCTGGCAATTTCCGAGACCTAAAATACCGAATCTGACAAGAAATTGCAGAACATAACACCCGCTGTACTACAAAATGTCAGAGACGAAGTTAATGCCCAAGTAGGTCATTGTCTAGCGGTGGAAGAGAAAAAAATTTTTACATTTACTATGAATTTCCTTTCGATTGTTTTTGGCAGTGTATCCAGTAGCTGCATAACTATGTGATTTCATTTAATAACTTTTGTTACGTTGAATCTTCATTCACTATTTCGTAAAAACACAGTAACGTATAACCTTCTGATGAAATTGTCTTGAAAAATATTTTGTATCGATGCCCACCCTGAACCAATTTGACGCAACTTGTGATACATTTTTGAAACCAGATCAGCAAGACCCCAAAAATTTAAAAAAGTGTTCCAATTAAGAAAAAACGGTGAATTGAAATAAAAAATCGACCAGTTTCGGAAATTTTCAATAATATTGCTAATAATGAATTTATGTGTTACTTTATGGACGCACTGTATATTTTTTCAACCACTCGGATTACAGATTAGCTGCTTTTATGACATTATATTCTGAAAAGTTTTGTATAAAAAAAACATAGACTGTTGTCAAATGGCATATATTGCCACTAACAGTAACAAAAATCATAGAACATTGCAAGCAAAAATTATGAATTAATTGAAAAACATAAATTGTAACCGATAGCGATTTTCATATTTTGGAGAAACATTTTCAGTTGAGAGTTGTAGAGCATTGGCAGCTCTATCAAATAACATTCCTTCTGCAAAAATTGGGTTGAAAATGTTTCCAACAACCGCCGTTTTGAGACTAAGCGATTGATATGGCGAAGTATTGTTGCATTGTACTCTTGCGAGGAATTCTATCTTATACGAGATTTTCTAAGTTGAGACTTTTTGCAATTCTTTTGTAGTTGATATTTTCGTGAAATTTTTTTACGAGTTCTACTACCCGAAATCATAAAATAATGCGATTTCACAAAAAAACACCCATGAAAGAGATGCAAAATGACGGAATTATTATCATTTCAAAAGTTGTATTGATTCCACGTATGGTCCTTTCAGTTCAGGAAGCCAAGTACATATGGCAGCTCTTCGCGTTTGAACTTACAACGTTCTCTTTTCACACTAACAGAAATCATATGAAAAAGAATACAGGGCCTATACAAATTATGAATTAATTGGAAAACATCCAAAAAAATTGACATCTATATTCAGTTCTTTGTGAACAGAGAAAAACATTTCAGCTGAAAGATGTGGGCGCAAAAAACTCTATCAAATGACATTCATTTTACCAATATTGGTTGGGAAACTTGGGTGTGCATTTGGGTTGTTTTCAACAACCGACATTTCGATACTATCTGACCGATTGGGCCCATTTTTTAACATAGACATTCTCTTATATACAAGATATTTTCGAAGTGAATGCATTATTTTGCATCGTAATGATTTAACAAAATATCGGAGTAGTAATTCATGAAAATAATCGAACAAAAGCGGGTGATGAATCGAAATTTTAATAATAATCAGAATATAAAAAAAGCCATCTTCGAATATATTTCACCTAGAAAAAGTACGAAAAATCGGGGATATTCACACGACGTCAATAATTATTTTTTTGATAACAAGTATTATATTTTTTCTGGCAACTGATTAGCCAAAAGTTCCAAGGTGAAGATTACTGATTTCGGCAATAATAAAAATAGGGCAATTTCTGCATAGACTGAATTAAATACAAGTTCGAGAAAAAATAGCACTGTGTAGAAAAATCATACCAAGCAAAAAGTCAATATATCTCCATGAAGCACAGAATCGCTTATTTTCAACTCCATCTTCAGTGCGGTCCATAGGTATGGAATAAATTCATTTTTAGCGTTATTATATATTTATTCGAAAAAACCTGAAACAATCCGATTTCCATTGTGAATTTGACAATTTACAGTATGAAAATATTATCCCCTTCTTGCACCCTCTCTGAATTATGAGCATCCCCTCAAAAATTGTGAATGAGAAGGGGAGGTCGTGTGGCACCTTGTTCGAAAGGGATTTCCATTCTCTGTTCAGCAATATTAAGTTTTTCAAATTTGATGCAATCATAACTGAGAAAATTTATTTTGAAAATGTAAAATTTTGAAACTTTACGTAGAATGAAGAAAATAATGTCACATAATGTCTAGGAAGTATTTTTCAATTTATTTTACAATCAAATTGAATGTTCAAAATGACCACCATTCACTTCTGGACAATGAGCAAGTCGATCTTGGAATTCTCGTACAACATATTGTAGGGCCTCAGGGGTTATGTTGTTAATTTATTCCGTTATTCTTACTTTCAAATCTGCAATATTGTCTGGTCAATTGAAATATGCTTTTGATTTCAAATAACCCCATAATAAGTAATCAGTTACTGAAAGTAAGGAAAAAGTCGTTCAAAGACACCAAAAAATTATTCATTAAACCCACATAAATAATGTAATGTCAATCTAGTTGACTACTGTTATTTTGATATTCATAAGTTGCTGACACACGTCAGTGTATTGAATGATATTTGTGTATGTATTTGATTTTACTATGGCTCATTCATCCGAAACTCAAAGAATATATATTTCAATTATGATTGGATGCGGTGATAAAACAAAAACTCAAAAGGAAGTTTCTAAATTGTTTAATAAAAAATACCCTGGTCAACACGTCTCACAGTCTACAGTTAGCGAAATAGAAATCAAATTTCGTGAAACTGGAAATATAAAAAGTATTCAAAAACCATTGCGAAATGTTAAATTGGATGAGGATAAAAAAGTTAGATGTACTGTTAGCGATTGAAGAAAATCCGCATATGACGAGTGGACAACTTGCCGTCGACAATGATGTAAGTAAATCATCGATATTGAGAGCTTTACATAAAGAAAAATACCATCCTTATGAAGTTCAGTTGGTTCAGAAGTTCAATGAGGATGATCCTGATAGAAGGCACAATTCTGTGAACTGATGGTGGACAGAATGGAAGCAGATTTGCAGTTCATAAACAAATTTGTTTTTTCTCATGAAGCTAGTTTTCATTTGAATGAAAGGGTTAATAGACAAAATTGAAGATATTGGAGCAGAGAAAATCCTCATTGGATGTGTGAGGCTCACACACCTTATCCTAAAAAAGTGAACGTTTGGGATGGCATCATTAACAACAAAATTATTGGCCCTGATTTTTTTGAAGGCACAGTTAATGGTGAGGTTTACCTAGATTTTTTAATGAATTTTTTATAGCCCACTTTAAAAGGACTTCTTCCTGATGTTAATGATCCGAACGTATTGTTAGAGATTATTTGAAAGAAGTTTTTCCCAATAGGAGGGATTGAATGGCCGCCTAGATCCCCCGATTTGACTCCTGTCAATTTCAATCTTTTGGGGTTATTCAAAATCAAAAGTATATTTCAATAGACCAGACAATATTGCAGATTTAAAAGTTAGGATAACGGAAGAAATTAACAACATAACCCCTGAGGTCCTACAAAATGTACGAAAATTCCGAGATCGACTTGCTTATTGTCAAGAAGTGAATGGTGGTCATTTTGAACATTCAATTTAATTGTAAAATAAATTGAAAAATACTTCCTAAACATCATGTGACATTATTTCCTTCATTCTACTTAAATTATCAAAATTCAGAATCAGTTATGATTGCACCAAATTTGAAAAACCTAATATTGTTGAAAAGAGGATAAAAATATTTTTCGAACAAGGTGCCACACGACCCCTTTTCTCATTTAAAATTTTTGAGGGATGCTCATAATTCAGAGGGGATGCAAGAAGGGGGTAATATTTCCATACTGTAAATTTTCAAATTGACAATAAAAATCGACCTCTCCCAGGTTTTTTCAAACAAATACATAATAACGCTCAGAATGAATTCATTCCATGCCTATGGACCGCACTGTATATACATCCACAGCAAGATATTTTTAGTGTCTCGAAACTTTCAAGGATTAATTTAATTATATAAAAGATTCGTTTATTATTGAGGGAATATAGAAGTCGGTGAATATGATTTGTATGTGTTATTTTTACCCATTTCCATACGTCGGAAAAAATTTGTAGACATTTTATCGAGCCATCATCAAAACGACTTTATATCTGTCATTGAATAAATGAATATATTTTTTTTCCTAAACGACATGTCAATGTTAATGAAAGAATAAACCCTACATTTTTTTATTCGAGACCCTGCTGATATCCTGCCACCGTCTCATTATGGAGAATGTTTTTGCACATTATTGGAAAATTCAAAGTCTGAGCGTCGGGGCGGAATTCCGGTGGCAAATTTCACATTATGGGTACTATTCGACGAAGATTTGAATTTCCGAGCTCGGGGGCCGGTTGTCGACGTTTATTATCCATATCCAAAGATAATATTAAAGATTATAAATAGAGTGTTTATAAAATCAGATGTGGGATCATCTGCGACTAAAAGATTAACTTTAGTCACTATCTTCCGGCGTTCAAGATAACCTCTTGGAGATATCCATGTTGAAAAGGAAAACATTTTCAAATTAATATTGAATATATATTTTCATGATGAATCTACCATAAAAGTATTTTTTAAAAAAAATTTCCTCAGCTGAAATCACGCTGGAGATTGAACTGCATCTGATAGATATTATAAAGATTTCCTAACTCATAAGAAAAATTCTGAAAGTGAAATATTTGCCTTTTTATCCGAATAGTAATCCGATTTTTCTATTCCAGTCTCAAATGAGAACTCATAATTGACAGTTTCGAATTTCCACGCATCGGCGTCGGGGGTAGGTTGGAGTAACATATTTCAATTGAGATCCTGTCACCTTCATCTTTGGTGAGTTTTTCAGTTATGGACAATCATGAACGACCGTATTTATATATTCAAATTTGCCAGCATCTGGGGAAGTAAGCATCAGTAATATTTTTATTCGCGTCTCCGGTATCTCCATATTCCATGAAAGCATTCCTTATTGTTGATAATGATCAATATCATCACTGAATTTGAATTTCTAGGTATCGGAGGTGAGTTGGCATAGGCAATGTTATATTCGGGATTCTGCCACACTCATTTTCGAAACAATGAACGAAGGAAACAATAGATCCAAATTTCCGAGCGACGAAAGAGGGTGAGCATGAGTAATTTTTTTATCTGGGATAATGTCATCCTCATTTTTTGACACAGCGTTTTTTCATGGGTAATTATGCTGGAAAGTACCGACAGATCCGAATATCCAGACGACCGGTGATAATGTTCGAAAATATCAACACATCAATATTTTCGTGATGCCATTCCAATCTATCAAAGAATTGTTGTCGATACAAAGATTATATTCCTTCTGATACTGAGTCATTACCGGTATCGAATAGGTCATACACTGTATCGAAAACAACATGCGTAATGTAGATGAACATATTTCAAAAACCTATCAATATTATTGCGAACATAATAATATATGCCTATTTCAAATCTTCAGTGGATGCGAAAGATTTTGAAGAATTTAGAAGCCATGATGTCACACATCAACTCATAGATCAATTAGATCAAGATTTTTCAAGAATCAATTCCATTTTGAAAAAGTTGAGTTTGATCTGGAATCCCAACTCGGAGACCAACTGAAATAACATTCAACCCTCATAAAAAGATATTGAAAGACTTCACTCATGATATTGCTATGTAATTATGGGACACCCTAACTCTTCTTTGATCCTGATGCTTCTTCAAATCAAAGACCCAATTCCAATCCTCAGTTGTGAATTTAATAAAGAAGGCAAACAATACCAATAGGCACGTTGCAGGCCGACATTATTTGAAGTAGGAACGTCAACAGAAGCCAACGTTTGTTCATTTGGCATGCGTCTTGTCGATAATACAGTCGAATTATCCAGTTGAACCAACTATTATTGATGAACTTGATTTGAGTGAACAGATAATATTTGTGTTTGATGAATTTCCATATCACCCAGTCACGAAATGTAGACTGTGTTCCAAACGTGGCATCCGCTGATTTTGATTCAGGTGAGGAATAATAATGAAATCAACCATTACATGTGAAAAAAAACAGCATAGGTGAAAAGATGTAGATAAAACTCGGCTAATGCGCAATGGACTCATTTCCATCCTGTATTACAATTACTGAACATGTTCTAACTTTTATAAAGAATACAAATCATTTTGACTGCTCAGAATGGAATATTACTTATCCGAGTTATCGCGAATATTATTAATTATTATCTCATAATGGTACACCTGATGAATTCCATCGGACAAACGTTGAGGAGAAATTTAACATTCTGCTTTCTCCATCGATATGGCCATTAATAATGCTAGATTGAATCTTCTGGGTTATAAGTATACCAACTGGGTTCTTCAAACTCATAATGACACTGACAATGTTTTACTGAGCGTTCTACTGATATATGCTATATAATCATCGGCAAAAAAATTAATATTTTTATTTGTAGTGGTGTATATTGTCATAACTATTAGAAATAGTCTTCACCATATGTCATAAGTATTAGAGAATTGTCTCCACTATAATATATCTTTACTGTGTGGCCAAATAGCCTTAAAGGGATTGGTAGCTCTAAAAGAAACAGATTATGAAACTCAGCATCAACAACACAAACATACAACACTTAATGAGATGATAAATATACACTACAATAACTATACTTACACCCCAAGAACTATACAACGTTGCCAGCATGGCAGCTCGGTAGTTGAAACTACATTCTTGTGAATATGGAACTCTCTTCAAAAATGTTTATTTCAACTTCCAACCTCGCGATAGTGCCAGCAACACTCTTTCATACCCATCACACTTTGTCCAATGTGATTCATTTTCAAATAACTCGAGTTCAAGATTGAATAATATTTATACAAAATGAGTATAATAAACATCTGAGATTGCTGACCCAGATCATGATAATATAGGCCGATCATCTTCGGAGTGCATATAACTGATGATAATATGTTGGGAAAATTATATTACGTTGTTGTCCACAAAACAAATCCGAGTGAAAAATGGGATTTGAACACAGTATTTTAGATATCATCTACAAAAATATGCATTCGCGTACATTATCCAAATATCACCCCTCGCCACCTCCTATAATATTCATCGATATTTCAAACACATATGTAAAATTATGTACCCTGTAGGTGAGATAGATAATTGCATCATTTCACTCCCATAGCGACTTGACAAACTAACTGTTTCATTTATGCAAATTTACTAAAAAGAAAAAAAACTTTAATTTTTTGATCTAAGTTATTCTGTGAGTAACAGATTCAAAATCTTGCTGCGCAAGATTCCCTATTTTGTATCCGCGGCAAGCTTTCGAATCTGTCACTCACAAAATAACCTAGATCAAACAATGAGAGAAATCTTTAATTTTTTTTTCTATAATTTCTATTTATAACTTTTTAGTTCTGTTTTTATTAAGAACTAAAAAAGCTTGTTTAAAAAAAAATCATTCATTCACCTATTTTTTGGTTAAAGTATTTATGATATTGAATAATTAGTAATTTCTTTCTAATTTATTTTAGAATTTTCTCCGACCCCGAAAACAAAAATTGTCCGCCATATCACAAAAATTGTCCGCCATATTGAAGCCGCCATTTTGTTTTATTTCCTAACAAAAATTTCATGAGGCATCGTCACCGAAATTATCTACACCTGCCAAATTTCAAATCAAACGGACGATTAGAAGTGGGTCAAATTTAACTTGCTAGATTTGATTAACGACAGACATACAGACAGACACTTGGACAGGTGAAACTGAATAAAAGCTTGTAGAAAACAAATTCATCGAACAAATTTTGGTACTCTTTTACTATCTTTCCAGCTCATCAATTCTACTGGAATGATTACTGGATTTGAATAGGCGAGATCACTGATTTCTGCAAAAAATAATACAATGTCCAGAACTATGAGAAAGTGTTTGGATTTTTTTATTTTTTTTTTCGAAGTTGTGTTTCCAGAAAAAAATCCCATAGAAATGTTCGTGTTTGAACACTGCGGAAACCGCGTCAGGATGTGACGTAACAAGTTCAGATCTATCGCCGATTGCTGAGAGCGTAAGATAATTACAGAGCTACTCGTAATATTTCTTTACAATGTGACCGCGCCTGAAAATCAATGACAGCACTCGGTATACATACATACATTCAAAAAAACCTAAATCAAGAACAGCTTTCAAATGGGAAGTCCTAATTTCAATATAACACAGGCTGACACAAGTTCTGTTTCATTCATAAGATGAAACTGAATAATATTTTCTCAGAAGTCCGTCAAAATAGTGACACTAGCAACTCGCCGATCGCCAAGAGTGCCAGGAATTACAGCATTGCCAAGCGTTATTCATAATATTTCTTTACAATGTGAGCAGGCTGAAAAAATAATGAAATAGCACTCGGTGTATATACAGATTATTCAAGAATAACTAAATCAAGAAGAGTTATCAAATACGAAGTCTTGATTTCAATTTAAAACATGCTGACACAAATTCTGTTAAATTCATAGGATGAAACAGAATAACATTTCCTCAGAAGTTCCGCAAAATAGTGACCCTGGCAACTCGGTAAAATGCCAAATCAATGGACCCATGACCTCAAAAGAGGCGGCAATAACGCTGTGTTCGAATGTCTCACTGAATTTGAGGGGTTTTAGAGCAGCGTTTATTCGAATATTCACACAATATCTTCTAGGATAAACTATGCAAACATACTATTTTATCACTATATTTCAACTTCGAACACATATGAATAAAATTTGTGAGTTTGTAATCCCGCCTATTAAATGCTGTTATTTGATGTCATTATAACGCTGATGTTCGGAACAGAAAACAAATACCTTGCATTATATGTGTTACCTAACACTAATAATTCAATATCTGGCGCTGCCAGTTACTGCCATTTATAGAAATACAGTAATATATAATACTTGGTCAATTGGTTATTGAAAAACTTGTTCATTTAAAAAAATATAATATTTTCACCGTTGCTCGGTCCCTGTAACGATCCAAGTCAAAGTGATTTGATTTGAAGGGACAAGTAAGGGCGCTGCTTATTCTGCACAATGTTCGGAAAATATCAATATGAACGAACAGTTGGAGTTCATTGTACGAGTGTACAATTCGTATTGGTAATCGTGGGTGGTAAAAGATACACAAGACGTGCATTATATGTGTATATAGGTATGCGTTTCTATCATTCATTGGTGGGAATTTCTCTATTTTTTCTTTTGTGTTGTAGCGGGTCTTGCGGCGATTATTTATATAGCGACAAGATGTTACTTTATTTTTCCTCGGCTAATTTACTCAGGACAAGAGACTCGTGTTGAAACTGTCCTGATAGATTCATATAGTGTGATGTTAAATATTATTATTTTGTGACCCTTTTTCTTATTTTGGACGCCACTCAGTTAAACATAAGACTAGAAGAATAATCTACTACAACTGAGAACTTGTAGATTAATACGTATACATAAATTATAGACAATTCAAAAAATACTCTGTGAATGGGTTTATTCAGAAATCAAACTCTGGTTGCTTATAATATCCAATGTATTTTTAAATATCACAATAATGTGGTATATCACATATGGATTCAAGTAAAAAAAAGTTTTCGATATTTTCTCTACTGTACAAATGGGGTTACGTTTCGAGTATGGTATCGATACAGGCGTTTCCTCGAATTTGAAATAAGGTTGATATGTGAACATCAACTTTATGAAAACAACGGTATCGGTACTATAATCATATATACAATTCTACATTGCTGAGAAGGTTTATCAATAAAACAGTTATGTAATATAGGTCTCTGTACTTCCGTAGGAAAATATGACAACAAAAAAATGGGTATTTCACAACTTCAAAATATTACACACTGTAGCATCATCAATTATATTTATACCTTGAGGGAAATCAACACAATGAAGTTGAATCAGATTAAATCCACTCACAATGTAAATAGACAAAGAAATTTTAAAAGTCGATAACGCAATTTGTATCAACAACGTAATGTGTACAAGCACTTCAACTCAATACGAGTTACAAAGAAAAATCCAGAACAGTCTGAATTTAACAACCCTGGGGTAGTAATAAGTATACACCGACAGTGCTACTAGTCTGGATGTCCACAGGAACACTGCAAATCAGCCGTTTGGTGGGACACATCAGCTTTCTGATTGTCTATATGTGACCTCCTGATAGTCCCGAACCATGATTTGATTTGCCTGTAGGTACCACTATCAATTACCCGTTCCCAGGAACCAAGAACCAAGCTCCAGAGACCAGGAACCCTATAATATTTATACGATTTGCACCTGACCAATATATAACTCATTTGTACTTCTTGGTTTCGTAGCTCTAGACTTAATTATCAAAGTTTGTTCAAATACTCTTGATCATACTGTATAACAAAAGAAACAAGCTTCAAATCGAAATTGCTGGAGGTTGAAGAAACCATGGAGGTTTATACCAATGAAATATCAAAATATTTACTCTAAAATTATTTCTGTTAAGAAATTTCCTTACCTTCATTCAAAGAAGGGTGTTTTGAATATATCGTGAAATTTATACTTTGTATTCAATAATTATCAAAGTTGGTTTATGTCATTTTCCATTAATAACTCGTGGTGTAAATTTCGTGCAGAACCATAATCATTTCTAACCTCGTGAGAAGTGTAATCGCATTCATATAGTTACCATCAGAACTACGATAATGGATTAAATCATGACCACGAAAACTGTATTCGAATCTACACTTGTATTTTCTCAAAACTACCACAAGAAAAGAAAAACGACAACGTGGGCCTCGCCATCACTTTCACAGCGGATAGAGCCCTTATTACGGAAACCTCCTTCATTTTTATTTTACTCACTCGAGAACCAGAAATGCAAACTCCGTGGGTGATTTGAATTCATCTCTCACCTTCCTTTTCATATTAGAATAACTTTTTTCCAATCTATTGAGATGGAAAAGGACAAAGTATATTTGATGACAAAACCTATTGTCGTGATCAGCTGTTTTGACGTCATGAGGTTGTCCCACTTTGTCAGTTCCTAGAACTCATCGATAGGCAACACTGATACTCGTCTCACTAATGCCTGTCAACAACAATCGTTACAAACGAATTGAGTAGATGTAATATTATCATCCAGAGATATCGTTTCTGAACTACGAGAATAATGAAAATTATATATTTATATGTGGGTCTATATTATTGGTGATTTATATACAACTTGTGACTTATACTGCTCCGCAGTGTGAACGTTATAGTGTTTCCTAATATTATGAATCCTCCTCATTATGTCTTCGTTTTTCCGCTCATGAATACTGTTATGTGGAATTTCGCTTATGAATTTGTCCTTGTCCTCCTCAACGTATTTTCTGGATTGAGGCAATACATATGTTAGATATTTGGGCTCTCCTCCTATTTCTAACAATTTTCTTACTGTCAGTATTGTTCTTCATTCCATGTACTAATTCTCAATTTTCAACTTCTTATTGATTTGGCGTTGATTGTTCTACCCTTCTTACCTCTCAACATTGTCCTTTGTTGCCTCCTCGTTTCCTGTATTTTCCATTCTGAGCTCTCATTATTTTTTGGACTTATACCAGTCCCTAGATTTTTTGGAAATATCCTATTTTTTTATTGGTTTTGGTATTCTATTACTCTTCCTTGTTCTTCTAGCTCTCCTGGTATTTTTTCTAAGAATTATCAGCCTATTATTTTATACGCATTTGCTCTGGTGTAGCTGTAATTCCTGGACTTTTTGTAACCTAGTGTTTCTATTGTGTACATTCCTTATTTTTTTACAGTTTGTTATATACTATGCTAGACTCATATCCTTTTTTCCTACCCTTTTCCATATGTTTCGGTATTTCAGCGGATAGCTCTACAGATGTAGCGTCATGTATACGCTTCCATGACAGAAGGGTAACTCCATTCATAGCATCCCTCAAGTACCAAATCTCTGATTGTTCCGAAGATTCAAAATGTATCAATCATCATGTGGTATTATTCCACGGTCAGCTGGTACGATCCAAAGTTTTTTTATGTACGGCATCGCACTCCACCAGAATCTGTAGAAGTGTAATCTTTTTTTTTATATGCTCTGTATGTGCAGTTTCCTCCTAGGCTTTGCTTCTTGAGGTATTTATTTCCTGAGTTCACTTTGGCCAATTAGGAAATTTTCTCATCGACTACTCTTGCGGAAGATCGACTGATGCTTCTGATCATTCTCGGTAGGGTTTGCATCATCCCGCTGCCCACCTGAAAGTTCTGCCATTTTTTGTTCTCAATGTTTCTTTCCCTATATTAAGCTCTCTCTGACAATACTTGTTTTCCAAGCCACAAAATGGTTCTGCAAAAATATTGATGTTTACTTTAAACTTCCACCCACTGAAGGCCTTACATCAGTAGGAATATTATTTTGTTTTCTACCGAGTACATTCTATTCACAAAGGCATAACCATATGACACTTTCATCCATATTAAGAGTGCTCAATTAGTACTGTCGGAAAAATTGCAATGTCTTTGTTTTTGTAAATTATATCAAGGTATTCCTCTGTACACCATTGTATCACCATCATCAATATCAGAGTCCAAAAAATATAATAGTTTATTTTCATATTTTTTTCTGTTACAGGTTAGTGGAATTCGAGGAACTCACAAGTTTCCATTCGAGATAGAAAAACGTTGTTGCATTGTAGGAAAAAACTTTTCACCAAGGTAGGACATTCAATTTATATTATACATATTTTCAGTTATGATATCATATTATCGTTCATATTAACCCAATTTGGATATATAAATTCCTCTCCAAAGGGGATGATTCGAAAAATAATACAGATAAAGAGAATTTTGCTCAATTTATCCTTAAAGCTAGCAGATAAACTTTTCGATTGGATTAAAATCACTCGACACTCCGAAGAAATCCATGAATGATTTTGTGAGTTCAGCTCATTTGAGTATTTTATCTGACTCAAATTCAGACAGCTTTGACTTTGACCGAAAAAATTAATTACTAGTTTTCCATGGGATGATTGAAAAACTTTCCGTTTGCAAAAAAATTATTAGTCACTTCCAGGAAAGCGATGATTTATATTTCAATTCATTCGGATGTTTTATCCGGATCGAATTCACACACAGCTCTGACTTCCGAATGAATTCATTACTAGTGTTCCATCAGAACAATTGTATTTCCACGCTTTTATCTCTGATTATTGATATAATTCTCTTGGTTTCTATTTTGCACAAGAGAACTACTTACTACTGGTTATATGCAGTTGTGACAGGTTTCAAACGAATAGTTTTTTTAAATATTTGTTTCAATACATCCATTGCTCGAAAATATATCCGAGGAAAGAGGTGAACAATATTATGGAAACAAACCTTCAAATTGAATTATTTTTTAATCCACCAATCGCCACTAATTGAAGCTATATAATCCATTCTGCTGTTTTCAAAACAAGATCTTTCTGGATGAATCAGTTCCATCATGATGAGTTTTTCAATTTGGATATGGGGATGCAGATTCATTTTTCATTTCCTTTTTGGATGATGAAAAGACAGTTTGAATTTCATAGGCGGAGCACGTTATAATTCCATTACAAATGTTGTCTCCATCCACCTGATAACCAACTAACAAAAATTGAATGAATGAAAAAAATTCTATGAAATCTCGCGGATTGCCTAGAAAATAGTGGAATGTGTTATGGATGTACACGTTCATTCATATATTCAAGGATCTTCATGAATATATGTGATTCCTTCATTCCCTCAAGTTCATTTTCTGAGGGTGAAGCTATTTGTGAAAATTCACAATTATTCAGTTCCCTACGGAATATATGGAAAAAAATATATAATCCATATGGAAAACAACAGTACCCTACATCTATAATTAAACCAGTCTAATATCAAATAAATTGTCTGAATCGGAGAAATAGTAACATCTGGAGAGCAGATCGTCCCAGGATTAATAAAAGTGAAAATTACGAACACCTTTCAGTATTGAGCAATAACAAAGAAGGGTTCCACTAAAATTAATGGATCTACCTCGGAAAAAACTATCCTCGTTATCTCCTCATTTCAATGAAATTGTATTTTTTTATAAATATTTAATTCTTTCAAGTCTTGAGTAAATTATTCACATAAGTGACTTCCATTTTCAACTACTCATATGTTATACTATCTTCCTCATAGTTATATGTGATTTCTATATCCAGGAGTTTTTTTTTGCAATTTTCAAATACAGTGCGGTCTATAGGTATGGAATAAATTCATTTTCAGCTTCATTATGTATTTGTTTGGAAAAACCTGAAACAGGTCGATTTTTTTGTCAATTTGACAATTTATATTATGAAAATATTACCGCTTTCTTGCACCCACTCAAAAATTTTAAATGAGAGAAAGGGTCGTGTGGCACCTTTCTCAAATTTGGTGCAATCATAACTGAGAAAAATTGATTTGAAAATGTAAAATTTTTATACTTTACGTAGAATGAAGGAAATAATATCACATAATGTTTGGGAAGTATTTTTCAATTCATTTCACAATCAAATTAAATGTTTAAAATTACCACCATTCACTTCTTGACAATAAGCAAGTCGATCTCGGAATTCTCGTACAACATTTTGTAGGACCTCAGGAGTTATGTTGTCAATTTCTTCCGTTATCCCAACTTTTGTGTCTGCAATATTTTCTGGTCTATTGAAATATACTTTTGATTTGAAATAACCCCCTAAGAAGTGATCTAGAGGAGTTGAATCGGGAGATCTAGGCGGTCATTCAGTCGTTCCACGTCTTCCAATCCACCCATTGGGAAATACAAATAATCTCTAACAATACGTTTGTAATGAATGCGGTGGAGGTCCGTCTTGTTGGTACCAAGTTGATCTATCTATTGCATTCGGAACATTAACATTAGGAAAAAGTCGTTTCAATGTGGGCTGTGAAAAGTTCATCAAAAAATCTATATAAACCTCACCATTAACAAGGCCTTCAAAAAAATAAGGGCCATAATTTTGTTGTTAATGATACCAGCCCAAACGTTCACTTTTTTATTATATTGTGTGTGAGCCTCACACATCCATTGATGGATTCATCTGCTCCAATATCTACAGTTTTGTTCGTTAACCGTTCCATTCAAATAAAAAGTAGCTTCGTCAGAACAAACCATTTTGTTTATGAATTGCAAATCTGCTTCCATTCTGTCCATCAACAGAATTATTGCCTCCTTGAGGATCATTCTCATTCGACTCCTGAACCAACTGAACTTTATAAGGATGGTATTTTTTCCTATGTGAAAATCTCAATATCGATTATTTATTACATCATTGTCGGCAGTAAGTTGTCTACTAGTCATATGCGGATTTTCCTCAATCTCTAAGAGTACGTCTAACTTTTTTCCTCATCCAATTTAACATTTCAACCTGGTTTTTGAATAGTTTTTACATTCCCAGTTTCATGAAATTTTGTTCCTATTTTGATAACTGTAGACTGTGAGACTTGATGACCAGGGTATTCATTATTGAACATTTCGCAAACTTGTTTTTGAGTTCTTGTTTCATTACCGCATCCACTCATAATTAAAATGTCTATTCCTTGAGTTTCGGATAAATGAGCCATAGTTGAATCAAATACACACACAAATATTTTTCAATACACTGACGTGTGTCAGCAACTTATAAATATCAAAATAACAGTACTCTAGTAGATTGACATTATATTATTTATGTGGGTGTTGCGAATAATTTTTTGGTGTCTTGAACGACTTTTTTCTGATATTTAGCAAAAGAGATAAGGAAATACATGATTTTTCGTCATGGGGTTATTCAAAATCAAAAGTATATTTCAATACACCAGACAATATTGCAAAAGGATAATGGAATGAATCAACAACATAACCCCTGAGGTCCAGCAAAATGTTGTACGAGAATTCCAAGATCGACTTACTCATTGTCAAGAAGTGAATGGTAGTCATTTTCAACATTTAATTAAATTGTAAAAAAAATTGAAAACTAATTCCTTAACATTATGTGACATCATTTCCTTCATTCTACCTGAATTATTGAAAAAATTCCCAGTTATGATTGCACCAAATATGAAGAACTCGATACTGCTGAACAGAGAATGGCCCTCCTTCTCATTCAACATTTTTGAAGGGGTGCTCATAATTCAGAGAGGGTGGAAGTAGGGGGTAATGTTTTTATACTGTAGATTGTCAAATCGACAATAGAAATCGATTTGTTGCAGGTTTTTTCAAACAAATAGATAATAACGCAAAAATGAATTTATTTCATACCTATGCACCGCACTGTAGAATTTACCACACGAAATGAAGTAGAAATGTACATTTTGTTGGTTCACTCTGATTTTGAATGGAGGTTCCTCAGAATGCATTCTTTCGGAAATTTTAAATATTTTTTCATACAAACAAGTTTTGTCAATTTGAGATCAGTCATTGAATTGGCCCTTCCACGACCCCGCACTGCCACTGCACTCCTTGTTCTTTGTGTTCCATAACTGGTATTTCGTAAGCTATAATGCTCGGATCCGACTAGCATAGCCCAGTCAGACAATAAGTGGTTCTCAAAAGTTCCGGATGAATTTACGTGGCTTAGGTGAATTTCAATTTTTGTTTCCCAAATACCATACTTCGTAGTAGAATTATATTACACATCAATCATTCATGAGATTACAAAAAGTTGAAAAACATATATCTCACAAATACCTGTTTGTAGTGGGTAATCATGAAAATAATTCAGTGAAATTCGATATAGACTTTATATTGCTCTTATACCCGGAAAAATCTAATAATATATTGCTGTCACATACAATTTAAAAAAATATACTCGGTTTCAATAAATAAATATATACTTCTGAAGAGTATCTTCCATACTCAAAACAGATGCCATCATTTCATCAACCTGGGTGGAAAACTCTCAGGATCTCAGTCGATTATATTCAGTTTCTACAACTTCTCATCGTATTCGCTTCTTGATTAAACCATTAAGTGAACAACTTTCATCCCGCTCGAGTTTTTAATCGGAGGAGACTTGAGGTTTCTCTTATTGTTATCTTTTGTGAAAACTTTCGCCATCCCATGCCTATTTCCTGCAGATCGTCGTTTCAGAAATGATTTCATTTCAGCAAACTATCCCAACTACAAGTTCTCCATCGCAGGTGTTTCTTCAATTTAAGGAATTACTTTTCTAAACTGTCCACACAAACTATATTTAACAATACCAATGCACGGTTTCTCACTCTTCATTTTGTTTATTACAATAATACTACTGCGAAAATATAGGTCTCAGTAAATTTTTCCGCATTCGGCAACAATAAATCAACGTTTATATTTATAACATGCTGCCATACTGCTTCATAGCAACTTGAACTATTCCAGTGGGATTTGAGTCTGGGTGGTACGGTGAATGCCGTGAAGTATCGTGTCCATGATCATCGTCTTTCAAGAGAGCTGGGTTCACTCATTGGAATGAATATTCTAATGAATTATTTTCCATTTGTTCCACTTTGAAACACATTAACACACTCTTAAAATACCATACTTGTTCACAACTAAATTGCACTCCATTGAAAATTCTTCACTTTGAACTACTTCGTTTTTCTGTAAAACAATATAAACAGGACTAAAACAACGTCATTGCCCCTCTTCCTAACCTCCCACGGTCCTTCCCAAAACGGTGTTAATTTGGGAAACACACCTTTCTTCCGTCGTGGGTTGTACAGCCAAACCTGGCCACCTCCTTCGAGTCCTCCCGAATTTGCTTTCAAATCATGATGAGCTTTCATCCTGTCACTGGCTTGGATTATGCTCTTCTGAGCTGTTACGTGGATTTTCAACAGCCTATCTCTCGGTTTATCTGCATAGTCGTGTACTTCTACCTCTTGGGTACCTGGTGATCCGAACATCAAGTCACAGGGCAATCGAAGTTCTCTTCAAAAATGATGCTAGCCGGGGTAAGTTTGGTTAAGTCATGGACGATTGCTCTGTATGCCATCAGAAATAGTAGAAGGTGTCTTTCGCAGTCCTTTTGATGTATTTTGGGAACCATGGAGAGTTGCTCTTCCATAGTTTGGTTGAATCTTTCAACCATGCCAGCTGACTGGAGGTGAAGTGCCGTGGTTATAGTCTTGTTGATACCCATAAGCTCGCAAACCTTCTCGAATAATTTCCACACGAAATTCCTTCCTTGGTAGGAACGTAGCTCCATCGGTACTCCGAATTTAGGGAACATGTTGTCCACCAATGACCTGGCTACTGTGGATGCTTCCTGATCTAGAATGGCATAGGCTTCCACCCATTTGCTGAAATGGTCCATGGCAACAACGATGTATTTGTCGCCATCGTCAGTTAAGAAAGCTTCATCAATGGCAATTCGTTCGAATAGTGCGCCTCGTTGTATTTCTTCATCTCACTCATGGACCTTGCTTTGGCTTCAGTGGCTGGCGCTGCACTAGTTTTCCACATCGCCTCGAAATTGTACCCAATAGAAATTCTACCTAATTTCGTCCAAAGTTTCATCAACTCCCAGATTTCCTGGATTTCCTTCAAGGTTCCACTTATTCTTTTCCTGGGCAAGCCCAATTGTGGAATCAATGATCTTCCATCAGCTGACTTCCATTTTTCACTACCAGGGAATCCCATTGTGCCCACATTGTCCTGAAGGTGGGATCTCTGTCCGGAATATCTTTCCGGGAGGGACTGCAAGTTCCATCTTCTTTCCAATGTAGAAGTCCCCAATGTTTGGGTCGGTTTGCAGGTCCCGTCTAATGGGCGCGATAGTCCATTCGACTTCAGTTACCAGTCTCGTGCGTTTAGTATCGGCCACTCCTTCATAGCGTTCAATCCGATAACAATGCTAACAGGC
This sequence comes from Gonioctena quinquepunctata, assembly GCA_018342105.1. Lineage (NCBI taxonomy): Eukaryota > Metazoa > Arthropoda > Insecta > Coleoptera > Chrysomelidae > Gonioctena > Gonioctena quinquepunctata. Next base: position 438,077 of record JAFIRS010000933.1, on the reverse strand, counting down.
TTATCGACAGGTCTTCAAGATTGAAAATCCGCAATACTATGCAGTCGCCCTGGGCGATGTTTGATTCTGGAATGGTACTGCCTTAGCTTTTCTATCCCTCTGGCTATTTGTCCCTCTGGGTTTCTTATCTCCAGTGGCCATTTCAGGTCCGCGTGATCGGTCTTAATGAGAAACTCTCTTTCATATAAACGCCGTTGATAGGTACACAGGCCTAGGAAGCTCATCACTTCGTGCTAATCTTTCGATATTGGCCAGTCTTGAATAGCGTGTATTTTTTATTCGTTCGTTTGAACTCCTTCTGTTGAGACTGTGTGGCTCAAAAAATTCACTCGCTTCTGGAATAGGAAACTCTTCTGAAGGTTCAGCTTGAGGTTGGCATTCCTCGGATGACCGGAAACTTCACGCAGGTTGACCGGAGTTCTTTGAATTTGAACATATCCCGATCGATGGATATGAGCTTATTTGGAATTCTCCGGATAGGCAAGCTGCATCAACTTCCGCACGACTATCTCAGACTAGAGTTCCACCCAACTTCTGCACTCGTGTAGTGAATTGTGCCTGTCACAACTTTCCTCGATGTTGGTCACCGAACTTCGATTTCAGAACAGCAATCAGGTCTTCACAATGGTGATTACTTTGGAAAGGGTCTGTAACATTGCTGAAGTAGGTCTTCTCAGTACCCTTTTTTTCATCGTCACGTCAATTAGCCATTGCGGCAGCTTCACACTGTTCATGATATAGAGACCCTGGTGACTGCCAATCAAAATTCGAAGGTTTCACGGTCTTGTGGTCTTGGAACCTAGGTGGAACGATTTTTTTCTAGCTCTGTCAGATGTTGGATTGTTTTTCCATGCATCGTACACACTTCTCTCGTTGCTTCGTCCCGTACCACACTAATGTGTTCTGTTGTTTTTATCTATCGTTGCAAACTATGAAGATTCCATAAATTTTTTCAGGCATGTGGTTCATCTCACTGTCTTCTGACAGTCTGGTCGGAAAATGCATTCTTCATTTTTTCTTTCGGAATTTTACTTTTTTTTTCAACCGTTTCTCCTTCTTCCGTTGATGATCCCCGTTTTATTTTCTGCTCTCTTCCTTCCACCTCCGTTTTGTATCCTCTTCCTGCAATCGTCTCTATTGGTTGGCGAACTATTGCTTGAATATTTCCATTATGGCCGCTACCTTGCCGTAGGTTGTTTTTCTTGTATTTATCATTGATTTTTCACGAAAAGTCATTAATATCCCCGCTTCTGTTACGGATCGTGGCTCTCAAAATACTGTACCCACTATTTTCTCTTATCAACACTAAACAAAATAATAAATCTCGACAACTGAAAGACTAAATAAAATTTCACCGCTGAATTAAACCGCGCACCCCGAAGTATTCATTCGATCCCAACTCAATGAACTCAACTTCTTTGCGAACACTATCTTCCATCAGGTTATTAACACAATGAGCATTCGTGACTTCAATTTCGGTTATTCTCGATCATTCATTCTGGGCTCTCTCACAGAATATCCTGGAAGCCCACCATGACATCAGTCAGTCGGTAGCAAATATGCAGTGGCGTGGTGTACTCTATTTCGCAACAACATAAGGATGTTTTGGTGTATAAGCCGCTGTTATACCTTCCATTTCTCATCATATTAGGACACTTTCCTCATTGTGTTAAGGGCTATTTTCGATCACTTGTTCACTCATAGGATCTGAACTATAATCATGTTATTTCCAAAATGCATACTTTTTAATAATATTACTTATGGAGTTTGATTTGAGAAGCAAGTATTATTGAATAATATCAAGATGTAACATAATATTTGTTTCATTATAAGAGCACCTTCATCATCTTGAAGTCGCTGCTTCTCTATTTTTGGTATAACTAGGGTGCAATCTAACTTCCATCTTGGAACGAATCACGGTGGTTGAAAATTCTAAAAAAACTGTTTCTCCCGTCAAATTTGTCCAAATTTTGAAAACCGCATAATAGCAAAGTTTTGGTGGGTTTTACATTTTTTTTCTGGTTTATAAGAACTTATGGTGAAATTCCAAACGAAAAATATTTACATTTTTTGTTGGACTATTTGTGCAAGAAGTTAGATTGTTTCTGGAATCTAGCCATTGGAACTGGATTCCACTGTTTTCATTGATTGTCAAGGAACTATACTGTTCTGCCTACCTGGTGATATTCATCAATTTTCTAGACAATATTTTTGACAGTTCCCTCATTTTTCTCTATTGGCAAGAGCACATTATTGATTTTGAGAAGGGAGACATTCTGTATGGTAGATTTTCGATTCACGATACATAAATTTATCATATTTACGACCACCCATCGCAACTGCTATGTTGATTTTTTGTTTACCCCTGCTCTCATCAAATGCAATTACTATACTCCTCAGTATCAGATTCTATTTGAAGAAACTGATTTCGAATGCACTGCAAAATATGGAAAATGCATTACAAATGTTTCTAAGGTCAGTATTCATATCTATTCACCTGAAATATTTTAGTATTGATCGTAATTCGAGAAATATTTACCGAACATAGCGTTTCATTCCACCACTTTCAGGTTAGGCCAGCTAGATGCTCGTTCATTGAATTTACCTGACGGAAGGACTCACTACATCTTTCGACTGTTTGGTTTTTACAGATATACCCAATCAAAATAAATTTTGTTGAGTTAGTTCAATTTATAATTTTTCTGAAGTTTTTTTATATTCCATAAGTTCTGTGAGATAAAACTGAGAATTGAGATTATTATATAAAAATATAAAGGACCCTTTCGTTCTGAAATATTTCATATGGAAGTATTGCTGTCTGTATATTGATGAGCATCATAAGTCAGGAGTGAGAAGTTGGTTCTCATCTCCATCGTTCTCATGCCAACGACAGATGGTCTTTGAACCTCAAATTTGATGGAAACACCAAAGCTCCATTTAATGCCTTAAGTTAGTTTCTCATGATTCCAGTCGATTTTTGGCCTGATTATTTGCGATAAAATTTTAATTTCATTAGTCTCATTATGTAAAATCAAGTCATTTCACAGTGAAGATCACTATCGTTACATCTTCTTTCATTAGTACCTAAACGAGTTTTTTTTTCAGACCACTGTTAACTAGTAATTTTCTTTATATTCAGTATATTCGTTGAAACTGGCAAACCTACGGTGCCTGAAAGTGGGTGGCAAGCAGTATTATTGAATTAAATTATGACTATCCAAACTGAATAGTATTAATACATATATACAGTCCTTTTTTAACATACAAACATGGTCCTCCGAACCGGATTTTGAAAAATGAAGTGAAGCCAACTACGAAGAGTGCTTCAGTCCAACTGAATGAACTCGGATTGGAATCGAATATATTTATCTACAACAAGAGAAGGCGGAATTCTGGTGCCTGTCATTCTTTCTTCTTTCTTTCCTCTCCTCATATTCCTAATAACTAAAATTCGCTCGAGATACGCCGATGGTAGACGTTTTGAAAATTACACGGGGTCAAATTGAAGGAAAATTTATATGTTTCAAAAACTATTTGGATATAATGGACATCACGAAATTGAATGATACATATTGTATATATATATATATATATATATATATATTAATGTCATTCAATTATATTCAAGATTAGAAAGGTTAGAACCGGTATATGTAGAATATGATGAAGTGCAATCTGAAATTGAACTCATTGATAATGCGGATTCAGACAGTTCGAATATATCTACTTTCTACTCATTGCACAAACCAGAAAAATACTGTGAAGTTATGGAAATACAAAGTCACATGAACAAAAAATAATTTCAAGAGGTGTCATATGTATCAGAATATCATATAGCGTTAGAAAATAATTTGAAAATGAAATTACCAACTAATAAACTACCATAATTTGATGGAAAATATAGTTATTGGAAAGAGTTCAGGAAAGCATTCAAGGCACTGCTCAAATCAAATGAGTCGTTGTCAGAAATCAAAAAAATATTATTTACGATTCCCTTTGGAAAATGAAGCATTGCAGGTAGAAAATGCGATTGTAGTTTTGTCCGACAAATTCACGGTCGCTTGGACATTACTAGCAGACAGATATAAAAACGGAAAACTCATAATTCACAACCACATTTGACCTTCTTTCAATTAACAAAGCCTCACATAAGAATCGCATATCGATTTGTGGAATCTATAGCGATCTCTAAAGGCTCTAGGAAAAAATAGAGATTCCTGAGACAAATAAATTCCATTTCACAAGAAAGTACTGGAAATCATATGAATATAAAAATGATTTGCCAGACTAAGGGGTATGAATACTTTGTTGAAAAATAAGTGCGGAATACTCGAAAAACTAGAACTGAATAAACAAGAACAACAAATAAATCAGAATTTCAAAAAACAGTCGAATAATTTTGTCAGTACCAATAAAATGCTGTTTCTATTGCAATAAAATTAAGGATATTTATCATTGTTGTTGTCGAAAATGTGGAAAGTACAAGTAACAAGGGTACATTCCAATGACAATATGAATGGAACAAACTCATTCACAACTGAAAATCAGCTGATGACTGCAGCATCCTCAAGTTTCGTCTCTCGAAACCGTGGTACAGTCTGGAGAATCACACGTTTATTCAGTGGATATATCAGATCAATAACGCTCTCAGATATTATCAACTGTACAAATCAGAGAAAGGGATGCGAGTGGAAAATTTCATTGCTGTCGAGCACTCCTATATAATGGATCGCAAAGTCATTTTATTTCAGAAAATTGGTGCAATAAATGGAGTTATCAAATCAGGAAGGTCAATTTCGTAGTGAAGAGAGTGGGCCAAGCACTCGAGAATATCCATCATCAAGCTAACAAACTCGAATAAATGTGTCATTTCAATGACTTTTAATGCTGTGTGGCTCCAATTGGCAAAACCGAATTGAAAAACCCAAATCATTTGAAATAAGCATCCCTATTTTTATAAACCACTGAATATAGGTTTTTATTTTACTAGGTGCCAGTGTGTTTTGGCCTGTGTTATGCGTTATGTGAGATAAAGATGGAGCTAGGTAACGGATTGCCTATTGCACAGAAGACAGTTCTGGGAAAATGATAAATTGAAAATACTCCAAAGGTCTGATGAATTTTGCAACAATATTTTCAAAAAACTACTCTTAGAGAGGGTACAGATAGATTTATTGTGAGTATTCCATTCAATTCGATACTGAAAGATGTCGGCAATTCCAATAGCATGACTGGGGAAAGGTTGTACAAATGTCCGAATACCGCGAATTGGGACATATGTCAAAAGTAGACGAATATACTGGAGAAAATTTAACTATTTGGAAATCTGTATCGACCGCATCATTGTTTTATGAAAGCCACTAGTGTCACTAGTAAATAGTATTTCATAGATCTGCAGAATGATCGAGTGGGGTGTCATTGAATGAAGCGCAGTATAAGTGTCCATAATTCAAAATGACATATTTCCAATAATATTAAGCTTTCGAAATTAACGATATGTTCTTCAAATGGTTTGGTTGAGATTAGGATCAATGTTATTGAAAAAAAAACTCAATAATTCGTTTTTTTTTAGTTGGTATAGTAAAACGATAATAAATAAAAGAGAGATATTTCAGCTACATGAATAACGTACATTTATGGCACAACAGATTTTACAATTACCTCGAGACAAATGAAAACTCAGTTAAAATCCCGATCGAAATAATTTATTATATACAGTCTCGCAAGGCACCCGGTACGGAAGCGTATTATGTGTTTCAATGTGAAACCATCTAACTCTGACTTTATGATGGAAAATTTGTCAAGTGTGTGCATAACACCATCCATTCAATTAGGTTGAGACATGAAATTTTGTTATTGAATATTTGGAATCGACGCATACGACTCAATTATGAATCGTTTTCCTACGTTTTCAAAACAATGTTACAAAGTTTCGAAAACGCCGAGTTTCAAAACGCGTCCATGACCTTGAAGAGAGAGGGTGAGGTCACAATACTGTTCTGCAGTAGGTAGCGAGCACGTAGTGCTGCCGCTAATATTGTGGAGTGTTGATTGTTCTCGTCCTTATCAATATGCATACTCTAATTATCAAAATGCCTACTCTAGAAACGAGTTTTCGTTGGTGTTATGTGCCTTTGGTGAGAATTCAACAAAAAAAACACCACACAAAATTTTTTCAAGCGTGCTCTCCGAAGAAATAAAGGAAAAAAGTGGTTTCGTGTTGTTCATAAAAAAAAACAATTATTTCACTTCAAAGAATGATATGGAAAACTACATACAGTATTCATTATCAGGTACTGCAAGAAAATTAAACAAAATATGTTCTGCCCCACATTTTCAATGAGCATTTATATGCAATTCCAAGCCCGAATAACACACCTCGAACAATAGGCCATGACTACGGATCAGACTACCATTTATAATGATTCTCTTATATATCTGGTAGTAGAATACAATGAGCAGCTGGATGCAAATTTCAGTCTGTAACTCGACCATTTCGAAACTCATTCCACAATGGAGAGTCGTTTTCAGACCTACTCTATAGTTCTGTTAATTCACACAATTTTTTGTGTCAAAACAGTACTCGCGAAAATAATGAATTCATCAGTGGAAGTTTGTTTCAATTTTTTTAATTCTATCACGATTTGATGAATAGACGAACACATGATTTCATGCTTTAAATATTGGAATAATATCGAGTAAACTGAATGTCAAATTGTTTTTCCTGAGCTGTCACTAAAAATTCGCATCAAAAGTATTTTTTTCGCATTGTTTGTGTATGGCGCAAAAACAACAGCAGACTTGTCGAATTCAGATTCTTAAGTTGTTCCTATTGTAGATAAAACGGATTTTTTCGAATAGCACGGTACTTTGGTAACAGCAGGTTCTTTGTTCCGGCGATATAACAACATTGAAAAGGCCATCGCATGTTTACAACCACCTGAAAACAAAAAACGGCTGCTGCTAAAAAATGTTGCCACAAAAGTTACTGACAAGTTCTATGAATTTTCAGGTGGTTTCAGACAGCGTAAAAAAAATAATGCAATAAATTTCTAGTTCCCAAAATTACGCGAATAAATAATTATAAATGTACTACACTCTACGAATATTGAAAATTACTCAATGTTTGATGTATTGATGTATTTTTGCATAAATCTGTCACAAACAAACGGTGAATTTTCCAATTAAAAAATCTCTAAATATCCTGTTCCTCTTGATTTTAATAATATTATTCCCATCACTATCGATTCATCTTATATTTCTATATTTCACAGCTGCACAATCCAAACAGAAAACGTTCTGAATGACTTCTTCCTCATCGACTGTCATTTCCACACGATGCATGTGGACGGTCCGAATCACAACAGTATCGTGATGTCACGTTACCGAAATGCCACTCCAAGCGGCCGGTGAATTTACCCATTTTTAACGTCATTTTTAACTAAAAATTAATAGCGAAAATAGTTTTTATCAACGGTATTATTGGAAAAATCGAATTTAAACGGTTTTCTTCACATAAAGGATTCAATATAAAATTGAACCAGAGAAAGGTAGATCTCAGGTGAAAAACAACTACTTTCCTGGCAAATACCACGCAGAACGTTGAATGATATTCACCTGAAAATCCATGCATACTTCCATAAAATATCAATGGACATTGAATGCAAATGTTTCTTTCTGATAAGCTCGATTATGTTTAATTTAAGTCGTGTTCACCTAACAATCCGCATACCGGTTTCAGGCTTCTTGGCCCTCATCAGTACGAGTAGTCAACCAGCCAAAAGTCCAAAGAACTCTGGCTGAAGTGAGACACAACGTAAACAAACCATCATCGATCTTAACACCTATAGGTACGCCGGAAAAGATAAACTTTAACTGGCGGTACCTAGTGACAGAAAGAAACACTCCAAAATCTCCCACCTCGATAGGTTTCTAATAAAAGATTCCTTCTCAGTAGGAGTGGCAAGCCCGTCTGGTATATAGTGAGATAAGTGCCATTGAAGTGGAATGAATAGAAAATCGAATTTAAACGGTTTTCTTCACTAAAGATTCAATATAAATTGAACCAGAGAAGGTAGATCTCGGTGAAAACAACTACTTTCCTGGCAAATACCACGCAGAACGTTGAATGATATTCACCTGAAATCCATGCATACTTCCATAAAATATCAATGGACATTGAATGCAAATGTTTCTTTCTGATAAGCTCGATTATGTTTAATTTAAGTCGTGTTCACCTAACAATCCGCATACCGGTTTCAGGCTTTTTGGCCCTCATCAGTACGGAGAGTCAACCAGCCAAAGTCCAAAGAACTCTGGCTGAAGTGAGACACAACGTAAACAAACCATCATCGATCTTGTAACACCTATAGGTACGCCGGAAAAGATAAACTTTAACTGGCGGTACCTGTGACAGAAAGAAACACCCGAAAATCTCCACCTCGATGTTTCTAATAAAGATTCCTTCTCAGTAGGATGCAAGCCCGTCTAGTATATAGTGAGAGATAAGTGCCATGTGAAGTGGAATGAATAGAAAAATCGAATTTAAACGGTTTTCACATAAAGGATTCAATATAAAATTGAACCAGAGAAAGGTAGATCTCAGGTGAAAACAACTACTTTCCTGGCAAATACCACGCAGAACGTTGAAGATATTCACCTGAAAATCAACGGTATTATTGTTCTTAGTGATCAATCTCTGTAATAAAAGTAGTTTCATACTGATTTTCCACATCATGTCCCAACCTTATTCTCGAATGTGGAAATAGATTACGGGTACCTTTTCTTTCGAAAACGGACAGAGGGAGAGGTGCAAAAATAATGAAATGTTATATGTGTTTATTAATTTGTATCAAAACTACAGATTTACATTCCAAACCAGTATCGGATCAGAAAACAGAATCATTTATAATTTCTTTGAAAAGAAGCGGTAAATCATTACACATATACTCCAATAACGGATGAAAATCAATAAGATCCAACAATCAAAGTTCAAAATTATTCGAATTCGTAAAAAAACTTATAGAGAATCATTAGCCAAATGCACACATTGAGTGGCAGTTTGATCTGGTGAAATCTCAAATTCTTTGAAGCACATGGAAGTTGGGAATAATGAGTACTGAGCACCATCATCAATTGAATATTGAAAAGAAATTTGTATCGTGTTCAACAGAAAAATATTTCTATTCAATATTGAATTGAGAATGTTTTTTTCAACATGAACACCCACCAAGAGGTTATCTTGAACGATGGAGGATAGTGACTTAAAGTTATCTTTCAGTCGCAGATGATTCCACATCTGGTTTTATGAACATCCTGTTCATATTTTCAAACAAATCAGGATTGGGTTGTTTTTTTTTTTCAATTTCAAATTCCCAAACAATTTCTCCATTGACATCTGACACTGAGGACCTCAGCATCAACATCAGGTCATTTTTCGAGTGGACGATCAATGACAGTTTCACCTGAACCAAGTTACAACAACATTTTCACGAAAATCCAGTCTCTGCAAAATGTAGTTGAACATTTGTGGAAGTATTGGATGATGTAGTTCATTTTGGAAATTCTGCAAATGTATCAGTTGACACGTCAGTACTATTGGGAAATAACAACATCACCCCAATAAACTGGAAGCTGCGATGAACCCTGCAAATTCACACAGGAGACAACGGCACTTCAACAGTTGTTAGTGTGAAGGTTGCTAGTAGTATTTCCCAAAGATCAGTGAGAAATTTGTGTCCCCTACCGATAGCTCGAATTATAAACTATCTGAAAGACTTTCTTATGATTTTTGTATGTCGAAAGTATTACTTCCAAGGCGGTCGGCACGTTGAATACAAGATAATTAACTAGTAACTTTCTTTATATTTTGGGATATTCGTTAAAACCGGCAACGCTGCGCGCTGCCTGAAAGTGGTTGGTGGTTGACAGACCAACTTTTAAATAATACAATGAAAAAAGAGAAAATACTGTCCCGAGTTGAGCAGCATTCTTTAATTAAATCAAAATTATTCAAAAATAATAATAATAAAAATAGGCAGTACATTTCGAACAAACAAACAACCACCACCGAATCCATCATATTGTATTGTCAGTGAATGAATGGTTGAAGTCTCTTCGCGGTTCCGAACAGATTATCTTTCGACTCAAGAAGACATGGGATAGCGGATAGTTTGTTCAGAAATATTGTTACCATAATTACTTACTACAAAAAACAATTCAAAACTTTCACGTATTCTCCTTTTTCCAAACCATATTCATTAGTTCTTGTTTTATGATTGGCTCAAAAAATTTGGAACAAGGCTATAAACCTAATTTTATGAGACAATGAAAAATTAAAGAAAAATACAAGTGAGAATGCATACATTTTCCACGAAAACTAGTTTGGGTTACCTGGACATGGAAAAAAGAGAGAGATCCATTGGGAAAATGATAGTAATATATTCGTGATATCTAATATACCAGTGTGACTGAGCTGAAATGGAATATTTCTCTGTAAAAACAACCTCATTGAATATTTCATATTTATCTGCCTAAAATATCCGAAGTTTTTCAAATAGATACAAACTGAAGTATCATTATGTTCTCTCCCAACTCTGGGTATAGAATCTCACGATATTCTGTAGAGCTGAAAAACAATATTTCAAGTCTACGGACGTTTCTCTTCAAATCCACGAAATTCTTGAAAGACAATCCTAATTTGATTCTTACACAATCAGGTAGAGGCAACGTGACATTCATAATGGGCAACGATAAATATCTAAACCTATCCAATGACATCACAATCAACAGTAGCTCATATGTAGAACTATCGAAAGACCCAACCTCAACAATTCAGAGGAAAGGCAATGAATTAATTAAAATCATGTATAAAACAAACCAAATTGATGAAGTTATAAAGAAGAAACTCACATGCCATAATAGTATTTCTCTAATATTTTCATTATTTATCCAAAATTCATGAAACCCATCCTTTGGTACCCCAATGGGGGCCTCCATTTCACCCATTTCAGCTGCGTACGTCATGTATGATTTGTTATACGATGTTATTCCAGTTTTATCTTTCAATCTGAACTTTATTAAAAAATATGTTGATATTATATCAGCAATACCGAATGATGGTGTGAATGAGATTCTCAAAACATTCAATCCTCATATCCAGTTCACAATTCAAACTGAGAACACCAAAAATTCCTTAACATTTCTTGATTTCAAGCTTATACGGACAACAGAGAACAAGCAACTGGTAGATTGGTATAGGAAACTAGGCAGCTCAGGCAGATACCTGAATTACCACTCACATTTTTCGATTACATATGTTAACAAGCCCAATAACTGGGTTAGACACAAAAACAAAAGAAATACAATTGTGTCATCATGACATAACAGAAATCATTCTATTTTATAGAGTTAAGAGGAAGTTATAACTCTGCTGAGTATACATTATATGAGTGGTTAAGTGCTTTTTCAGGTTGTTTTTGAAACTGTTCACACAGAGCTTAAACATGTCCAAGTCATCAGAAGTCATGATGTTGAATGTTACCGTACATCTTCTCATTGGAGAATTACCAAAGTAATTCATGGAAAAAAAGGAGTAAACCAAAGTTGCCTATGTCGGATATTATATAAGGTGCAGTTCAGTGAAATGGTGCAATTTGAATATAAGTGATGATTATTAATAGGAAGAATATTTTAAATCATGGTTAGTCCTTTAGCATGAAATTTTGATGAATGTTCAGCAAAAACAATGTGAACAGTGGATCAGACACTCAAAGTTATTGGATGAATATACGAAAAGTTGCACTTTGGTGAGTTCGTTGATCAGAATACCTTGTTGCTCTTTCTTCTGTGATGTTTCCAGTCCCGTGGAAGAACTTTTGGAATTGCAATGAAAGCTTACGTGCGTTCTTTCATGGATTCCCCTTCTATACCAGGTAAGTGGAAATTTTTGATAACTCATTTCTCCCAGTTGTGCCTTTTAGGAATTTCTCTCGTTCGGGAATCTTTTAACCAGTTCTTTATTGAATTGTCTATTAATATCTCTTTCAAATTTTCGTACGTGGCTTCCTTTTTTTCAATCTCCTCCAAACTTGTTATCCTCTCTTATGGCAACACACATCCTTTTTATTTTCTCACAGATTTTTGAATTTAGTGTCACTTCCTACCTATTCATTCGTTATTCTTATTCCAACTAATGATTTTATGAATGAAAGCTAATTCTTAATCTCACATACTATTCACAAATTGGTATAAAGTTATATTTTTACAATTTCTGCTATCACATCTTTCATATATCATCATTTTTCCCACACAAACTCTTTCGATATCCCATTGGTGGGTTGCCTGTTGATGTGAATTGTCATACAGGATGTTCGAAACTGATATATCAGTTGATCTTCCTTCAAATTCAAAGTTTCCTATAAATTTGAGTTTTGACATGATTTAATTGTGGATTTTCATAAGATATTTCGTTGGTCACATACTTTTGATGATAGAACTACTTCAGGACTACCCTCTTGATACATATGCACCGAGTAGAGCATATTATGAGATTCTATAATAGTAAAAAATGTAAAGAAAATTGCAAAACAACATAGCATTAACGACGATAACTAAATTACCTAATAATAATAATAATAATTGAATAGTTATTTTACAACATTTCCTAACATAAAAATATATATAAATATATATATATATATATATATATATATATATATCAAAAGAAGAATAAGAGAAGAAGAGCTTCGTTTCAACTTCAAGGCAGCTCACCATCCGCCTATAGCTGTTTGATGGTTTTTCAATCCTCAGGACGGCTTGTGGTCTTCCTCGAGCATGAAACAACCTCTCAGAGTGCTAATACCTACGGGCAAGAATAAAAATCTGGAAAGCATAAAATTATATATGCGACATCTTTAATTTGCGAAGTGGAACTCAAACCTGGTGCCGTGGAGTTCGAAGGCAGGATATTACGTGAAACATCGATATTGTCAGTATAGGCCAATACACAACATCAAAAGTCAAGCTTCTAGTACGTTCAGAGTGATGCATACAAATGACAAAACACAAGATACTTTCGCGATAGGACTGAACGAATGGAGTGTTCAAAACATTGCCGAAGAACTGTCAGTCATATTTTTGATACCAAATGAAAAGTCTAGATAGTCAGCTCGAAAACTAATTCAGATGAATCATTGGCACTCCTTCGACTTGATGTCCTTATATTTCACATTCCATTGGAAAACGTTATGCACCATTGTTATAATTCACCAGGAATTTGTCTCCAAGGTGACTGAGGATCATACAAACAAATGAAAAACTGGAGAAATCAATGACTAACGATTTCATTTCTTAGGAATAATCGAGCAGTATAGAAGAAAAACGCACCAACGTCTTCCAAGAGTATTTTAGAGGATGGCGTTTTGAGGCGAATAATGGATTGATATAACGCAGATTTGAAATGAAAGAGACTCAGGATATTGAGTGCTGGAAATGACCATACTGACCTATTACATCTTTCCCTGCAGATGATGAATATCTGAACATTATAAACTCTGAAAATAAAACAATTACAGTTCCAAGGAGCGCACTGATGTTTGAAAATGCTCCATACCACTCAACATCATAATGTTCGAAAGGAAAAGTATTCAAACCGTGCGAAAAATCCACGGTATAGATGGCATTACGAATCCTGATTTGTAAATCAATTGGAGCTAACAGAACCAAACTATAAAACTCTTGGGCTGCTATGTGGTGAGTTTGTTACAATTCAACTCCTCTCTTTTTGGTTGGACATTCCAAACCCGTATGCCATAATCTTGTCTTTTTCTATATGCTCCAATATGCATGTGGCATTATAACTATAGGAAACTCGATGAGTGGATGTGAGTAAAAAAAATCAATGGAATCACGATTAAACGAATCTTTTCACAATATATGTTACTCATTCTCATCGATGATGAAAAATAGTTTTGTTTATTTTGAATATGTAACATCACTAACGTAATACCACATTATATTACACTACATACTATAAAAAATTTCAACTTTTCCTCACTGCACGATTACTTCAGTATCCTCACGACCTCTATATAAACAGGTGATTGTTCTTCCAGAAAATTGTTTCATTGAGTCTTTGATAACAACAGGAATACACGTTTTCCCCATTACTCTTTCCATGTGATCAACATTTCGAAATGTGATACATGGTATACCTCCTTTTTTGAGGAGTCCCATGAAAAGAATTCTGACAGGGTCAGGTTTGGAGACCTTTGGAGCCAAGCAAGCTCCATACCGCTTCCTATGGCTCTTCTGCTGAAAATTTGAAACAAGCAATCTCCAACATTACTCCATTTACCATGATATGTTGCGCAATTTACGATATTTGAGATTCTGATTTCTTCAATTCGCGTGTATCTACATATCGATTCTATGGTTGAGATCTTATTGAATAACTATCAGATCTATGTCCGAAATTATTACACTTTCAGCAAAATATTGAATGGAGGTGGATGTAGACTATGTTGAATTTCTAAAATTGGGATGGTTTTCAAAAATATTTCCACAAATTTGTTCAGTTTAGAGTTGTTTTCGTGAATGCTGGTTGAGTTGCTGAAAATACATAAAATATTGAATGGAAGTTTCGAATACCTCAAGAGGACTAACAGAAAAATTCGCGATGACATATATCGATTCCTGTCGAAAATAATTATTCATATTGTCTCTTGATTCTATGCCCAGCGATAAATTGAAACTAGCTCAACGAACACTTCTATTCCTTAACATATCAATCTCCATTGAAACGTGTGCCCAAGTTCTCTTCAGTATATAATGTGAATGAGGAACGGATATTTTCAACATCGTTCGAATGTGTTCTTCTGAAAATAACGGAATGATCATGGAAGTATTTCGCTTTTAAGAAAAAAATATGAGAAGGAAGTAGCTTGGGAAAGTTTTTTCAAAAAAGAAAAAATCCTGTATGGATTTTCCAGTAATATGGGAGTACCTGAGTCTTCGATAACACTCGAGCCTCTCGTCCCATTGTATCTGACCTGATGAGAAATGCAGGTCCAGGAGATCTCAGTTGATATGCGACACAATAGCTCTCCAGTTGTCCCTCCCAGACCTTTTGATTCACCTGAAAAAGAGCTACGTCGAGGTCTCTCACAGCAACTGCAAGTACAACCATGGGTACCTTGCAGCGCTGGAGGTTTATCCCCAGCCTTTTTTTTTTTCATTTACAAGGTGTCGTAATACGTGATGTCTGAAGGACCGAAGATAAGGATACGGGGAGCTGAGATTGATAGATAAATTGAACGAGCCAATATGTCCATTGCAAGTCGACTTCGAGTGACTATGTATCAATTGAGTAATCCAAGAAGATAAAGAATGAATAATTATACCAATCTTATATCAGATAAATCAAGCGTGAGAATCTCATGGTCATCAGAAAATAGGCAAAGCTTGAGTGTTTTAATATTGGATAATAGGGCCGCAAATTGCACGAGTTGAATTTCTAGAGGCATATTGCTTGAGAAAAAATTTAAAAAAATGCGATGGAATCCTCTAGCACGAATGATCGGTTGGTAAGTGAGAACTTGTCAAAGTATTCAATTTTTACAAAATATTCATAAAAGTAGGTACCAATTGATTCCGTTGGACAATGATTGATTGGTAAGTAACATTTTGTCGAAGTTTTAATTTTATTACAATTCGCGCGACAAGTTTTTCGAAACCAAATACTTTAACAAAAAATAATTAAATCATTGTCAGCGATGACTTAAACTCCTTTGATACGTTTCAGTACACGGCTTATATAAGAGCTTGCCTTTAAAAACTTTTTAACAAAAAATTAAACCAACGAAATAAGGAACTGAAAAGTAAAAAATGAAATAAACATTCTCAGTCCCAGTAACTAACCTCCTAAAGTAATGTAAGTAACTAATTCTGAGTCGGCGCCAAACAAACAAGCAAATGAATTAGGTAAGGCGTAAAATGATGGCATCGAGTTGCGCGGTGACATTCTGATAATTTTTTTGAAATCATTTAATGATCTTCGTTGATTGTTCGTTTGCCGCCTACTCGAAATTAGTTACTTACATTAGTTTAGGAGCTTAGTTACTGAGACTGAGAATGTTTATCTTATTTTTTACTTTTCAGTTCCGTATTTTGTCCGTTTAATTTTTTGTTAAAAAGTTTTTATTTTTCAATTTTTTGTGGCTAAAATCTACTAATCAGTACTCACTTGTTTTTTGATTACTTCCGAAATACTTACTTACCCACCTCACTTCAAATATTACCAGTTGAATAATATGATTATCTACTTTTACTATCTGTTGTAAAATAAATTATTTTTGTTGTTCTGGTTGGTTCATTTCATTACTTTGTATGTCATTCCATCCTCTCATAGAATATAATGATTTTGACGGATGTGGAACAAAAATAATGTCAGTAGCGATCTGTCATTGTCAACTACGTATGTGTGTGCCACTGTTTACACGAGTAAAATCAATTACCCCCTATTTTTCTACCCTTAAGGGGGGATAATTTCATTCGAAATACAAATATAAGGTTCACCCTATCTATTAAAAAAAGAATGATCCAAATCGAAAAACCCAGTAAAATGTTATGCCTGATAGAACGGCAGAATTCAGACGGTGAGTGGAATATTCTTCATTTTTTCACCCTCTGGGATGGATTTCATGTTTGAAATCCAAATGGGACCACCTTCGAAGTACACCCTATCCACTGTGAAAAGAATTATCGAAATCGGACGTCTCAGTAAAAAGTTATGCGTGATCATACAAAAAAAAAACAAATATACGCGTCGACTAGAGAACCTCCGCCTTTTTGGTTTCGTCGGTTAAAAAGGATTTTTATTCGTATTTAATTTTTTTTTCTTCAGTCAGTTCGCCTTATCTATTCATTTCTAATATAGCATAGAATTTTGGTCTGAAAGAAATCATGATCTCCGACCCCAAAAACTCCCACACCCAATTTTGAATAGATTCTGACCATAATCACAAAACTCGTCCTCCATCTTGTGGCCGCCATCTTGAATTCATGAATTTTGAAAAAATATTCATAATCGAATCGGTTCATAATCACAAAACTCATCCGCCATCTTAAATTCATAAACTTTAACAAAAATTAATAATCTTCGACCCCGAAAGCCTCCATATACCAATTTTGAATCAAATCGAATCATAATACCAAATCTCGTCCGCCATTTTGGTGCCGTCATCATGTTTTTTCTTCCAACAGAAATTTCATAATGCATTATCACTGTAATTATGATTACCTGCCAAATTTCAAATCAATCGGACGACTTGAAGTCGGTCAAAATTCACTTGCAAGATTCGAACCGAACTTACAAACGACTGAACTAATTAACTTACAAGTGAAACTGAATAAAAGATTGTAAAAAGGATATAATCTTCTGAACATGAAAATATCTTCCACGTATTACCACTTAACGATAATATTCGACTCGTATTCGCTATATCACCGATCATGTATCATTTTAAATTTCCCGCAAGCGGAACAGCAGTTCGAAAGATTTCGTACACCTTCAGAACCTTATGAGCAAATGCTAGACGCTTGACACAGACTCTTATGAAATGGACAGAGACAGAGAGAGAAAGTTGTAACGGTTTTTTCTTAGGTGACGATTTCTACCAGTCAACACCAACCGCAAGCCGCGTGAAGGAACTCCGTTCCAAAAAATACGCCCATGGAAAATGTGTACTACGCTCCTCCAAAACCTCCAAGAAACCATATTTCGTTCCAATATTTCACAAGCGAATTGTTACAGTTCATTATTGTGATATGAGTGTTCAATGGTTATAAGCATTGAACAGAGAGCAATTTTCAATCCACCACATATTTGCCTTTTTGAAGAACTTCATTGGAGCTGCCCTTCTGAATCTTTTTGCCCTGAAAAACCCTAAATATCAAGACACAAATATAACTTTTTTCTATTGACGGCAAGCTTATGAATCTGTTATTAGCTCATACAATTAAAGAAATTTGTTTTTCCTTTTAGGTGCATTTATATAAAAACTTGTTTTTATTTATTTCTAATGATTCCCATTTGATGCATTTGTATAAACATTTGTCATTATTTTATTTTCTCATTTTTAGTTGATTCTCTCTAGTTATTCATAAAATCGATCATTTCATCAATTTCTGACAAAAAATTTATATTCTTCGACCCAAACATCCCCCTCATACCAATTTTGAATAGAATCGGGCCATTATCACAAAACTGGTCATCTCACATTCATGAATTTTGACAAAAAAAATAATAATCTCCGACCAGACAAACTCCGACACACCAATTTTAAATAGAATTGGACCATAGTCGCAAAACTCGTTCGTAATCTTGGAGCCGCCATCTTAAATCAATGAATTGACAACAAATTCATTATCTTCGACCCAAAGAACACTCACATACCAATTTTGAATAGAAGCGCCCCATAATCACAAAACTCGTCCGCCATTTAGTTTTTATCTTCAACAAAAATTTTATAATAGATTGTCACCGGAATTATGAACACCTACCAAAGTTAATCGGACGACTAGAACCAGATCAAAATTCATTTGCAAATTTTTACCCTAACATACAAATCGATAAATAAATATTAATCACGAAGAAACAAACAAGGCAAGGTGGATGAAAGCTTGTAAAAATATCGGCGTTCTGCGAACAAATATAATTTTCGAAACATTGAATGAATTACCTGGCAAAGAGGTGCACCATCCTCAGAAGAAAGTTTGGAAAAATTATTTCTCGTGTGCCTACTATCAGTTAGGTGAAGCTTCGTTATATTATAGGCATTAAACATCCGGTCGCCGTCACTGATTTTTTATTCATCCTTTCCCAAATTACTCTCCATGATACGATTATAAATAATCTCCGAATCCGAAACTTTCATTTTCGATATCTTGCTACTTCTGAAATCATGAAGTGATTATTAATCAAAATCAAAACATGAATAATCAATAGGACCACAATGAGTGATATTATTCAGCATAATTTCAAATGAATGATTTGAAGAGACTGTTTCATGATTGACTCATTCAAGTACCGTGGTTCATTCGACCAGATAAAATATTTGAATTCTCAATTCGAGATAACTGTATATAGTGAGCTCAAAATCCCATATATAATCAATTTCCTGTTTCTTATAGGACTTGAATGTGTTCACCTATAACTTTTACAGGAGCTTCTGTGAATTTATCGCAAAGCTAGTGCACATTTATTGGTATAAAACAGCAAGAAAACATGAAACCGATTCTAGTGGTTGTTTCTGAGAAATTTCTGGCAGCTTCATTGGTTTTAAAATAATGAGGGAAATAGTAATTTTTCCAATGAAATTCGGTTTTTGACGCCCTAAAAATTATGTTCTTTCATGAAAAAGTTATTCTGACAACTCATTTTGTTGTTTCCACGAAATATTGAAATCGTTTTTTCCGAAGGTTGGTATTCCATATGAATTCCCATATGCAATTCCGCAAAGTGGGAGATAATCGTTATTCTGGATGAAGTTAGAATAAGGAGTCAGACATAAACGGAACTCAAAATTGACTATCGTATACCAATATATTTTCATTATTTCGAAACATCCGCCATATCGCCGATAACAAACAATAGCATTAACTAATTCAGCCAACCAGAGTTTCTCTCTAGCAATTGGCTACTCTACGAACGGATGTTCACAAACTAGACACTGGGGGCTTTATGAGTTATGGTGGACGGCGCGGGCATTAATTTGTTTCGCTAGTGATTTATCGTTCTGACGAATATGGTGCCCATCACTGCTCTGGTTATTAGATGTTTCTCGGGATATTCTGCGAATTAGTTTGTCAACTGCTGTGACTGGATCCTGTTACATTGTTTAGCTATACGCTAATCCGCTACAGGAGATGAAATAGGGATAGTGGCAGTATAAAATTAAAATTTTATGTATACACCCACAATCGCCCCATCCTCATTTTTCATTATAAAATTCATCGATAGTCTCTCACAAATATCAAATTCCATTCTTGCTGCCTGTTCAATATGGCTTAATTGTCAATCACAATATCGAGAGTTTGGATACCCAAAGGTGAATACATTGTATTATGTAATGTAGTGTTGATAGGACATGGAAAATGTACGTAATAGTATTTCATAGTTACATGAGCCATAGTTGGTGTTCTGGATTGCCAGGACTTTTGAGGTTTGATTATACGGAGCTATACCAGGTGGCCCACTCTGGCGATCCGCCCGGGATAACTCAACATTTGTCGGGGGACGTTTTTGAAGATGGATTTGTCATCTGTCATTTTCATTTCTATAGTGAACCACTCTGTGGAGAATTTTCATTGGAATATAGGTCGAGTGATACCTCAAATAAAAGGCATGGCCACCCCGATAATAACTGTCAGTAGTTTTTGCATATTGCTGCATTTGTTTTCGAAATATTAGGGGTGGTCCATCCAAGATGATTCACCCTGGATAACTCTTGAACAAATGAACAAACTATTTTGAAATTCTTCATTATGTAACAGGTAAATTATGTAATAGAATGCCCAGACTATTCTGTGAAGAGCGGTGTGCAGTTCTTTGGACTGCCTTGCTAGTTTCAAATTCATTTATGTTTCAAGCGAAGGTTTTTAAGGAATTGTAAATTCGAATGTACGCCAGAATTCTTTGTTCAATAAGGATAAAAATTTAAACTTCCTAGCCAATAATAATTGAAAATCAAATAATGTTTTCTTCTGTAAATCAGTACAACAATAAAACTAATACGAGATTCATACTAGTCTATTAACAAATATGTACAAAAATTTCTGCTGTATAACAATTCAGTTCCGAATTTCCTTTATATGTTCATACAATTCCTGAGAATAGAGTTTAATGTTGCTGAACCCGTCGGTTTTATCGATGACAATGTACCTCTGATTGAGCGGAGTTGTGTAGCTCGTAGCTAGACTAAGCGTAGTCGTGTGGCTCGAAATCAGGACGTACCAATGGATGCTGGGCGACCGATCAGCTTGAACAGAATATCATCAACGATATGAAAAACAATATTGTTGGTGTCAGAATTGGTTTAACTAAAGCATTAAATTTGTTGGAATTTGGAATTTCTCAGTACACTATTCAAGACACGGTTGTTAAAAATGAGTATAATCTCATTAAGAGATTGTTGCTTGAAATTATTCGAACATACAAATCAGCCTGTGCTGAGATCTGTCATAAATATTCAATACTGAAATTGAAGGATCAAGATTAAATTTTGACATAGACAAAAGTTGATCTTTGCTCTATATGATAAGGGAAAGGTTGTTCTGATCTTGATCAGCCAAGACTATGTTTTACAAGAAATCTTGTGGAATTCTGGCACATTCTCTGAGAATGATTTCTTCTGAATCATGATGATCGACAAGAGATGTTCTGTTCTCCATTGTCCCGGAAATTTTTGGTTCAGCCATTCTCTCACAGGGACAGCAAATTGATGCGAAAAGTCAATATTTTCTGCTTCTAGAGTCAGATCGTTGTTAGATGCATGTACTTTAAGTGGCTCGATGATATTTTCCAGCATATTTGAGTAAACGACACCCAGAATGCTAGCCACACGCTAATCTTCTGATGATGTTGGCTGTGTTCTCATCTGAGAATATGCGGATTCTTATCGCTCCAATAGTAACAGTTCTGCCTGTTAAAGACACCATTTAGGTAAAAAGAACATCCACTACTAAAATCAATGTGTTTTGGTATATCGGGATTCCCTTGGATCGTTGCAGTCATTATTTTGCAGAATTCACTATGCCTAGCAAAGAAATCCTTATTCACTTTCAGATGGAGTTTAAGCTCATAAGGATGGAACTCATGGAATCTCAGCACCCTCAGAATTGAACTCCTTGGGATTCCAGTGGAAAGAATGAGTTGGCAAACTGATAACGTCGAATCGATAGCTATCTGTCCCCAAATAACTATCTGATTCACTTCGTTCGTAACTTGCCTGTTGCCCCTTTTTGTTGTCAACCCAATCCTGTCCCTTGAAATCTTCTCACAACTTCCAGAATATATCGAATGATGAAAGCAATTTTGTAATAAGAAAATTTTATTGGTAAAGTTATGTTATGAGATACACTTCTCTGTGAATACCTGTCATTGAATAATCTCGCTGTCAATCTGGCACAATTATTATGTGAAACAAATGAAAACAATCACCATTTTCTCATCTTTTGTGTACACCATTCTCAACAAATATTACTGCAATTCGTTGTCAGCCCCGCAAAACCACGTAACTAAATAAATCACAAAAACGCACAATAATTTGTACGCCATTCACTTCGATAACGACAACATCAAAAGTTTTTGTATAGCAATTCGAACACATACGTCAGAACAAGTATCCTACAGTTTCTTATTTTTGAAAATGAAGTTTTTGTAGATAGGTACTTGGATTTCTTGTATGAATGATAGTTCAGGCGATTTTTTAGATTTTTTTCTAGATGTCGAACTTCCGCCGAACGCACGGTTACTTGACAAATGATTAGACTCAATTATGAGGTCGTGGAAAAATGCTTGGCTACAGCGGTATTCTTAAAAATTCTGATGATAAGTGATATCGAAGAAATAGGAGCATTTCTGCAACTTTCGCTATCAATTTATTGAAAACAATTCAAGAATATGCAACTACAAAACACCGTTATTATCGGGATGGAAATACCATTCGAACGGGATATCACTTGACATATATTCCCATGGGAGTTCTTGACAGGGTGGTTCTCTAGGGGAGGGGAAACCAATGACAGATGACAAATTCATTTCACAAAACGTGTCCCTACAAATGAACTCTGATGTGTTCCGAGATTTTGTCATTCAACCATTTGTTCAAGAGTTATCCAGGGTGGATCATCTTGAATAAGCCACTCCCAATATTTAGAAAATAAATGAAGCACTATGCAAAAACAACACATAGTTATTATCGGGGTAGAAATACCATTTCCATGAAGTGTCATTCGACCAATATTCCCATTTGGAATTCTTGAAGGGGCGGTTCTCTAAGAGAGGGCTGAGCGATGACAGATGACAATTCAATCCTCAAAAACGTGCCTCGATTATTGAAATTTTATGTGTTTTAGTATTTTTTACTTCGATCATTTGTTCAACAGTAATCCCAGGTGGATTGTCTTGAGTGTGCCTCTCGGTATAGTTCACAACCCATCGGAATGTTTTATTTTTTCACGAAGAAGACACCCAAGAAATCTACTGGAATACAGAAATTCATGAATTTTCAGGCGAATTATTAGTGCACCACTGGCTTCATGAAGTTTCGGGAAACAATTAACCGAAATTTTATTCAAATAATTCTTTGTCGGACGGTGATTCTCGAATCCACTTATGATAACAAACTAGTTAACAAAGTGGCAATTATTTCTAAAAAATAAATAAAAATCTACCTATGATCATTTCTACTTCCTACAAACTGGTGGAAACGCTCTACTATGCTCAATCAATGCAAATAAATATATGGGTAAAAAAACAGAATCGAAACCCAAATGGGTACAATTCAAATGTGTGTGGCTTCCACACAAGCTCACCAAATTCTTGAGCACATCATTGTACGCTTCCTTTCATGCGGGACTGTTTACTTCTTGACTTCTTGAGTGAACCTCGGAGCAATAAAATCAAGAAGAGTTAAATCAATTCTTATTTGCTTGTCAAAGAATGCGCAATAACTACCTCTTGAAACTCACCAAATTTCATTTGCCTACCTACAGAACAATAAATAAATAGTCAGTTTTTGAGAAAAACTTCAACACCCCGTATCTCGGAAAACGAAGCATTTGTTGACAAGAGTTATATAGCAAACTGTCATTATTTTTCCATGCAGAATCACCCCTTGAAGTTTGTCGCACTTATTCACTAACACCCTGTATATATATATATATATATATATATATATATATATATATATATATATATATATATATATATAATTTGTGAGACATATTGTATATTGCCTCTGTAGTGATTATTTCCAAACGCTTTCAAAAAGCGTGTCTCCAACCAATGCTTGAATGAATTAATGAATGGAATTAATTGGACAGACATTTGGGAAATGTGGTTTTTCAGTTAATTAAAGTGGTGTATACACTATTCGATACACATCTCTTTGATGTTTAGAAGAGGGCTTCCGCTTACAAAGGAAACTGAAGTTTCAGCATTTGCTCAAGCGTTTAGTGGAAAAAGAACATGCCCGAAAATTGCCCGACACAAAGTGAATGAGGTTTGTGATGCTGCGTTTCTGTGATTCCAAATACCATTGCAATTACATACAGTTCAAGTTAATAACTATCAAATGTCTTCGAACGATTATGTTCATGATAACTCATGTAGCTTAAAATCTTTCAATGAGGATAACAAAACACGAGATTTGGTTCTGAGTAATTCTCCTGTGAATGTGAATGAGGAATTTCTCCCCCTAGTGCCCATCGACTCAAAACACACAGCGTTGAATTGTGAAATTACCCTGACAAAAAAATATGTACTTCAATCATATTCCATATAATTTCAAACAAGCCAATTTTTCTCTTCTTGAGGGGACTTCAATGCGATGTCGACTGGTCACTTCTGGGGAACTTTGAAAATGGCAATGATCAAGTCAAATACTTTTATGAGACAAAATATAACATTCTGGATATAAGTGTTCCCAAATTCAATAATAGACTCACGATTTTTTTTTTCGGAAGACGCTCTCCGAGTTCTACAAGAATAATTTCAGGAGGATTCGTTCTGAGTTGGAAAATTATATAAGGAGGCACACGATGAATATATGAATATGAATTTTCAATTAAATAAAAAATAACATGGCTTTCACAGGATTTAAGTATTCAAGGTTGGGAAAGTTGTTCGTTCATACCGACTTCATCAAAGCTCCCGACTAAGTAAACCATGATATCTTGATAGCTAAGATGTTCTCTTATATATTATCCTACCTTGAAGAAAGATCCCAGTTCGTCAATCATAGGGTACATTTCTTGTCGAGGTCTATTGTGTCACATGGATCTAACCTTGGCCGCCCCCTATTCATAATTTTCATAAATGATTTATCTGATGTGGTATCTTCGGAGAGTCTATTATTCCCGGATTATTTGAAAAATTTCAAACCAATCAGAAATATCAATGACTATTTAGACTTGCAATTCGATATTGATCATATTTTCAAATGGTCGGTCGATAATAAGTTTCACCATAATTTGGAAAAATTAAGTGGTATGACCTACTGTACGTGTCAGATCCCAGTTGAATACATTTACAAGATAAAAAATGAATATATTCACCATATATCATATGAAAGATTCGGGTCTCTTTCACAAGTGATTTAAACTTCAAGAAACATATAGATTTATTCTGTGACGAAGAATTGAAGCATCCAGGATTTATTAAATGTAATTCTATTGAATTCAAAACAACAAACTTCATCAAATTGCTGTACAAGTCAATCATACGAAGTCGCCTTGAATATCCTTCAATTATTGGGGATGCTTCTACGCAAAACTCTAAGAAGATAGAAAGGGATCAGGAGAGGTTTTCAAAATACCTGTACCATTGTTATTACAGTGCAAATCCTGGATATGAATCCTTTCAACCCATCAGAGAAAATTTGGGATGAGTCGTATCGAATAACCTTGTCATTAGTCCATACCTGTTACCAGAAATGTTTTTTTTTCATTGCGCTCAATAGCTAACGTCCTCGACCTATCCTGTCTCAAGCTAAAGTGAACGAATAGATCATTAGATCACATGCTTGTCTTATGCAATCAATTTTCGGCTCAGTCATCATCTGGATTCTTCGGAATCAGTTTCAAGTTCAGAATTCAGTTATCACAAACATCATTATAAAGTACGAAAACGAGACCTTTATACAATAATAAAATGATTTTCTGTTTCTTGCACTCTCATTCAGGTATTTTGACGACATAGAAATAGTACTCTTTCTTTTAATGTATCGCTCAAATATTTTTTTTCCTTCACTGCATATATAGTTAGATTGTGGAAAACTTGTAATGATGTGTAGACCTGTTTTTTTTCTGTAATAAATAAATAAATAATTCCTGTAACACAGCTTTTCGATTGATTACGATATTGTCATTTTCGTTAGTGGCTCAGTGGTAGATGCGCTCATCCTGTAATCATTGTGTTCCACGTATGAACCCACGTCGAGTGGGTCCATTGTCAGCGGAAAATTTCCAAGGCCCTAGAGTGGTTTCATATCCCACTATAAGTGCTATCTTCACTCGAACAAGTTCAGAAAAACCTTTGAAAGTTGGTAAGGCAACTGAGATAGCACTTGAAACACATCAAAGTTAAATACTCAGGGGTCTAAGTAAAATTTGCGTAGAATTCGTTGTGCGTAAATAAAAAAAAAGTGCGACTTGTCATAAAAGTAGGTCTCAAAATGTTTTCATTCATTATGAAATCAATATTAATCAACTCGACATATCATGAGGCATTCTCCAATGAAAAATACTAACAGCATTTCTATTTTTCTGTTACCGTTGAACTCCACGATGAAGGGTTGTAGGTTTCAAATCTTCCTGAACCTATCCTATATGAAAGTATAACAAAACTGGATTCTTTTCTATAATTCTTTCGATCAATTTATTGATTCACTTCGGAGACTAATAACTAATAATTATGTATGAAGTTCAACTTTGAATTGGAGAAATGTCAAAATGCAATGGCACTTTCAATCGAAACTATAGATGGCGTTCTGACCTGACATGAAGATTTTTCGTTTTCCACAGATAAGCTGTTATATAATATTCAATTCAAGGAAGAGACACACCGATGAGTTATGTGTGTCAAAGAGAGATCAATTATTGTTTGAGGTCATCTGATCAACAAGAAAGGAAGAACGTCCTATGGAAGGAGCACACAGGGCAAACAAAAATTATCAGTTCATTGAGAAAAATCAATGATAATTGACAGCGATTTTCTGTTTGTATGTTCATTTCGGAGAAAAACTTCTCGAATGAAAGTTGTAGATCTCAGGAAGCTATATCAAATGACATAATTGAAATTAAAATGAAAGATTGGTATTTCTTACAATTCTGTCGCAATTTTGAAATGTAAAACATGCCACTATACTATATGTGACTTGTCTTTATTTTAATTTTTTGAAGAGAAAACTGAATTCTGAAGAAAAACTATTTTGCCGATAATTCTCAATATTTTTCCTAACGAAAAATATATCGAAAGATTTGATAACATAATGGAATTTCCCATACTTACTTATATGATCTCAACTCCTCGTGTAAAGAATAGTCACACTCTCTTTGTCTGAAAATGTTTCTACATATAATATTTACATATTATAAGGGCAGCTTTGTCACCAGGGTGTATGTAGAAAAATGGATTTTTCTACACACAACACCAATTTTTATAGAGTGTTTCTTTACTATAATGTGAGGCACTGATATTTTGTTTTACCACTAGTCCGTCGAACTTGGATTCCTGCCCTCGGCTTAGTATGCGAAGGTCTTGCTTTTGAATAACTTCTTTATATAAAGATTAGTACTTTTTGTCTTTCGTCTCAAGGGACTTTTATTTAAGTGATAATATAACTTAATATTTGACTTTTGCCTCTCAATTAAATTAATCTGATTGAATTCAATTTCCCTTTCCTCAACTTCGGTTGAGAAAATAATACACAAAAATTATCTTCAATACATCTATTAACAAAAAAGGTAAAAACTATAGTACAGCTCGACGCTTGTCGAATGAAAATAATGGTCAATCATAATGTATAAAATGCAAACAAAAAAAACAATCTCCTTTTGAGAATAAAAAACAACAACGAATAGTTTGAAAATATTACATATCTGTTCTAAAATAAAAGGGAGCTCATATTTCCGATATATATAGTGATTTCCTATTAGCGGAATATAGAACCAGTTTCTTCCCGTGGCTCTCATAGTTTATTGTTACCCGCTTAACTGACTTCCGTTTCTCCTAAATTAATAAAAATTGTGATCGTCTTCGGTTAGTCTCAAATTTGATAGACGAACTCCCAATATACCCTGTTATGTATACCCCTAATCTGGTATTAATTGTGCATGAGGTTCACCCCGTGAATCAATAGTTAAAAGCTATGCATCAAGTTAGATTTTCTACTTAAGCCAGCGACTTACCCCTGTAATTCCCATGTTTCTCCTAGTCTCGAATATAATTCCCATTTCCCTCGTAGCCGTCTGTGGACACTCGAATCAGATTTCTAATTTGAACACACTCGTCTTCCGAACTGGCGATAAAAATAAAGTTTCCGACATCTACCCGCGATAGTTCCTGCCGTGGAACCATTATATATCGAGGGGCGAATTTCTTCGATATAATTTCTGGTCAAACCAAAAACTTGGACCGATCCCGAAGGACTCACGCCCGCGGCGGAACCCGTACGCTCCCCTCTAGGTTCGCAGAATCACTCTCTTAGACTTCTGATATTTTTCCATTCTAAAAAGAAACGAAGCGCCAAGTCGTAATCTGATTGGCTGAGTCCAATTTGTCATTGCAGCGAATATATTTCGCGACCCGTGTATATTGTCAATTCCACAGGTTGCCGGCTGTGTTGAAACAATGAAGATCTGTTTAATATTTCCAGTCTAAACAACAGTTACAATGTTGCATATCTGTAACTGGCAATGACTCCCAAAATGAATGAACTCGTCTGCTCGGCAGAAATATATTTTTTATATCCGCGACGACCCATTAATGCATTTCAAAGTATGAGCTCCCTGTTTCATATTTATTCCATCCAAGGACTGGAATAATGAATCAAAAATTGAAAAAACTTACCCTGGGACCAATAAAAAAACCAAAAAATAACACCTACAGGATGTTACAATACTTTCCTCTTTAAAAAAAATAGTGGCTACATATGCCAGTATTCTTTCCAAAATACAAAAAAAATATTGACCAAAACCGGTATATTTCAAATCAAACTTAAAAAAAAAAAATTACTACCAACTCATGGGTACATAAATCTCATCACACAACGCGACCAAATCGCCTCGGTTATAGGAACTACCGTCCTACCAACTTCTGTGGGCATAAAGCTCATCGCACAACGCGACCGAATCGCCTTAGTTGTAAGAATTACCATCCTCCCAATTTCTGTGGCGGTCTCTACCTTCGAACCTCTCCCTGGGTAGTGCATTCTCAAGCCCTCTCTGCAGAGCCATAAGGAAAGAAAAAGGACAGACAAAGAAAAGAACGAGACTCCCATTTTGTGAGATTTTTACTCACCAGTTGAAGTCCAATCAACCCTGGTAGAAGTATTCTGAACCCCCCCCCTACAGAGCAAGAAAGAAGGAAGAAAGAAAATAAAGAATAAGACTTCCACGTTGTGAGACTTTTACTCACCAGCTGGAGTCTAATCATCCCTGGAAGGAGTATTCTGCGACCCCTCCTACAGAGCCATAGGGAACGTATAAAATCACTACGAAAAATATACGTCAAAGGCGCTCAACAATCGCCCGACTACGTCGTAAATTACGCCCATTCGCTGTAGGAACTGCCGTCTCACAAAATCGCGTCGTAGGGTCTATCATCAGACCTCCTTCCAGCTGCACTCAGCTAGTTCTGCCCTCTTTTTAGGACATCTCCTCTTTTCCTACAAAACCCCCAATTTGGTCCTTTCTCGACCTGCGTATCCTCTTGATACCTGTTCCTCTTCCACAGAACATTTTCGGTGCCCACCCTCTCTGGGTGCCCACTTCAGCTGCAAAAGGCAACTTACTTCCTCTGCAGACTAACATCGCTATGACCAAAAATCATATTTGACAACAAACAACTACTTTCCGGGCCCACACCCCGCCGAACGTTGAATTACAATCAACAAATATCCCTTTTCTACTAACCTTCGGCATTCAATCGCCTTTTCATTCTCCAATTGTCTCTCCTGACATCCTTCGAAGCCATTTGCTCCCAAATTTCCCTAAAACATCTCCGATACGGTCCTGCCCCGACCTCATCTTTACTATTTTTCTGTGGTCCTACCTCGACCTCCTAAAACAACGTCTTCTCTCCTCTTGTCCTTCGCTCAACCTCCTAATTCTCACAATATTTGTTCACCTTCAGCAGAACATCTCCCAAGGCCACCCTTTCGCGGCGCCCACTTCAACTTCTAAAAGGCAACTCGTTCCATCTGCAGACTTCCATCGCTGTGACAACAATCGAATTGGGTGACCAACAAATACTTTCCGGGCACCTACCCCGACGAACATTGAATTACAATCAGCACATACTCATATTGTTCCCCCAACTTTATGTCTGCAATCGCCTTTTTCTTTTTCAAATGTCTATCCTGACAATTACCACTTTTTCATCTTCTGAAGCCATTTGCTCCTTTCTCAGCTGCTTCCGTATAGCAACCTACAATGACGAAACTTTCCTCAAGGGGCACTAATTTTCCTTAGTACGCCCCTGCTACTCCCAATTGCTTCTTTTCGCAGCTCACAAAAATTACCTCCAACCTGGGACTGAAATTCTCCCATCATTTAAAATTTCTCCACAAAACTTTCCAAACAAAAAAAAAACAGCCCCTTTCTCGGGCTAACGAGTGTCGCAACATTTTTTCCCAAAATAAATCCTTGACTCAATCTTAAAAAAAAAATTGTTTTCCACAAAACTTCCAAGTGTAAATCTCCAATCTCCAATATACGTTTCTATCTCCAAAATCTCCTGTAAACATCAAAATCCTGTAACAAAAATTACTCCCCAAGACCTGAAAAAAATTACAAACCACTGCATCAAATCATATTTCCGTGAAATTTCAATTCCTGAAATATAAAATCCCTAGTACTTTTGTATTGAAATTTCCTTGATTATTTCTCTCATTTAAAATAAATATCGAGGTATCGAGAAAAAACAATTTCAATTATTCATATATGGCTGTGTACTTGTATGTAACAACCTGATATTTAAACCTTTTTCATTTTCTATCTTATTTTTCTTTCTTTAACTTTCATTCGAACTATCAAAATGTACTTCAAAAAAAATTTATATCTTTCAAAATTACCCGAAAAAAAAATTTCAACATTTTTTTTAACAATAACTTTCACCAAAAAATTCTCCAAAATTTTTTTCTTCATCTCCTATGATTTCTGAGCTTTCAGCTTCCATCGATGACTCGTTCAATATCATTACAAAATGTCTTGGGTTAGTAAATAGGGTGAACTCAACATGCACATAAAAAACTCTAGTCAAAAATCATAACCACAAACCTTTTTCGTCGATCCTTCTCTGAAAATCCCCAATTGGTTACCAAATCGATTTCTTAATGACTACCAATATCTACGTTTTGCCTTGAATTCAACTATTAGGCGGCAAACACCTTATTCTTCCCCCCCTTTCAATAGTAAAAAAATATTCAGTTTACTTTTAAAGCTTAACCTGTATGAAAATACAACAAAAAAATTCCTAGTTCATCGCTTTCCCGATTTAGTCTGAAAACAAAATCAACTATTTTTCTCACAACAATTCAGAAAATAAATGGGAAATTGTAATATGTTAGAAAATACGCGGTGAAATCGATTTTGGCACCTCCTACTTTTTCTGAAAAACAATTTTATGTGTGAACTTTTCCCAAAATAATTTCCTATCTTTCTAGCTATTTAATTCAACAGCCCAATTTATTTGTGATTGAAGAAAAATCATCAACACTGCGTACCTACTTTGTGGAACACAAATCAGTTTCCCAAACATTTTTTTTCCTCTAAAAAGTTATTTCGCCATTTTTTTCCTTTTAAAAGTCATTCAAAAATCCCCAACCGCTGGTCATCATTGTAGAACACAAATCAGTTTCCTAAACATTTTCTCTTTTTAAAAAAATCGTCAACTCACCCAGCTAGAAAAGTTATTGAAAATCCCTCCTTTTTTTTGTTCTTTAAAAGTGATTCATATATCCTACCTTTTTCTCTTTGGAAGTTATTCAAATAACCCCACCGCTGTCACCATTGTAAAACATGCCACTATACCATATGTGACTTGTCTTTATTTAAATTTTTTGAAGAAAAAACTAAATTCTAAAGAAAAACTATTTTGCCGATAATTCTTGATATTTTTCCTAACGAAAAATATATCGAAAGATTTGATAACATAATGGAATTTCCCATACTCACTTATATTATCTCAACCCCTCGTGTAAAGAATAGTCACACTCTCTTTGTCTAAAAATGTTTCTACATATAATATTTACATATCATAAGGGCAGCTTTGTCACCAGGGTGTATGTAGAAAAATGGATTTTTCTACACACAACACCAATTTTTATAGAGTGTTTCTTTACTATAATGTAAGGCACTGATATTTTGTTTTACCACTAGTCCGTCGGACTTGGATTTATGCCCTCGGCTTAGTATGCGAAGGTCTTGCTTTTGAATAACTTCTTAATATAAAGATTAGTACTTTTTGTCTTTCGTCTCAAGGGACTTTTATTTAAGTAATAATATAACTTAATATTTGACTTTTGCCTCTCAATCAAAATAATCTGATTGAATTCAATTTCCCTTTCCTCAACTTCGGTTGAGAAAATAATACACAAAAATTAACTCCAATACATCTATTAACAAAAAAGGTAAAAACTATAGTACAGCTCGATCAATAGTTAAAAGCTATGCATCAAGTTAAATTTTCTACTTAAGCCAGCGACTTACCCCTGTAATTCCCATGTTTCTCCTAGTCTCGAATATAATTCCCATTTCCCTCGTAGCCGTCTGTGGACACTCGAATCAGATTTCTAATTTAAACACACTCGTCTTCCGAACTGGCGATAAAAATAAAGTTTCCGACATCTATCCGCGATAGTTCCTGCCGTGGAACCATTATATATCGAAGGGCGAATTTCTTCGATATAGTTTCTGGTCAAACCAAAAACTTGGACCGATCCCGAAGGACTCACGCCCGCGGCGGAACCCGTACGATCCCCTCTAGGTTCGCAGAATCACTCTCTTAGACTTCTGATATTTTTCCATTCTAAAAAGGAACGAAGCGCCAAGTCGTAATCTGATTGGCTGAGTCCAATTTGTCATTGCAGCGAATATATTTCGCGACCCGTGTATATTGTCAATTCGACAGGTTGCCGGCTGTGTTGAAACAATGAGGCTCTGTTTAATATTTCCAGTCTAAACAACAGTTACAATGTTGCATATCTGTAACTGGCAATGACTCCCAAAATGAATGAACTCGTCTGCTCGGCAGAAATATATTTTTTATATCCGCGACGACCCATTTATGCATTTCAAAGTATGAGCTCCCTGTTTCATATTAATTCCATCCAAGAACTGGAATAATGAATCAAAAATTGAAATAACTTACCCTGGGACCAATAAAAAAACCAAAAAATAACACCTACAGGATGTTACAGAAACTCACCCCTCCAATTTGGTCCATTTTTTATCTCATCCGGGATATTGATGGAAGAATACTTCTGCGCCAAATTAATATTTGTAAAATTCTTGTCTAACGTCAATGAATTTCACTGAGATGGTTGATATCGGTTTTTTATTTGAATAACTGTTTTGTCAAGAGATTTAGGTCATTTCTAGAAAATATAATTTTTGTGCAGAAGTTCACGAACTAAGACTTTTATATCTTGATAATTCATATGGTGATCAAACTTTTTGACACGCTCAGCTAATGCACATTTTTCTGGATGTAGTCTGGAATCATTTTCATCAGCAGAAATTCATTGGTTTGACGGTCTTGAGGATTGGCCAACATATACTGAGACATTTGTCTGAGTGGTCAAGGGTACTCTGCCTTCGATTTTGCATTGTATATTTCTGTTGGTTATGGCTATTTTGTTAGCCATTTTATAATTTGGTAGGTTTCTGAATACTCTACACAGCTCGAGTGTGGAAGTTATAGATTCTAGTTTTGACAATCAGACCACATGGTTTGCAAAATCTCTGATTTTCTTTGGATGAGTAATGAATAACAATGATTTCTATACGATATGCATATTTTTGAACTTGTGATTTATATCTTGACTAGGTTTCTCATCATTTCGTCACATAATAGAACACGAACATCGTGGGTTGATTACTACTTGAGGAATTTGTGACTAATATAGCTCACAAGTTCAAACTGAATAACATTGTAGTATTCCTGAAGATGGAAATTGATTTTTCAGAAGCTCGTACAAACTTCTCTTTAACTGGTCGCAAATTCCCCACTATCACCTAGTTCTATCCTCAACTAGTCGCGACAATCACCCGTATATAAATATATATATATATATATATATATATATATATATATATATATATATATATATATATATATATATATATATATATATATATATATATATATATATATATATATATATAAATAAATTTATAAATAACGACTGAAAATTGGTATGAACAGTGGGGAATAACGGGGATCCTCAGTCAGCACAAGTGTTGAACTATGAAAAACTCTTTAATACGATGGACCGAGCTTTTGTTTCAATTTTGAAACTCATTCAGGGTCCCAAAATATGTAAATGACATTATTGTGAAAAAATACTTGAATGAAGGAGTATTATAGTAATCTGAGTGGATGATAAATGAACATTAACTTAAAAAAAAAACGTAAAATATGTAAACATTTGTCGGAATGGTGTTATATCTTTGACGCTTCGAGTGACATTGAAGGATTTGAAATGACAACCTATGAGTTTTTTGACGATTAATCATAGGTTGTCATTTCAAATCCTTCAATGTCACTCGAAGCGTCAAAGATATAACACCATTCCGACAAATTTTTACATATTTCAAGTTAATGTTCATTTATCATCCACTCAGATTACTGTAAGTACTTCCATTTACATATTTTGGGACCCTGAAGAAGTTTCAAAATTGAAACGAAAGCTCGGTCCATCGTATTAAAGAGTTTTTCATGGTTCAACACTTGTGCTGACTGAAGATTCCCGTTATTCCCCACTGTTCATATATATATATCACCTCCATTGAGTTGGGTAGGCGACCTGACCTCCGGGTCGAGGGGCTGTCTAAATTATATTAAATTTGTAAATATATGATGAGGGGCATGTCCAGAATCCGTTTATCAAAAAAGAGGTGAATATTTTTTATTTTGAATTATTGTAGGGATGGTGAAGACGTTTGGCCTCATCATATATAAGTAGATATTTTTGATAGGTGTTAAGTTGTGACCTCCAACAACGTTGCCATATTTCGAAGGAAACAACGTGGAGAGGGACTCCAGTATCAAAAAAATTAAGGCGCATAGTGAAAGATTGCCATTTGGGGGATATTTGAATTAGGTATTCGATCAATCTGAACGGTTTGTTCTCACAATTCCAAATAGCAGTATCTCAGAACGATAGTTGGGTTTTAATGGAATACTGAGAACTATCGAAGAGTTTTGGTGTATTCAATCACGTCACTCAGATTTAATTATAATTTAGTGCAGATTTTCAAATATATTCGTAAATTTTTGTTTATTTGGAATCCCGATCATTTTATTTAGTTCATATTTTTCATGCATTTTTTTGAAACACTTTTGTGAAAAATAACGTTGAATCTATACTAGGGCTTCTTCATCTGACAAATTATTTATCAATGGATTGAATGTTGTAGTGGAAGTATCATGTGCTTCCGCTCTTTTGATTTGAAATATGAAATAACAAAGGTGAAATATTGTTTGATTACTTCACTCATTTCGAACTATATCATTGCAATTTACAACGAATATCCAAGCAAATGCGATTGTTGTTTCGAGAACTACGATTTCAGAGATCGTGGTATTCGTACCGTTCCCTTCAGAATATGGTTGATCACTAGATCAAGAGAGCATTTACTTTTCAATGGAAAATTAAGAATTGGTAGGTGATATGGAATTCTCCGATTCGATTGCTCCAACATAGTTCACGTAGGTGAATACAGGAATAAAAATAAATACCAACTCGGAAAAGATTGAAGCGAGTGTGAGAATAAAAAGTCAGTGATGATAACAATTCAGGTGACAATATTTTAGCTTACGCTATTAACCTAAAACGGAAACAACACAAAGCATACCATTCATAGAGAGAACTATAAGACAGAGTATATTGGGTATGAGATTAAAACGTAAGTAAGAATAACAATTGAAGTAACTCACGATATTTACATAAAAACAGAGAAAAAGGAGAACATATGCCAGTCATAAGTACAGTGAACATTGAAACTGCAAAGAAAAAGAAAAAAAAAGAAAAAATATATAGTTGAATTTGAATACATGCAAAATTTAAACCAATCATATTTTATTTGATGTTTAAAGGAATTAAGAGAGGAATAAAAAAAATCCATATTAGATGTTTGGTTGCTGGCAATTATAATTACTCTTAGAATTTATTCATTTTGGCCATAATCAGTGTTATGGAAAGGGATATTAAAAACTTCTGTAACTCGTGTTCTTCTATTATTTGCATAAATGTTGACCATCCTCTATAAATAATTCTCATTCAGAACCAAATCAGTTGCTGTTGATCGGCCTGTCATATATCCATTGTTAATAATTAATTTTATATTCCAAAGTAACTTGTCATTTCTGATTGGATTTAAACCGCTCTATAGTTTGCCATATTTTATTTTGAATCAGATTCATGGATTAGAGTCAGAAAGCTATCTTTCCAGATCTCAGAAAACATCCGTATTTTCAATGAGAGATTGAACGGCTTTGCTAAGGTGGAGATACATTTCTTGATGAGAAATTAAGGAATGTAGGGTATCTACATAATGTTGTCGATTATCTTTGTGATCTCAATGGAGTAATTCATAATGTTGACATGATCTCGCAAATGTGTATATTGTGAAATTTGATTGAAAACCTTGGTACTATAAACAGTAAAGAAATATGATGCAAACAGGTAAGCAATATCATAAATTCGGAGGGCTAAAGGATTGCAGTAAAATCAAAGCATGTGGTGAATTCATTGAACAATCGACATTCATCCATAGATCATCAATATCTAATATGGAGCGAACTTGTAACAGCATGTATATCCTGGAATACTTTCATTAAATTGAAAGTGTCAAAGATTTTGCACCATTTTTTTGTCAATTTTGGGAGGTAACAACTGGCTTATAAGTCAGTCTATGGTCTACTTATTTTTTCTGTAAATATTAGAGTTCTTGAAGTTGAAACGAATTTTTCTGAGTGGAACGTCACCCCTGGAACATAACGTTATGAAGGAATTTCCGAGGATTCTGAAAACTTCATAGGATATTTCGCAGAAATGGGTACATTTCAACCAATAACAGAATTCTTATAAAATAAAAATATTCATCAGAAACATTTTGGTTGTAAACCATTCAGCTATCGATATCGAGTGAAATGATTATTATACTGATTTGACACGATTTTGTTTATCTGCCTTAGAGATGCATTCTTTTGATGACAAAAACTATGGAAAAACTAAAATGATGAATTTTACAGGTGGATGCTGACTTTTCGGCAATTTCTTTCCATATATTCTTTTCTTATAAGAAGCTTAGGGTTATCACAGAAAAAACATTAGTTTATAATTCTATCATGAATCTACAAAAACCCCTTTGAAGTGTGAGTTTCTATTTGAAAACACAGAGAGGGAAAACTGCCCAGTCTCTGGTATATCACCGATAAAGACTGCTTTAATATTAGCTTGACCTGAAATTTTTTATGAAATCAAATCTTGTAACCCAATTTTCACTCACTTATGGACCTCGGATTAACTTGAAATATCGCACACGTATAGAGAACCAAAATTAAATAACCAATAATCGTTTGACGTGTTCAAGAACGAGTCGGAGTCATATTACATATATTAGATACATTATGGGGTTGTCTATTCGGAAAGAAATAAAGGATATCACGAGTGGTTACTCATAAGATCGTTTTTGAGACCAAAAGATGCAAAGAAATTATAGTTCAAAAATACTTTGAAATATACCTATCACACCATATAGAAAATAATTTTCATGTTACAACCTAAATGTAAATAAATGCTTGTATTATTTTAAATTCTCGACTGCTAACTGTAATGTTAGTGTAATTGAAATAAAAACAGAGATAACGAACACCCCATGTTTTTTTAAATTAAGGAAGAAATATTAAAATATTTCTCACTTTTTGAAAGAAAAGCATGTTTTTAAGTAATTTCAAACTACTTTTTTTTTCATTATTGAAAATCTGTATACATGATAGAAATATTTTCATGATTTGTTTTTTTTAAGTCAATACCTCCTGAACGCTTCAGTCAAAAAGACCCTACCTAGCAACTACAGACCTATCGCACTGCTATCTATTATTTCGAAGGTCATGGAAAAAGCCATCAACATCGAGCTCATGAAATATCTGGAAGACTCAGGAATTATCAATGATAGGCAATATGGCTTCCGCCATCAGAGATCAACTGGTGACCTGCTCGCATACGTCTCACATATATGGCAGCTATCTATTGAAAAGTATGAAGAAACTTTAGCTGTGGCATTAGATATCTCCAAGGCGTTCGATCGAGTTTGGCACCAGGGACTCCTCGCCAAGCTTCCATCTTATGGCTTGCCCCCTCAGCTGTGTTCTCTGCTTGCTAGTTTTCTCTCAAACAGGTCTCTCCATGTAGTGGTCGATGGAGTTTCATCTGACACTCTACTCATAAATGCTGGTGTTCCGCAAGGATCCATTCTAGCACCAACACTATTTTTACTCCATATCAACGACCTATTGAAAGCAACTTCATGTCCCGTACACAGCTTTGCCGATGATAGTACCCTCCATACCGCTTTCTCTTCCAGGGCCCCTATATCAGCCCGTGAAACCAGAAATGAACGAGGAAGAAATGTTAATAATATAAATATGGACTTAGCAACAATTCTCGAATGGGGATCTAATAACTTGGTAGAATTCAATGCAAACAAAACACAAGCATGTCTTTTCTCTAGAAAAGCCGATCTCACTGTGCCTAACATAACTTTGTCAGGAGTAACCATACCACTGAAGTCATCCATATCGATGCTTGGTATTACTATCAGCAATAACCTTTCCTGGGAAAATCACGTGAGGTCCATTGCCAAAAGTGCATCCCAAAAACTTGGTTTTTTGTTTCGTGCCAAGAGCTATTTCACCTCCAGTCAGCTGCTTATGATCTATAAGGCACAGATCCGACCTGTCCTGGAATACTGTTCCCATATTTGGAGTGCGGCACCTAAACATATCCTGAAGCTATTGGATTCTGTCCAAAAAAGGGCAATTCGTCTCGTCGGTGATGCCTCGCTTACAAACTCGCTCACTTGTCTGGAACACCGTAGAAAAGTTGGCGATTTGTCTCTATTTTATAGATATTTTCATGGGCGATGCTCTTCTGAAATATCAACAATCGTTCCTCCTTTGGCAGTCTCTTCGAGATTAACCCGTCAAGTTCAGTCTTCACACCCCTTCGTGGTCACTTTGGAGACCTGCAGAACATCACTTTCCAAAGACTCATTCATCCAACGAACTGCGAGGCTTTGGAACTCATTGCCTAGGGAGGTGTTTCCCGAGGCATACAACCTCTAGAAATTTAAGAAGAACACCAACTCCTTCTTTCCCTTGGTTCCCACGATGTTCTCTGAACATTACAGGATATCCCTTTTCGT
Organism: Gonioctena quinquepunctata; assembly: GCA_018342105.1. Lineage (NCBI taxonomy): Eukaryota > Metazoa > Arthropoda > Insecta > Coleoptera > Chrysomelidae > Gonioctena > Gonioctena quinquepunctata. The sequence continues at coordinate 398,423 of JAFIRS010000933.1, read as the reverse complement.
GGGAACCAGAACATATAAAAAAAAAAAAAAAAAACATGCCGCTTCCAAATTTTAAATCCATACAAAGATTTCTTCATTTCACAAATTATTGTGCGAAGTACTGAATTTTGCAATGAAAGTATCCTTTGGTATCGCTACTTGAAATAAAATATATATTAACATAAAATGGATGAAAAAAATAAATTTATGACATATTTTTTCGTTTTCGTAATATTTGAAAAAATCTTAGAATTTTCGATTTTTTTTTTCCTGAGTACTCATCCAACTTTTCAGATTAAATGTTTCGTCTTCTTGAGGACATCTCCATATTTATGTTTTCCAATGCAGACCTGTTTTCCTCATTACAATTTTAAGTACTTAGTCCTTTCATTCGTGTATGAATAGCGACTAAGGTTTTCCCGACGTTTTTCCTGATGATACGATATATAATTATGTTTTAACCAATGAAATTATGCCTTGTTCTCTTCAGAATATGATCAGGATTGGTAGATGCAGGAATAAAAATGCATCTTGAAATTGTCAGAAAAATAAATTCGTAATTGGAAGAATAAAGTTGATGATTGTCTACGAAAACGAAACGTTGATTTGAAAATTTTGGAACATTTTGAAATTCTTTGAAAGAGACATTGACAAAGTACTTTCAGTTTCTGCATATCTCCAATTCTGTATTCAAACATGAATTATAACAAATATACGAGCAACCTAACTGTTGAATTCGATGTGCTGCGCTTCTGTGAAACTTGAATAACCAGCCCAATCAACGATTTCTCGTCATTTATAAAGTCAGGATAAAACATTGTTCCTTCACAAGCCATCAGGAAAAGTCACGAAGTGGTGCTAGTGGCGGTATTGCAATAATGTATCATGATTATTTCTCTACGACCAATCAGGTACGAACCTATTACGTAACTTATCTTGGTTTGTATGTTGATGAGCCGTATTACTGCTCTAGTGCGGCAATGAAGTCATTACATATCCATTTTTTTTTTGAAATAAAACTAATTAATTTAGGAATTTATTCGAACGAAAACAGTGTATTCAGTCATTATGAATATTGAATGTAATGAGCTGACAGAGTTGCCCAGATAATCACTCGAGGAACTCCCTCCAATCGTTTCCCTTCATCCCAGTTCATTTTCTGATACATTTTTTGTATTGCCCTTACTATCAACTATCAACTCTCCCCAAACGTTTCTTTTCCCCAGTTCAATTTCTGATGAAAATTTTTGTATTTTCCTCACTATCAAAGGAGTATCCAGCTACACTGTTGCTCTTTCACCTTCCGTGTCGTTTAACGGTTGACAAATCTGCTCCTGATTCTGCTATCATTTAGATCGAAAAACGGCGAAAGCAGTAACCATTTCATTTCATTTCAAAAATCTTTATCAGTCTGTTTGAAATACATGTCATCTATCGTGATATATACAACTGAAATAACTATGTACAATGTGTGATTCTTCCAATGCCTTCTGCATTGGAACTGCCCATCCTGCTCGTCGCTGTGTGTAGGGACGCAGGGGGATGGGTCTGCGGTGTTAGCAGTTACACGGCATATGCCAGGAAAGGTGATTCCGAAATTTGCATTTTATTCGCCTCCTGCAATGCTTATGCGAATATTTTGTATTTGTATCCATAAGGGATCAATTATTGAGTTTTTTAAACCTGTGTCGTAATGAATTGTGATTTGGTTAACGGAAAAGTAAATAAAAAACCGTTTTCAGATAGTTGATTCATTTCTGGATATTTCCGATTAAATGATTAAGTATTTATACACTAGGTTTGGTATGCTTGCGCTATACGAGGTGCTCGTTGGCGGTTGAGTGTTTTCTCCAATATAGGGATTAATTATTATTATTAAGTTATGTTGGTTTATGCTAAGTTTATAATCGCTCTTTGCATTCTATGGGTTTTGTTGCATTCGGTGGAGTGCCGGCGCCAGGTAGAATTCCTGACGCCAACATTCCTTACTGTGCTCAAAACCCGATTCGCTTATCCAGGGTCGAGTTTTGTTTGTGATTTTTTCCATTTATTTCAATTTTGGTATATCAGTCCGTGCCTTCTTGGCTGATTGTGATGTTCTCTTATGTTTGTTATTTCCCGTGTTAGAGGGCTATGCGTAATATGGTATTCATAAAACTTGTATGAGATTTTTTGTATGTATTGCTCAATTGTCTCTATGCCTGCGAGCTCCCAGAGAGCCTCCAGCCGTATGTATCGATTACTGTTTGTTATTATTCGTAGGACCTTGTTCTACAGCCTCTCCAATCTCGTGTATGGAGATATGGAGATGCTGCAGAACACTGGACAGGCGTATGTCATCGCCGGCCTGATAATTTGTTTGTACATAAGGATTCTGTTTTCGTTCGAGAGCTTAGAATCTCTTGCTATGAGAGGATACACTCTCTTTATAGCGGCTGAGCCCCTTCTGAGGGCGAGCGATATATGGTTATGGAATGACATACGCCTGACCAGTTCGAGTCCCAGGTATTTCGCAGAGGGTCTCTCTTCCACCTGATTGTTCTTTACCCATAACTTTTTGGAGATGTTCACATTTGTGTACTTCCTCGAGAAGTTAATAACCTCTGTTTTCAAAGGGTTAATCTCAATCTTGTTTTCCTCCATATAAGGTACGACCAACCGATCCAGATGCATCTGGAGCTAGTAAGCAGCCTCTTCGCTTGCAAAAGAGTGGGCATATAATGCGGTGTCATCCGCATACATAGCCACCCTTGTGCCCGCGAAGGTCGGAAAATCGTACGTATACAGAGAATACAGGATTGGTGAAAGCGAGGACCCCTGGGGGACACCTGCACCAACTGGATACTCTCCGGAGCTCGTATTGTTAACTTCAACTTTGAATGTCCTGTTCGTTAGGTACGAATTCAGAATTTTGACTAACCAAAGGGGCATGCCCGCCTTTGACATTTTGGCGACTAACCCTTGTGTCCATACTGTGTCGAATGCCTTTTGCACAACCAACAGGATCATAACCGTGTTATGCTTTCTGTGGTAGGCCTCTTTCACCCCATGGACAACCCAGGCCAGCTGAGAAGTGGTAGAATGATTCTTCCTGAACCCGAATTGTTCCGCTGGGATGAGTCTTAGCCTATCCACTAAATCATTAACACGTTTCAATAGGATTCTATCTACCACCTTGGGATGATTTCAGCTTTTCTCAGACAGCCTGGGTGATGCTGCGTTTATAATGTGTATAAATGCTAATCACTGCGTTTATTATGTGTATAAATTGCACCAGTGATTTCCTCGGGAGGTTCTTAAGGAGAATGGCTCCCAACCCATCAAGTCCTGGCGCTTTGTTCTTTGGTAACCGCTTCATTACCTCTGTGACCTCCTCGAAATTTGTAAAATTTTGAGCAAGGTCGATTGGATTTAGTCTTATTGCTGGACTTCCTTGAATTTCTTCAGCAATTAGGGTGTGCCTGCGCTGGCTTTCCGTAATGTCCGGCGTTGTTTTATGAACGCCACTGAGATATTCCCCAAACAACTTGGCCTTTTCTTTTGGATCCGACACCGATCGATCAGGGCCCGTCTCTATGGATGGTATGGGCTGACATTTCTTTTGAATGCGCTTGGACATATTCCAAAGAGCCCGGTCCTGCGCGTTGGGGTTGGTCAGTTTGTGATTCCACTTATCATTGAAATGCTTATTCAGTAAGTCAGATATTTCCATACCCAGGCTTGAGAGATTATCTTTGTGTGCAGCAGTAACCAGTGTATTGGCAATTTGGGAAGAAAGATATATTTTTTGACATATTGCCGTCACTTTCGCTCGCCGCGTGCAAATGTGTCGGAAAATGTGTTTGCCTATGCCTAGCTATCGTTCAGGTACTACCATAATGTGATTATGGCGCCCTGTCAGAACGGCGTGGTATATTATTTATAAGGAAATGAATACCTTGGTCTGGGTATTCTCAAATACATATGAGTCTTGTGCAAGTGACAACCATGAGCCAGAGTATATTCGATATTCGAAACTTGAAACGAGAGAAATCAAATCTCTATTACCAAAATTGGTACTTCAATTAGTGAGAATGAACTCATCAAAGCTAGAGTAAAAGAACTGGAGAATATCAATGCAACAGAATCCAGTGTGGAGTCGGATGGAAATCAACTATAGAATCAAATATTTTGATAACTTCACAATTGTTCCTGATAATCAACATGAAATCAAAAATAACCGAGGGTAAGAAAATTGTCCTAGGCACAACCAAACAATATTCAACCGATTGAAAAATAACGAAAATGACGTTACAAAAAATAATTGGAACTGGGCATCCTACTGAGAATTCTGTATTCAAACGTGAATTATTATAAATTTTCGAGCAACTTTTCTGTTGAATTCGATGTGCTGCGGTTCTGTGAAACTTGAGTTGCCAGCCCAATCAACGATTTCTTGTAATTCATAAACTCAGGATGAAACGTTGTTCATTCACAAGCTATCAGGAAAAGTCACAAAGTCGTGCTAGTGGCGGTATTGCAATAATGTATCATGATTATTTCTCTACTTCCAATCAGGTACGAGCCTATTACGAAACTTATTTTGGTTTGGATGTTGATAAGCCGTAATTCTGCTCTAGTGCAGCAATGAAGTCATTAGATATATTTTTTTTTTGAAAGAAAACAAATACATTTAGGATTTTATTTGAACGAAAACAGTGTATTCACTCAGTATGAATATTAAATGTGATGAGCTGACTGAGTTGCCCAGATAATCACTCAAGGGACTCCCCCCAAACGTTTTTTTTCCCCAGTTCAATTTCTGATGAAAATTTTTGTATTTTCCTTACTATCAAAGGAGTATTCAGCTACACTGTTGCTCTTTCACCTTCCCTTAACGGTTGACAAATCAGCTCCTGATTCAGCTAGCTAAACATCGAGAAACAGCGAAAGCAATAACCAGTGTACTGGCAATTCGGAAAAGAAGATATAATATTTGACATATTGCCGTCACTTTTGCTCGCCGCGTGCAAATGTGTCGAAAAATGTGTTCCTCTATGCCTAGCTATTGTTCACGTACTACCGTATGCGATTTATAAAGAAATGAATATATTGGTCTAGGTATTCTCAAATACATATGAGTCTTATGCAAGTGACAACCATGAACGAGAGTATGTTCGATATTCGAAATTCAAAACGAGCGAAATTAAATCTCCATTACCAGAATTGGTACTTGAATTAGCGAGAATGAACTCATCAAAGCTAGAGTTAAAGAACTGGAGACTATTAATACAACAGAATCCAGTGTGAACTCAAAGGAAATCAACTATAGAATCTGATATATCAATAACAACTTCACAATTGTTCCTGATAATCAAAATGAAATAAAAAATAATTGAGGGTGTGAAAATTGTCCTAGGCACAACCAAACAAAATTCAACCGATTGGAAAATCACGAAAATGACATTACAAAAAATAATTGGAACTGGGCATCCGACTGATAATTCTGTATTCAAACGTGAATTATTACAATCATTCGAGCAACTTTACTGTTGAATTTGATATGCTGCGCTTCTATGGAACTTGAATTGAACGATTGTTCACGTACTACCATTATGTGATTATGGTGCCGTGTCGGAACGGCCTGGTATATTATTCATAAAGAAATGAATACCTTGGTCTAGGTTTTCTCAAATACATATGAGTCTCATGCAAGTGGCAACCATGAACCAGAGTATGTTTGATATTCGAAACTCAAAACAAGAGAAATTGAAACTCTATTAGCAGAATTGGTACTTCAATTAGCGAGAATGAACTTATCAAAGTTAGAATAAAAGAACTGGAGACTATCAATGCAACAGAATCCAGTGTGAAGTCGAATGGAAATCAACTATAGAATCTAATATATTAATAAAAACTCCACAATTGTTCCTGATAATCAACATGAAATACAAAATATTTGAGGCGAAGAGAATTGTCCTAGGCAAAACCAATCAAAATTCAACCGATTGGAAAATTACGAAAATGACGTTACAAAAAATAATCGAAACTGGGCATCCGACTGAAAATTTTGTATTCAAACGTGAATTATTACAAATATTCGAGCAACTTTACTGCTGAATTCGATGTGCTGTGCTTCTGTGGAACTTGAATTGCCAGCCCAATCAACGATTCTTCGTCATTTATGAATTCTGGATGAAATGTTGTTCATTCACAAGCAATCAGGAAAAGTCACGAATTCGTGCTAGTGGCGGTATTGCAATAATGTATCATGATTATTTCTCTTCGAACAATCAGGTACGAGCCTATTACCCAACTTATTTTGGTTTGAATGTTGTTAAGTCGTATCAATGCTCTAGTGCGGCAATTAAGTCATTACATATCTATTTCTTTTATAGAAAACAAATAAATTTTGGAATTTATTCGAACGAAAACAGTGAGTTGCCCAGATAATCACTTGAGGAACTCCCTCCAAACGTTTCCTTTTTCCCCAGTTCATTTTCTTATAATTATTTTCGTATTTTCCTCAGTATCAATGAAGTATTCATCTGAACTGTTGCTCTTCCACTTTCCGTGTCGTTCAACGGTTGACAAATCAGCTCCTGATTCAGCTGGCTATACATCGAGAAACGGCGAAAGCAGTAACCAGTGTATTGGCAATTTGGAAAGGAAGATATAATTTGTGACATATTGCCGTCACTTTTGCTCGCCGCGTGCAAATGTGTCGGAAAATGTATTTGTCTATTTTTCACGTACTACCATCTTGTGATTATGGCGCCGTGTCAAAACCTCGTGGTATATTATTTATAAAGGAATGAATACCTTGGTCTAGGTATTCCCAAATACATATGAGTCTCATGCAAGTGACAACCATGAACCAGAGTATGTTTGATATCTGAAACTCAAAACGAGAGAAATTAAATCTCCATTATCAGATTCGGTACTTCAATCAGCGATAATGAACTCATCAAAGCTAGAGTAAAAGAACTGGAGAATAATAATGCAACAGAATCCAGTGTGACGTCGAATGGAAATCAACTATAGAATCTGATATATCAATAACAACTCCACAATTGTTCCTGTTAATCGACATGAAATAAAAATAATAAAGGGAAAGAAAATTGTCCTAGGCACAACCAAATGAAATTAAACCGATCGGAGAATTACGGAAATGACATTACAAAAAATAATTGAAACTGGGCATCCGACTAAAAATTCTGTATTCGAACGTGAATTATTACAAATATTCGAGCAACTTTACTGTTGAATTCGATATGCTGCGCTTCTGTGAAACTTGAATTGCCAGCCCGATCAACGATTTCTCGTCATTTATAAATTCTGGATGAAACGTTGTTCATTCACAAGCCATCAGGAAAAGTCACGAAGTCGTGCTAGTGGCGGTATTGTAATAATGTATCATGGTTATTTATCTACGACCAATCAGGTACGAGCCTATTACGTAACTTATTTTGGTTTAGATGTTGATAAGCCGTATTACTGCACTAGTGCGGCAAGGAAGTCATTACATATCTTATCTTTAAAAAAAAAAACAAATAAATTTATGAATTTATTCGAAAGAAAACAATGTATTCACTTATTATAAATATCAAATGTAATGAGCTGACTGAGTTGCCCGGATAATCACTTGAGGAACTCCCTCCAAACGTTTTCTTTCTCCCCAGTTCATTTTCTGACACATTTTTTTTATTCATTTATATATATATAATGAGCATAGGATACCTTTTCTCGAAAAAAAACTGATATTTTCGGCTTCACACTAACTGGTAAAACGGAGTTAAGCCTCAGGAGCTGATATGGACACAACATAACGAAAAGTTCTAAAATGAACTCCTGGCCTTCAAAAATGAAACTGTATAGATCTATGTCATTGAGATTTCTATTTGGGGTCTACGATATGAGGATTTGATTGAACGTCTTCAATTGGGGTTCTTCCAACGACTCCTATATTTCCCTAATAACACCCCCAATTATTTGGTGCACTCAAAAACGAAACCAACGAGAAGGTCCTATTTGATATCCAAATCAGCTTCAGCATGAATAAATCAGGAATAGATATTCCATGATCAGCGGAGTAATGTTACTATAGTCACCCTAGTTAATAGTGAAATTTGTTTCAATTGGGTACTTCAAGTCAAATCATATTTCATTTATGCGGCTTGCGGGAATATGTTCTTCCAGGAGATGCTGATGGCCAACTGATACATAGCACAAATTGAAATATGTAATAGTAAGTATTTCATGTTATCTCATAGTGTTATTGGTATGTGGGGGATTTCGAAGTCGTTATGAACTTGAACTGAACTCGGCATTATGAATTTGGAAGAATATTGATTTTCTGTCAAAATTCATGAATTCAAGATAGCGGACGAGTTTTTTTTATCATGGTCCGATTCTATTCAAAATTGGTATGTGGGGGTTTCGGGATCGGAAGTTATGAATTTATTGTCAAAATTCATAAATTCAAGAGGGCGCTCCAAGATGGTGGACGACATTTGTGATTATGGACCGTTCATATTCAAGACCGGTGTGTCGAGGTTTTTGGAATGGGAGTTTCTGGATTTTGTCGAAGATTATTGATTCCTTGTCAAAATTTATAAATTTAAGATGGTGGACGAGTTTTGTAATTATGGTCCGATTCTTTTCAAAACTGGTATGTGGGAGCTTTTGGGGTCGGGCATTTGAATTTATTGTCAAAATTCAAGATGGCGGATCTAAGATAATGGACGAGTTTTGTGATTATGAACCGTTTCTATTCCAAATTGGTATGTCGGGGTTTTTGAGATCAAAGAGTATGAATTTTACCAAAGATTATTGATTTTTGTCAAACTTTATAAATTCAAAATGGCGGACAAGTTTTGTAATTATTGTTCGATCTGATTCAGAATTGGTATGTAAGAGTTTTCGGGGTCGGAAATTTCACAAATTGAAGATGGCAGCTCCAGGATGGCGGATGTGTGACATAGGTTATTCTGTAACATCATCAAAAACTAGTCGCACAAAAATACCAGCTTGTGTCTATTCAAACTGAAAAAATTGCCCCAAAAACTTCTACACACAAAATACCAATTGAAAATAAAATCAGACTATGAATCACAAAGCTCATCCGCCATATCTGATTGATGTTCACTGGTATTATTTTAAAAGCACCGCAATCAATGTTTTCGTGATTTTCAAAGTTAACCAACAATCAAATTTGGATGACATTATGTGAATATGGGTTTTTTCAAGGAACTGAAAAAAAAAACAACCCGACAAAATCCCTAGTATTTTGCAATTTTGATGTAGGTAATTTTACCGCAACGGTCTATAGAAAAAAACATTATAAGGACATTGGAAGCAGTCATACATTAATTTTACTTACCCTTTCCATAAATGGCACACATAATCCGATCATCATGTGCCTTTTTTCGATTTCGCCTTCACCGAAAATCATGATCAAGTTGTCATTCGATTCGTAATTGTATCTAGAAACTTTTTGAAAAAAATCCCGCTCGAAAAAATTGCAAAAAATGTTAAAAAGATGGGTCTCGTTTTCCGCGAATATCTCAAAAACTATTGCAGATATCTGAAACCTAAAAAAATTTCCGTAAAGAATTTTTTGCAAATGATATTGTCTCAAAATGTAAGTACATTAAAGTCTTGTAATGAATAACACTACACTAAATTTTTTTTTAAAACGAATCGAAATGAAAATATTTCAAGAAGAATCTCAAAACAAGTGTTTAACCTCTAAGAAAATAGACAAACAAAGTACTTATGTCTGGTTTGCATTTTCGCACACTGGCGCTGGCATCCAATTTTGAATTCACAATACACTTCGCGTAGATTTCAATTCTGCTGGCGTGCGCGTGTAGAACGTTACAAGTTGTGTGGAAATTGCCACCGCCACAATACGCTGGAAACGGAACGCATTGTTTAGTATAGTATTTCTTATCCCAATTGGACCGACATAAAAATATTCGATGAGGAATTCTCTTTGCAGTCGCCGCCTTGACATAGACGTCGGTATATTATTTTTCAGTGGTATTTTTTCAGCTATTTATTCTTACAATCAGTGCAATTGATCACCCCATGTAAAAGTAGATACAACTGAATTTTATTATTTGTTTCGAAAGGTCTCCAGAAAGCCATATTGATAAAATTATTCTCATTGGATAATTCCTAACCTCGCCAACACACGGCACTGATTAAAAAATTTTGTGAACTGCCTGAATCATGCGGCTTCAGATAACAGATGTCCAATCCAGCTAGCCGAGCTTCTATTCCTCGAATATATTTGATATCGCCTTTACTAATAATCTGGGCAACTATGGACACGCGCTAGAACTTTTTTATGATTGTACCAGGAACGCTTCGAAAGTTAAAACACTGGTAGTATATACATTTCCCATCTGCTGGGCAGTGCATATGAACACTCCTCGTAGTGCTCTCAATTTTATTGCCGTTCCAATTGGGATTAGAATAACTATACCGAGTAAACTAAACGATGCGACGAAAATACAGTGTGGTGAAAAATGTTCGACAACAAGAAATTCATTTGCGAAAGCGTCCTGCACTGTACAATATAATGAAAATATTTAAAAAAAAAGGAATGCTCTCATACAAATGCGTTAAAGAGGAAAAAATAATGCTTTGATTGTTTAACCTAGGTTATTATGTGAGTTGCAGATTCAAAATCTTTCCGCGCAAGAATTCCTTTTTTATATTCGCGGCTACCTTTAGAATCTGCCACTCACAAAATAACCTAGATCAAACAATTAAAGATATTATTTTCTCTATTAAGTACATTTGTATGAAAGCTCGACTTCAATTTTTTTATTCAATTATTTTTCAGTAATTTATAAAATCCATCTTGAATTCGTCAATTTTGACAAAAAATCTTTATCTCCGACCCCAAAAACCTCCACATACCAATTTTTATTGGAATCGAGCTATAACCACAACGCCGTCGCCATATTGGAGCTGCCATCTTCAAGTTATTAATTTTGTCAAAAAATGTATGATCTTTGTCTCCGAAAACTCCCACATACAAATTTTGTATAGAATTAGGCCATAATTACAAAACTCGTCCGCCATCTTGAATTTATGACTTATGACAAAAAATCAACAATCTCCGACTATATTCATAATCTCCGATCCCAAAACCCACGACATACCAATTTTGAATGGAAACGGTTCATAATCACAAAACTCGTTCACCATCCTGGAGCTGCCCTCTTGAATTTATAAAGTTCGACAATTAATTCATAACGTCTCCGGAAACTCCCACTTACCAATTTTGAATCGAATCGAAGCATAAACACAATTCTTGTCTGCTATCTTGAAGCTGTTTTTTTTTTTCTATAACAAAAATTATATAATGCATTGTCACTGGAATTATGAACACCTTCCAAATTTCACGGTAATCGGACAACCAGAAGTGGGCTGAAATTCACTTGCAAATTTTGAAACGTACAACTCACATTTGAACATTGCTAGTTGAATAAAAGCTTGTATGAAGGAATTATGAAAATATCAATGATGATAAGAAGAAGATTTGGCAACGCCATGTGTCATATTTCTCTGACGATATTCATCTATTACTAGTACCACTTGGCCATTGTCTAAAGATACATAGTCAGTCAATCTCTATGGAAAAAGTATTGGATGCAATTTGCGATCGCCATCTATTAAACTTTCAGGGAAACTGTGAAAATTGTATTCTGTAAAGTGGCGGCACCACCGGATGGCAAACAAAACTGAACTTCTGTTTCATTTTAGAAAAAGAGAATCGGTAACAAAATATAATTCTTGCTAATAATCTTGAAATTATGAAAAGTTGTGTTCTCCAGTATCTCATATTTGACATGTGACGTGTATTTGTCGGATAATAAATAAATCCTAATGATAAATTTGAATTCATGGGAGAATGGAGCAATTATTATCATCAGATGCAAATCTTCTGACTTAAATGAAAAATATATATAATTAAGAAGAAATGTACCTTTCAGTTGAGATATTTTTTAATTTCTATTAGTGATGAGGTTAAGTGGTTTTGAAAGGTCCATAGCCTTTTATTCCACTTTTTGTTTTCGTGCCCGGTTACAGAATTTGAATAAGTCGATAAAATAAAAAATATCAAGAACAAAAGCAGCACACAAGAATCGATGTACCTACCCACCACATATTGTAAAATTGTGCACATGTTAGTATTTTGACTTTCCTGGTCGAAGGACCCTGCTCAAACCTTAAGGAATAGAGATCTATCTGGGAATTGTTTAGAGGAAGTCTTCCTGATTAAAAGTTACCATTACGCTAAAGTCCAATAACCAATAGTTTCGGAGATATTGGCCAATGATACTGAAAAATAAATATTTATATTTGGGTAAGAGTGTCACATTTCTGTTTTGTTCACGGGACCTTTGCTATTGTGCTATGCAAGTTGTTCCATGTAGACAACCCCTATTTGAATATTTCAATATAGGTAATTTGAAAATATTTCTGGAGTAGGTAATTTATTTCGTAACTTTTAAGCTATATAAAATACACAACAGGTTTCTCCCTCCTTTATTGAAGGAGTACTTGAATAAATACACTCTTGTTACAGTTTAACCTATTGGAGACCTGTGGTACTATTGCGCTGGCTGATTAGAACCTTTTGAACGCTATGAAGAAAGTTAGACGGAGGGTACCGAATTTCAGATTCATGGTGCGCATATCCCAAGTACCATAATATGGATGCAATACGACTGCAATATCTCAGAAACTATTGATTATTGGACTTTAGCATAATGGTAGCTTTTAATCAGGACAAATTCTTCTGAACAATATGAAAAATTCAGGCAATTCCCACATAGAGCACTTTTCCATAACGTTTGAGCAGGGTCCTTTGACGAGATAATTTTTCTAGGTGAACTGCTGTTGTAAAACCTCTTCCTAAAAAAGGCAATAAGCTAGATATATGAATTTTGAACCAATCAGTGAAGTATTTATCAAACATTTTTGAAATATCAATGACTAAACAATTAGTATCCCTTTTGGTTACTGAATGTTTTCCAATCTTTAGTATGATTATTTGAATAATTTTGTTCATTCCACCAAAAAAAAGGGAGATCTATCCTATGGGATTATTGTGAATTCATCTGAGGCCTTCGACTGTAAGGATAATATTTTATTAGGGAAACTTAATATGGAATTTGTGGAAATTCTTATGACAGGTTTGAGTCATATTTGAAAAAAAAATCATGAGTAGAACTCGAAAAGAAACGATAGAAAGATCCGTTGCCTTGAGAAAGTCTATGGGAGTCCCATAGGGTAGTATTCTTGGTCTAATTTTGTTTATTATATTTATTAATATAAATAAAAATATTACAGATATAATATCATATAGACAAGCTTTGCACTAAACTATCTAGAGTAACATATGCCATAAGAGTTATCAAAAAGTGTTGATCCTGAAATACCGATAACTGAGAATAGTCATTTGAGGCCGAAGTGAACAGAATTTTTCTATCGCAAAAAAATGCATAAGAGATTCCTGCAGAGATCTCCAAGTCATAGAAAGTACTGGCCATACTAGCAATCTATATTTTTGAATTAATTTCTTTTGAATCATCCAGATCATTTTGAAATACATCGTTTAACTCATATTTATGAAACAATATATTTTTTTTATCTCATTCATAAGAAATCCCTATATGAATGGAGCACCGTCTACAGTAAGATAAAATTTTATCTTCCGGAAAATATAAGGAATATTGAAGTTTCAATCAGATTTCTGAAGTCTGTAAAATAATTATGTATTATGGAGCCCTATGATATCAAGCAATATTTTCTGACTTGTAGAAAATTTCAAATTTTATTTTTGTTTGTTGCATTGAGAAGTAATTTGAGAAAAATTTATTACTTCAAAATATTTTTAAAATGTGTGTTAATCTTTGAAATTATTCCTCGCACTATCCAATCACTTTGAATACAATAATTTGCATGGTACTCTCACAGACACAGAAAAAAGTCATATGCAATTTTTTTATGTATAATATATTGAATTTTTGAAGATTGTAATGGAAACCTCACTATAGATTTTACATTTTGGGTTGTAGAAGTGATAAAATGATGGCAGAAAAATATCACCATATCGCAATTGATACAAAAGATGAATTGGATATTTTTTCATGTATGGTAGTTACAATTATGGATCAATTTTTTTTTTTTTGAGTTTTATTCAATTTTTTTACACTTGGTCTGTATCAACTTATTTTTTGCAATTTATAAAAACAGTTCTTGTTTGAGCTACAAAAGATCTGGTTACACTTTCACAAAAAATTAGTTTTCTTCATTAATATGGATTTTTTTTTGTTAATTCAGTAGCGGTAGGTGTTGCCTCTTCCTCGCACAATTTTCATGGCTCATTGGTAATGGGGTAGAATGAGAAGATGATGCCAATGGAAGTGAAAAACCTCTTGTGTTTTTTTCTGGTATGCATACTGAAAGAAATAGATTATTATGATAAAACTCAATACATGGGATAAGGGAACAATTATTAGATGCAAATCTTCTTCCAAATATGGTGAAAAAAATCTATAATGAAAGAAAAAATATGCCAATTAGTTGAGATATTTTTGAATATTTATTAGTGAGTACTTGAATTCAGAAGTCATCAGACATATTTATTCCTCTATTAGTAAAAAAAGAAACAATACGTTTTCCAATTATTCCACCAAAACTACAAATTTACATAAATCATTTCTGCCATATCTATTTGAAAACAAATAAATCAAATGTAACATATTTGATAAATTGAAAATAATATGAGACTATCAGTACTACCAGTTGTTCAGAGTGAAATAAAGAGAGATAAAACCATTTTAATTGACTTACAAAAGAAGGAGATTTATTCAATTTAGGTGAAAAATTGTAGTTTTTACCGTTTCACAAACATTAGCATTTTGAATTATAACTGGCTATATTTCTTAATAATTCGTTAATGTTGGTAAATTTATACATTCAATTTTGTTAACATCATTTTGCAGCTCTTCGCCTTTCTTAAATTTATATGAACCCCCGTCCACTAGATATGGACAAAATAAATTCAAGATTCTTTATTAACTAACAGAATGGAAAGTGTACTAGACAGGTTGTGGGAATAAATAAATTCAGTAATTTTCTTATGCAAATAGCTCAATATTCAAACTTGCCTGATCCCCAAAAATATACTGGGCATTGTTTGCGTAGAACTTCCGCAACGCTATTAGTGGATGCAGGAGGTGATTTACTTCAATTAAAAAAGCATGGAGGCTGATAGTAACATTGCGGAGGGATATGTTGATCAATCAGTTAGCAGCAAAAATCAAATACAAACAAAAATTTTATAATCCATACAAAATTCAACCCTATCTGATTACGGCGCATCTTCATCTGGAGTGACATCAGTTAACATCATAACAGATGTGGCATCGTCTACCTCAATACATAAAAATCCTGATTGTAACACTCCTATAATCTTCAATAATTGCTCAATTGTAACAATTAACCAATATTTAAATCATAAGTAATGTTTAAAAAATGTTATTTTTAATTTAAAATAAAATATTTGTTCATCGTCCTTTTTTAGCATATTATTATGGTATAAACAGGGTTGTAGAAAAAGTATAGTGTTTCACTTGTCAAAAATATTTTTCGAAACTCGTGAACATTACCAGCCTCGGCTGGTAAACTGTTCTCTCGCTTAAAAAAATGTTACTTTCGTCACTCGTAAAACAATATACTATTAATCACTAGTGATTAAAAGTACAACTTCTCTCACTAATTTGAGTTGAAATATGTCACATTTTAGACATAAAAATGGAAAAAAGTAATGTTTATCATTATGATAAAAAATATTGTATTACTTATATTGTCATTTCCACTGCAACTGCAACTATGGCTTTGTTAAATATGCGAGATACGGCAAAATTTTAATAAATAATGAAATAAAAGTAAGTTATGATAAAAGATGGTGGAAAAATAAAAAAAGGCAGCCCGAAAGTGATCTCGTCACCCGGTATAGTATGAAGGCACAGTCAACTTGATTCGAGTAGTTTGGAGTACTGTAATTTTTTTCAAGATAAAAAGTGACTTTTTGTGTGGCATAGAGAATGATGAACGATCCATTGGGGAGTCTGCTAACTATGCAAACCACGCAAATACACCTTTACACTAGTATCACAAAATGCCTGTATGAAATGTTCCATACCTTGAACTATTGAGAATTTAAATTCTACAATCATCAACATTTCAGATGAACTTCCAGCAATCCAATTTTTTTGCTAAGAAAGTTACTTGAGATTTATTAAATCTTTTTCAATATGTAAATGCTTCTTGGAAGGCTTTAATATATTTCTACAATAATATTACTCATAATTGGAAAAGGGAGATATAATACCTGAGTGTAATATCCAACGTTTACATCTAGCGGTATCTTTCACTGGAAAATGGAATAGTCTCAACGAAGGATTATTCCGGGCTGAAAGCCCACAATTGTAGTAGGCACATTTATTCCCAGACATCTGAAACATACATGTATAAAATAGTCATTTACCTACAAATATTGGTAAGATAATATACACTACACTCCACAAGAAAAAGTATGAATGACCACTGGAAGGGAATCTTTATTGGAAGTTTCTTTTGCTTGGGCTGACACCAATAAAATTGTATTCTCAGAACTTAGCTTACACAGCAGATTTATTGACAATAACTATTTGAAAATTCATTGATTTTGGGTCGTATCTCAAGAAGCCATTGGTTTGTCCAAGAGGTATCAACTTATTTAGAAAGAAAATGTTTTATAGCACAAGGCAATATTATCTGAGTACAAAGAGAACATTAGTGTTTGGAAACTCGATGAATATTTAAGATTTTCAGTAATGCATTTTCGAGTAAATTCAACTCAAAATAGGTAGGCAATGGTCTTTTGAATCTATTGATTGTATTATCAGAAATAATATATCCATTCTTCTACAACATAACCTTACTTTTCGTTATTACTATTTTTGTTACTAAACATATTAGTGGATATTAAATCATACTCAACTTCACAATATAACTTCCTAAAGGGACTTGGGTACAGTCATTTCCCAATATCTCAAATAAATGAATATTTCGTTCTTACCTTCTTTTCCAATTTTTCTCACAAATGTAATTGTCTTATAAAAGTTTATACACACAAATGTTCACAGAAAACACAGAACGACGATCACTTAATAATACCACAAAAAATTATCAAATTTCACTATCCACGATTTCAAATGCAAATTTCAAATAAATTCAAATGGCATAGGAGATGGCGGAAAACACAAACAAAATATTGTTATTCCTTATTCCAGTTTAACCCCTCAAGGTCGGGTCGCTTGCCAATTGCTACTCCCACCTAAATTTCTTCCATCTCACTCGGATATATCATTTTTGGAGATCATTAGACTAACGCCATCTACGAATGAAATCCATTTGTATCCAAAAAATTTCCCGTTTGGTTGACTGACTATATATCTTTAGACAATGACTTGGCTCTCATTTTTCATTCATGTTTCCGACTTTAGTAAAATCGCCCTCTTGCAGTCGGTAGCTGAATTAAGTTCTCCATAAAATGGACCGAAACGCACTAAATCGCGTACCTATACACAGTATAAATTTTTCATTGAAACTTGAAATTGAGATGCTTTTTCCAACTTTCTTTTGGTTCGATGCATTCTTGATAACCTGAGTGATGTCATTAGCTTATTTATAAGTCTAAAATAAATTCAAGAATATAATTCTTGATAACCTCAAACTGGTTCAGATTTGAGTTTTTTTTAGAGTACTCATCCAGTTTCGGGAGTTTTCACGGAACAAATGACATATATTAATAATTCATCTATCTCTGTAGCTAATTCTATTCCTACAATTCGTTCATTGTTAACAAACGACGAGTCGCTGATTACTGTTGGAAATTGTTCATTGCGACTCCCACCTTAACCACTCCTCTCATTGCTGAAATCTCACACGTATTTTATACAATTGATGTACTTTTTTGGTAGCTGACTACAATTCCATCAAAAATCGATACCTGATTGTCCTCTGGAATTGAAATTAGCAGATATTCAGGTGAGAAATCTCCTTCAAAATTGTTATTTGAATTTTTGCCATGATTTTTTAAAATGATAGGAAACAAAAACGATTCGATGGAGTCCATTCCTTGGAGGTGGAACCGTACAACAACACAATAACTTGTACTTGTCTCAGAATATTTGCGGCTAAGCTACAGTGAAGATTGGGAGGTTCGCTAAGTGATCACTGAAATTAAAGTTGAAAATGGGCGTCAGGTGAATCTATTCTCTTCCAAATATCCAATGATAGTCCAACCCCGATTACCAAAGGTTTAAAACACAAAAAAAAGAAGTATAACTCTAAGGTATTCATTGATTTACTATATCAACACCAAGAGATCGATGAACTTCAAATACAGCGATTATTGTATAATACAACATACATAGACGTAGTACCTTCTAGCATGTAAATGATAATATATATCTCGGTACAACATAACAACACGCAGGTATAAAGAACAGGTCATGAACAACAAGCAAGTATGAACAACATTTCAAAACAGCAATTAACTTGCGTGATCCGATTCCAAGATGAGTTTCATCCTAATGAGGCACCACCGCCCATTGACGTTTGGTATCGTGGATTGACCTATACTGACTGGCTGTTGGTGACCCATCAATGTTGCACGAAATTTCCTGCAATTGCACTCCACTTCCCTAGGCCTGAGCTTTACTCCGCAAACTATAGATGTCACATCTCTACTCTGTGCATTTCATATCTTCGTCCTCTGCCGGAAGGCACAATTCTCTGAGAGGTATGGTTCGAATTCTAGAAAGACCACAAGCCGTCCTGATGATTGAGAAACCATATAACAACTGAAGGTGGATTTCTTAGACATGAAACAAATCTCTCTTTATTTTTTTATTTGTTTGCAATATTTGGAACGTACTAGAAGCTTGACTTTTGGTGTCGTCGATAAACCCATACTGACAGCTGTTGGTGACCTATTGATGTTGCACGAAATTTCTTGTCATTGAACTTCACTCCACTAGGCCAGAGCTCCACTTCGCAAATTATAAATGTCACATTCATAATTTTTGCATTTCACATCACTGTCCTTTGCCAGAAGCCACAATTCTATGGGAGGTTTGGTTCAAGTTCGCGAAAGCCTACAAGCCGTCCTGATAATTGAGAAACCATGAAACAGCTGTAGGCGGATGATGGCTTTCTTGGACATGAAAGAAATCTCTCTTCCTTTTGTTACTTGTTTCCGTTTGGAATCTCAACTTTCGGTATAATGGATTGGCCTATACTGACAGCTGTTGATGACCTATCAATGTTGCACGAAATTTCCTGTCATTGAACTCCACTTCACTAGGCCTGAGCTTCACTCCGCAAATTATAGATGTCACAGCTGAACATTTCCGCATTTCATATCTCTGTCCTTTGAGGAAGGCGCAATTCTTTGAGAGGTTTGGTTGAATTTCGGGAAAGACCACAAGCCGTCCTGATGATTGGGGTACCATGAAACAGCTGTAGGCGGATGGTGGCTTGGACATAAAACAAATCTCACTTCCTCGGATTTTGCGGATGCTTATAGAGCTCAGTAGTGAATTGTATTTGTGACCATGCATGGAACGAAGGATTCAACGTTCATTTTGTGGAAAGCAGTATTTTCGCTCATTGAACTTTCAGATACCAAAAAATTGGTAAAATCTCAGTGGACCATTTTCTACCCACCCAACTGTAGCTGTCATATGATTTCAATCAGAAAGTTCCAAACACTAGAAACTGAGAGTAGTTGAGTTGACTATTCTGTAACCTCCAGACAGTTCATCTCCAGGACCATTGTTCATGTGAGCATTTCATTTCTTATAATATTGTGAGGTTATTTAATCGTTCTCCCTCTGAGGAATGAATGCAACCTGAGATTCTTCGGTTCTCTGACCTAACCTGTCACAGAGTAATTATTCTCACAGTATATCTTGCTTCTGTATTCCTGAAGCCATACTTATTGGTTCAAATATCGAAATTCCAATATTACCGTTCCACTCAACCAACTTTATGTAGAAGCACAGAATATATACCCAAACAGAAGCGGAAGAATGCGTCGGCACTTTGATGTTCTAGGGTCAAGAATTAAAAAGCTTGAATCCCACTCCTAGCCACACTGAGAAAAGTGAAAAGAAAAAACTCAGTGCAGCTACACTAAAAAAACGGGATTATCTTGTGAATTCCATCAATTTAATGACACAATGGAAATCTTTATAAACTGCAAGAGGATTCTAGAGTGAAATATTTTTTCGGATATAAGAAAATTGGAACTATTGGAGTCATTGCTTTTCTTATTAGTATTAATATACTATGTTAGGGCATACGATTGAGAATATTATTTTTTATTGCACATTTTTATGAATTATTGTTTTCTTCCTTGAGAAAAATAGTATGCTGATCCATATTTGGATATATATATATATATATATATATATATATATATATATATATATATATATATATATATATATATATATATATATATATATGTGAATCTGTGAAAGATGAGATTAATATAAATTCAGGTTAGATTGGGTTGGGTAAATATTGAGTTAGTGCACTCCAATGCCTTGTAACAACTGTTACAATTTTCTTACGTGTTTTTGAATCTTCAACACGAATCCGAAAGAATGTGGCGGTCTCATACCGTTTCTGAGTTGGAGAGCTTTTTTGGTTTTAGATCCCACATTCTCAAGTACCGTATTCTAGCCCACAAATCACTCAAAATGCTTCCTTCTTTCGATCAGCATAAACTACAATAAATCACCCATTTCCGGCACAATTTCGTACAAAGTATCCGTTGCTATTGAATAAATCATCCTTTTTCAACACTACATCCCTACTCATACCTGACTCAGATTGAGGTTGGTTTGTTTGTTTATTTGTTGGTGATGAGAGGTCAGATTATATGTGTACCTATTGAAGAAGGATGATTTTTTCGATAGAAAGGCTATATTTTGTACGAAATTGTGCCGGAAATGGGTGATTTATTGTTTGTGATTTTTGGGCGAGAAAACGGTGCATGAAAATGTGGGATCCAAAATAAAAAAAAGATGGATATTTTTCTGGGAGGCTCTGTATTATTTCTTGTAGTGGGCATTAATTGAGGAAAAATTGTCGGGATAGCATTATCCTAAAGATGTTTTCTTGATTCACCTTGAATGATATATTTGTCCCCAAAATGCAGCTCACATATGTTGCAGTTTTTATGAAGTTCCTATGTGTTTCTTTCGAGTAAATCTTCTCTGTTAGCTGCCTTCAACCACAATGCCAATCTTAACGATATTGTAACGATTTTGAGTAGGTAAATCTATTTTTATATATCATGAATCCATTGACATACTTACCTTGTAGGATCTTTTATGAGGGAAAACATGCTTAAATTTCCTCCAGTTTTTTGAGAACATCCCCAACAAATACAAACAGATCCTCCTCGACGAAACATTGTTCTCAAATTAAGAGGATTTGTACAAATGCTGGTAATAAATAATATAGTTGATAGAGATTAATATTTCTACCAACGATTCAGTAACACAAATCGAATTTATCAATCTCCAAACATGAAGTTTTCATTGACATTTATTGTTTGTTTTTTTTACTCCGATTACAAAACCACAGAATAGATATCTATTCTTTTTTCGTCTTTGTCTAATTCACATAATATAAGCGATAGAAGACTGTACTGGAGTACTGAAGTCAAATCAGAGTTAGAACAACGAACACCACACCCCCCAATGGTGTCCCACTTAGAGAGGGAGTGGCTATATAATTTACTGATATCTGTGAGAGCCCGACATTCGCTTCTGTGTGGGTATATATTATGTGGTAGAAGTCTTATTTTGAAGGTCTGTCAGATATTATTTCCGTTCTTGTCATTTCTTACCCAAGGGGTTTTGGGCACATACTTTTTAGAAAGGCATCTTCATTTCCTTCATCTGGAAGATTTATTTATATATCTCTACTTTTCTTCATTCGGAAGATTCATCTATAAATCTTATCTTCTCTTCATTTAGAAGATTCACCAAGCATATATTTGAGAGGGACTGGCCACCCTCGAATTATAATTATACCGGAAATATCTTTGGGAATCAGGGCCTGGCACTCCATTTATCTCTTTTCCCCCTCTCTAGAGAATTTTTCAAAAGTTCAGTTACTTTTACTTTTACTCCTTACTCTTACGGTATGGTTATGGTACATAACAACAAGTTATCGCATAATATTGAACTTTATGATCAAAATAAATAATTTCAAATTTGATGATTGCTTCAAAACGACAATATCGTTGTCACATTTCTTATATAAATATCTCAATTTACAACATAACCTTGAGGTTCCAAGGATATCATCCTCCGTCCTCCCTAAATTGTTACTGATATTTCTTATTCCTATCGTCTTCTTTATATGTAATATACCATTAATGAAAGCCGCTCAACGGGGTGCAGAAAGACTGGTATCCAGGATGTCATACAGCAATCTATCTAGTGTATCGCAGCTCGCATATACAAAGTGGTCACTCATTCTATATCGTAGCCCAACTTGATACCAGGATAGTGAACTCGAATAAACCAGCCTTCCCAGGTATCACCCAACCCAAGTCCATGTTCAGCTGGAATTACGAATAACTAGCCACCTCACGTATAATCCTACCAAACCCATTTTCAGCTGGAATAAAATAACGATTATGAATGTTCTATATTTCATTGTCATCTGATTTTTTTTTTATATCAGTTGATTTTTCACCTATGATTTTTTGTATATATCAATTAATTTTGTCAACTGTAGCTCACATTTTGATCTGCAGATAATTGTTCATTCAAAAAAATGGAAATAAAATTGTCAAGTGATTTCCTGAAAATATTCATATTGTCATCATACATGCAAGGTAATAACATTTTGCAAAATATTTCCTTGACTTTTTTGGCTTTCGTCGAATTAACTGATCTATAATTTTTTTAGTAGCCTAATTCCAAATAGCTATTGAAGATCAACAGTTGGATATTTCTCAAAACCTAACCGAAAATAATTTCACTTCTCATATTTCAATCAGAATTTGAAAAAATTAAGGAAATTTCTAAAAAACAATATACTTCCTCTCATTTCCTTGATTTTGGAGACTGATCACAATTTTGAATCGCTCCTCATGTTTTCGTGTTTTCTTGATTACCTTTATGTCATATACTCATCGCGCATATTGTTTTGTGGTTAGCTGATGAATGAGAAGTTTCAATTCGACGTCCAATCAGAAAACAGTACGTGATATGCGTGTCCCAGTCTCAGCATCATAGGGCATTTTGCCCAATTTGCCGAAGCTAAATTTTACATATTCTTTACCTTAAATTTCACAGTACGGCAAAAAAAATAAGTAATTTTTGAGTTATTAATTGAGATATCAAGACATTTCATCCAGTAGGTAGAAGGTATGAATAAATAATATGTCCTTACTTCTGGTCATTATATGTATCTATTCATTCAATAAAATGAACCATAAACAATGAAACAATTGAGAGTTAGAAGAAAAAGAGGTTTACTCTGTATTTCACCTCAATTCCCTCTGTTATAAACTATTCGTGAGAGCATTGCATTTCATGATTTGAACATGTCCTTCGGAAAATAATGGTGGTTCTGAATTCTTGATAGATACGCATTATACTCAGTCATAATTTTACTGGCCTTACAAACTTCTCTGCAAAAATGTTGGGCAAGGAAACGTGCAACAGAGAAATCAGTATAAATTACGTGTATTCTATGATTTTTTCCTTGGAGTTGGATTACATATGTCATATTTATGTATTGTTCGAGTCAATAATATGTCTAGGAGTTCTCCTTCGATATACTAGTATAAAAATGGGTGAGAAATATATTTGACCTCTCGACAGTCTCCTATTTGGTAATTATTTATTTAAACATTGTATGGTATGACTTCGAATTTTTGTGGACATAACCTCTTCATGTTGGAAAGGTGTACAAAAAATGTGGGAAAAATATTTTTCTGGGTATTAATTATCATTTTGTGGTATCTTACAGAAAACAACTAGTTCTCCTACTACGAATAATAATTCATAGGACGATTCTTCCAATAATGGAAATCCTCAAAATCCATCGAGAAGATGGACGTCCTGAAAGAGAGTATTCATATTCAAACCTCAGAGCATGTTGAATAACCCTAAGGAATATCACACGTAGGAGGGTTATAGGTAAAGAGATCTGACGGAGACATGACGCAGACATATCAACAAACATTTCATTATATCTCTTTTCGGGGGAAATATGTTCACTGGTAATTAATCTGTAGCAAACTCACATGGTTCAGTTAATTGTGTTGAAAAACAGAAAGCGTGCATCAAGCACACCAATTTTCGTGTATCTACTACAGTGATTTTTTTTTTCTTGGAAAATAAGGACCTTTATCATCATTATTATTATCGAGACAATCGGAGTGATATGTATATTAATCCATATTCCTTCTGTGAAAATATACATTTATCAAAGAATATGAACAAGATCAACCTCTACAATGTATTTTTATCTCGATACGCTTGATGGTTCGTGGACTTCGAAACATCCTCTGTTGAACTGAAAGTTCACCTAATAGCTTGGGAAAATTATATTATCTCATCATTGATGAATGCAGCAACCAGAACTTCCATTTCAGCGATAACGAAAAAAAATGGAAAAGAATCTCAGGGAATACCTCGCAATATCCATAACTGCGTGACCCGATTTTTCTTTGATTAATGATTTCTCGCGTTCTTCGTATCCCTCCTTATCTATAAATTTGTTAGTCAGTGAGAAGAAAGTGCTATATATTGGAAGGGAATTAGGTTATTCAATTCCTTTGAGCAAATTATCCTTATTTTTCCATTCTCAGCTTACAAAATCTGGAGGAGTGTTTTTACCCGTGAAATAAAATTATAAATTGGATGGAGAAAAAGGAGATAGTCCATTCTGGAGTGTCAAGCGAATGCTTTGAAAACGATTGAATTGAATATGCGGAGTTCCAAAAATGAAAAAAAAAATGGAGGAAAATGTTATAACAAAATGGTTTTTTGATGCATTATACAATTGGGATAACATGATGACAACGAGAGAATGAGAGTTTCATACCAGTCTTCAACCATGAAGGAGCATTTGGGAAAGACAATGATCACGTGGATCAACTGGTAGAGCTGGTGTTGGAATAGGTGCAAACATCGGTCATTTTGTATGTTCAAATCAATATCTTGCTGTCGTGAATATCCAACATCGTTTAACATTCAGCTTGAGTGAATTTGGGACTGAAAGACAATGATCACGTGGATCAACTGGTAGAGCAGGTGTTGAAATAGGTGCAAACATCGGTCATTTTGTATGTTCAAATCAATATTTTGCTGTCGTGACTATCCAACATTGTTTAACATTTAGCTTGAGTGAATACCATCGACAGTTTGTTTTAATTTTGCATTTCGTTAGAATTTTCTGAATTACGGGGCGCTTTCGAACTTCGAGGTCATTATAGGTGCGCTTGGAAAGTAACGGCATACATGGAAAATTCATGATTCATTCCTTTTTCTTCAAAAAAATTTCATAATGAATTACTCTCGTGAGGTGAAAAGTAATGAATCAACTGAATGTAGACGAACACGATATTTCGAAGGATTAAATGTGTTAACATTTCACAATGTATAAGACACAATTAAATTCGACATGAAACTTTTTTTCCTAAAACTGCACTTCTTTTCTCTTGGCAGATCCAAGAATTGTGCACCGCTGGTCCACTAGAAGTGACAAAATATCGAAGAAGTTTCCACAGTCATTCTTGAAATCTGAAAACAGAACATAGTCGATTACTCAAAGAGTCAAATGTCAAAATGTATAACCTGAATTTATTTGTTTTGTTTGTAACAACAAGAGACTTGGAAGTGAATCTGAGTTTTTTGAAGATTCATGGACTATATTCGATAAACCTCACGTCATTCGAAACATCTATAGAGTCAAATGGAAGACCTATCAATTTTTTTCATATTCAAACGAAGGCTATTGTTCAGTGATTCTTTTTCAGTATGCGAGTCTTCAACAAGAGAAGCGAATCTATTCTAGTTTCTTAATATGATTTTGTCCAAAATTTGTGTATAAAGAGTAGGGTAGGCAATAGTGAAATTCCCTCCAGGACAAATGATGATCTGAGTAGACATTTTATTAAGGCAATCAATAAAATAAACAAATCATCAAAAATTGGTCTATGTACATTGAATTGTGGTTAATGTTGTGCAACTAAACTATTATGAAAATTGTCACTTGGTCATCAGCTGAACGTTGATAATTGAGAGGATTTCACAAATTTCATCACATTAATAACTACAAAATATTTGTTTTTTTTGAGGACCCACATATTGGAAACGGGTAACTCAATAACCTTTGTCCGAATATATGAAAGAAAAGTATTAGATCGTTTCACCCTGAGATTGAGTCAGATATACTGAATATGGTCTCAATTCCAGGATGGAATCTCTTTAACAATTCACTGGTTGGCTAATCGACTCTGTTCTATTTCGACTTTTGGGAGTTACCATAGAAACATAGATCATAACTTCTATACACTGTAACCTCTGGTGAAACAACGTTCCACAATTGATATTTTCTATAATTTGTTATCAATTTTGGATATATTTTTTGGGAAAGTGATGCAGAAAAATCATATTCATCTATAACATCAGAGTGAATTTTGGACATGTATGCTACCCAAAACATATATGACAGATAAGTGTAATTCTCACTGAAAATTGTTATCATCAGAAAAAAGAGTTTATTTTTTCAAGTTTCAGGTATTAAAATTTAATTTTCAAAATATTGTACTAATTATTCCAATGGATATGAATATGTATAAACGAAAAAAAAAACAGAAACTTGAGTTTTTGCGTACAAAAATATCTATATTGGTATAAAACATTAAAATATCAAAGATCATGAAATAATTGATTATTATTCGAGTAAGGTCACATATTTCAATCATTGTTGATTATTCTGTGAAAACATTGTCGTTTTTTGTCTAGTACCCATTTTTTAGTTTCAGTTTGAAATTGATTAAAGCTTCTGCTATTCCTAATGTTTGATGGCGATTCATAAAATAGTTTACTACTTGAGTGTTCACAACTACGTTGACCAATGGTTTTTCCACACAATATTGAGTGAAATTTATTGCTTTTCTGTCTTTTTGCCTAGCTATGAGAGGGTGTATGCAGGAGTATCTTATTTTTGAAGACACTGGTCAATATATTTAACCTGTAGAATTGCTTGATGTCATATATTTGTGTTTCATCGAATGAATTTTCGATTGAGTAACCTCGAGGTATTCCGAAAACGATTTTTAGAGTCTATCTCGGCACTACATTGAGATTCTCAAGATGCACATCACCTCTCCAGTTCAGTATACGATAGAAAAGAATATAGTGTATCAGTGAATAATTTATTGTGGTCAGTTGGAGTATCTACAAGAATTATTTCAGATACTCCAATTGTGTCAGTGGTCCTTTTATTTTTTTCACATTATAATTTATTTGGTGATCCCATCGAAAGTGTCTATCTCTCATTATAACCAGATAATTGTTGGAATCTGTTTCCGAGATTTCTGAATGTTCATCCATTTTGATAAACTGTTTGCCTATGAGATAGAGAGTAATTTGGTCTTTTCTATATTTACTGTGGGAATTCTGTGCTGAAACCACTTTTTTATTGTTTCCATGTCGTTACCAACTATAGGTTTTAGGAACTATGTGATACAAACATACCAATTCCTCCTAATTTGATATCATTTTCAACCTCAGACCAGATTACATTGTATGCATATTTGATCAACATGAATAAGACAAAATCAAGTTGTATTAGCTTTTAGAATTTCAACCTATGTGTTGACATATCCTTGTATTGCATATACCCATCAATCCATGGTCTAATTGGAGTTTTGTAAAACATCGTCTCAAAATAAACGCGGAGCGTATTTCGAAAAAAAATATTGGTAAGGTTGTTCTTGTTTAAATTTTTAAATGATGTATTTTCCTCCGGTAGTGTCAATTACAGAATCATACAAAGCAGAGTGCATTCTTTGGGTTTTTCGCCATGCATTGGGGCCCGAACATCATTTTAATATGAATACTCTCGTTTTGAACGTACATCGTCTTGATGGATTTGAAGGTTTTTCACGACATTTTGATTGCTTGTATCCGCAATCGTCTTCTGGTGAATACTCAGTATTGATAGAGTCAGACAGTTGAGAATCCGAATTGTACTGGAAGAATTTCTGACTGAAGACTGAGTCTAATAATGTGCCAATATTCAAACAATGTGAGCATTGTATGTTGGACTGGAACAAAAGGTTCCAGACCAACAAGATACCTCATCGGGGGGAAAATGTGTATTCCAGGCAAATCATACAACCTATCAACATTTATATTTGTTTATATAGATTATTTGAATGGAACTCATTTCCGACCGTCCGTTTAAACATTCAATATCAAATTTAACGATTGACCTAGCGTTTTCCAGATCAAATTCAACTCTGGAAGTTATTATTGAGATGCGGATAAAATTCACCTGGAATGTTGTTACCAATTTCTCTCAATGGTATTTCATATCCCTCAGATTTCGGGAAATATTTGGGAACCAAGAACCTTCAAGCATTTCATTACACCAGACTGTCTCGAATACATTTCAAGTATACATTGCCATAAAATATTTTCAGTTCTTCAGCTGGTATTCTCTTCCATATCAATCGAGAATTGAACACAGGTTTGAGTTAATCAAATCAAATGCATTCATTTTGAAGCACCTATATCAAATATGAAGGAGACTCTCGTTTGCGTTTCTAACCTAGTTATGAAATACGACAAGAAGTAAATAGTTGCAAAAGGTTCGTCAAATTTCAGTTATGAATGCAACAATCGATATAATTTAGTATAGTATAGAATTTAACTTGAATGTATCTACATAGATTGGATGATTGCTCTTTCATGACTAAACAATATTTTTTCACTGTGTTATGATATCCAACATAGTCGTCGCTATGCGTTCATATTTCTATGGAATAAATGTCTCAGATTCATTATTATAAGCGCCCACTTGCCAAACAGTTGTTAGTGGAAATGGGCAAGAACCCACAACACCAACGAAAACTCATCTGATTTTTCTATTCTGAAAATTCTCATTGTTACTTAATCATTCATCTATAGACAGATCTTCCATAGCCTTATCGTTTATTTTATTGGACTCCACTGGATATCATCTACTATTTGGTACTAGACCCCTATTTTCAAAGTGGTCTCTTAGATTGATTTGTTTGATAAAATCAAATGTGGATGTTGCACTAAATATCGCAACATTTGCATTCCATAGCAAAACCCGGATTCCAAGGCTCCGACCATTGCTAGGAAAAAGAAAAAATGACACAGTCCACTGACAACGAATAAAACAAGACGTTTGTGAAATTATAATCATTTCAATTACGTTTTATAACAATATTACTCCAATATACGTTTTCATTTAACTTGCAACGTGAAATTTTCGAAACTCTTCACCAGTAACACAAGATGGTTCTACGAGCACGGATGGAACATTTCCCTACAATCAACTGACAGGTTGGTGCCTTCCTTTTCCTTCCATCCCTTCCTTCATTCCATATGAATTTATTTGGCATATAAGATCTATTTATCTTACATAATACTCAATATGAGCGAACTACCATCGGAGGCTCTCTGACACGGTTCATAAACCATTTCAATGCAGTCAAAGATTTCGAAAATGTTGACATCGAAGATTTACAGCATAGATTTAAGAAAAGCCGAAGAACTTTCAGAGCAATTCGATAACTCTCAGCTTGAAATTGAAACTGAAGACCCTGATTTCAAAACAAACTATCCATACATTCTAATGAAAGACAAAAATTTTAGAATGATATTTACGTAATTACTTCAGCTGTCGGAAAATTCATACGTTCGGAAGCGGTTATGAAAGACGACGATATGGGAAAAAGGTCACATTTTGATAATTTTGACAATAACTCGAACTTGAATATTCGCTTACTCCAACTGAAGCTACCAACCTCAATCAATGGTTGTTTTTTAGAGATAGTTTCAAATCACTCATCCATGACAACGCATCTATGTCAAGAGTTAAAATATTTCACTACTCACGACTCTCATTGCAAGGAAGTGCAGCGGATACAATAAAATCGTTGCAAATATGCGATGACAATTACGAGGTTGCTTGGAAATTACTGATGGACCGATTTGAAAATAAACGGGCATTGTTTGAAAACCACGTGAAGGCTCTTTTTGAATTACCTATGCTCAAAGATGAATCGTATCAAGGTCATCATGATCCTAGACATTTATATAATATACATGCATAATTATCGTTAGATCTTATTATATTAATTATCACATACAAGCTTCTAGCTTCAGTGATTTCTCATGTTTATTTTTCTGTTTCCTGTTGTATTACACCATGTTAATTCTCTTTGGAAATAAACATTAATATTATTATTATTATTGAGAAAAATATAAATGCATTAGAAGTTCTGAAACGACCAACTACTCATTGGGATGATTTGATTATTCATCTCGTAACAACAAAATTTGACAACACGACGAAACGCGGATGGGAATCTCGCGCTGATTCGAAAGATATACTTTTGAAAATTGGTTGTAATTTTAAAAGGATCGTTGTAGGATTTTATTGTCATTAGATCCTGAACCCACCAAGGAATCTAAGCATCATGCTACAAAACAAACATTTCAAAACAATTCAAGATCTTTCGCAACTACTTAAACAAGATTTGTGTTTTATGCAAAAATAATCACAATTTGTATTCATGCTCAGATTTCAATAAACTAACGACAACAGAGAGATTGAATTCCGCGAAACGTTTAAGACTATGCATAAACTGTCTGGGTTCTGGCCATCGTACAAAAGACTGTTAGGTCGGCAGGTTGTTGAAAATGTGGAAAGGTGCATCATATTATGCTACATTTACAAAATAACGAAACAAGTGAGAATAACACATCCATTAGTAGTGGCGACTCAAGCAGTCTGGCTGCTTCAGGTTCAGGTGACGGTACGCCTACCTTGCAACATACTCTCATAACTAGTTTGTCTTCCCCATCACATATATAACTATCTACTGCATTGATTGAAGTTTGCGATGAATTCAACAAGGCTCATCAGTGTAGGGTGCTGCTTGATAATGGTAGTCAGGTGAATTTCATCTCTCAAAAACTGTATAACCTTTTGCATTTGAATAAACATACGATTAACATATGAATTACAGCTATAAATCAAATGCAAAACAAAGTCCAATTCTACGTTTCATTGACACTCAAATTAAATATCAACAATTTTGAAAAAACTGTTTCTTGTATTATATTACCACAGATAGTAAGATATCAACTTCACCTTTGCATTCAACTGAATTGGATATTCCTAGAGAACTAACATTAGCCGATCCTAATTTCGATGAACCGGCTCCCATAGACTTGCTCATCGGGGTTGACACATTTTGGGACCTTTTGTGTATTGGTCAGGTCAAATTATGTTTTTTAAACGCGAACGAACAAAATTTCACAAAACATTACTGTAGTGCATCAATGAGAAGTAGCTTTGATTCCCAAGTTGCCTAATTCTGAGAATCAGAAGACTATCCAAAGAAACTATTTTTACACGCTTTATATTAGCTTCACTTGTATGTTTGTAACCGTATGTTTGTAACCGTATGTTTGTTTGTAACCGACTCCTTTGGGCACGATTTTGACCCACTTCCAGACGTACGAATGATTTGAAATTTGGCAGGTGTACATAATTCCAGTGACAATGCATTGAGAAATGTTTGTTTGGAAAAAAAACAAAATGTCGGCTGCAATATGGCGTACGAGTTTTGTGATTATGGTCCGATTCGCTTCAAAATTGGTATCTTAGGGTTTTCGTGGTCAGAGATTATGATTCTCTTATCAAAACTGAAAAATTCAGTATGGCGGATCCAAAATAGTAGACGAGTTTTGTGATTATGTTCCAATTCTATTCAAAATTGGTATTTAAAGGTTTTTGGGGTCGGAGATTATGATTATTTTGTCAAAATTGGAGGATTCAAGATGGCGGCTCCGAAATGGCGGACGAGTTTTGTGATCATGGTCCGATTCTATTCAAAATTGAAGAATAATAGTTAAAGAAATTAAATAATAATAATAATAACAGTTTTTGAAAAACACGCTTCAATAGAAAACAAAACTAAAAAGTTGAAAATAAATGATAGTTTGAAAACTAAAGAACACGCTTCAATAGAAAACTAAACTAAATAGTGGAAAATAATTTTAAATGAGTTTGAAATAAGAATACAGTGATTAACAACAAATTTATTTCATCGTAAAAAAGCGTGGGGTGCTTTTTAAGATATTTTCATAATGATTCTACTTTTACCAATATCTGTCCATGAAATATTAACAACAATTGATATCAAGCACCCCACGCTTTTTCACGATGAAATAAATTTGTTGTTAATCACTGTATTCTCATTTCAAACTCATTTAAAATTATTTTTTACTTTTTAGTTTAGTTTTCTATTGAAGCGTGTCCTTTGGTATTTAAACTATAATTTTTTTCAGATGAGGAAGAATATTGTGAGGAATACTTCAAATATACTCTTTGTCGAAATGAGGAAGGTCGTTTCATTGTTCTCATTCTTTTCACACAACATGTCTCTATTCGTGGCCAATTGAAATTCATGGCTACCAATAGATTCTCGAATCTCGAAAGAAAACTCGAAAAAAATCCAGATTTTAAGTTAAAATAGCATAATTTTATTCAAGAATATATTCAACTCAAGCATATGACACTGGTTACACGTCAGAACGATGAAACGAGCTTTTTTCTCCAACACCACTGTGTATTGAATGACAACTATACTACCACGAAGCTGCGAGTAGTATTCGATGGCTTGGCAAAAACAACGTCCGGTGTTTCTCTCAATGACATTATGATGGAAGGTCCAAGGATTCAAGATAATCTGATCAATATTTTGTTGAGGTTTCGACGACACAATTATGTTTTGAATGCCGGTATAACCAAAATGTACCGTCAAGTTTTTATAAATGAGGAACAATGCAATTGCCAAAAATTTTATGGCGTTTCAAACCTGAAAGTGATATTGAAGTGTACGTCTTAAAAACTATAAGTTACGGATTAGCGTCATTGGCATTTCTAGCAATCAGATCTTTGCAAAAAATTGCATATCGTCATAAAAATAAATTTCCTCAAATTGTTACTTTGCATGACTTTTATGTGGACGATCTCCTAACAGGTGCTAATACTATCGAGGAAATCATCTAGATTAGAGAAAATATTACAAAAATTTTAGTTTCTTACGGATATCCATTGGATAAATGGATTTCAAATGATGAACACCTTCTCTTTGATTATAATTTCAATATGTTACATATTGGAAATGATGACCAAAGTAAAACACTCGGATTATTATGGAATCCAGTGAATGATTCTTCACAATACTCGATCAATATTTCACCTATAAACATAAAAATTACGAAACGTCAAGTTTTATCACTAACTGCACATATTTTTGATCCACTTGAATTACTCTCACCCGTTACTATAAAAGCAAAGATCATTCTTCAAGAGCTTTGGAAACTTAAGTTGTCTTGGGATGAATCACTTCCCAGTAATTTACATACTACTTGGTCAGATTATCAATCACAATTGCAACATCTCAATGCAATAAAAATACCTCGACAAGCATCATGCCCCAACTCTGAATCGACACAACTCCATGATTTCTGCGATGCCTCAAAAACTGCATATGGAGGATGCGTATACGTCCGTTGTAGAGATTCGTTAGGTAATTGCACTTCCAATTTATATTGCGCTTGAACTCGCGGAGCACGATCAAAACTCTTGACTATTCCTAGATTATAATTGTCGCGAGCACTGTTGCTTGCTAAGCTTATTGATAGGGTGCGATTGTGTATTTTTTATTTCGACAACATCATTTATTGGTGTGACTCTACAATTTGTATTTCGTGGATCAACTCGTCTCAACACACACTGAAAACATTTGTAGCCAACCGGGTAGCACAGATTCAAAATCTTACAAAGCCCGAATACTGGAAACACATGAGCACTCATGACAATCCCGCCGACTCACTGTCACGCGGATTGACTCCACTCGATTTATTGAAATCTGAACTCTGGTTTCATGGGTCTCCATGGATCACACAGCATAAATCGAGCTGAATTCCGTAGCAGAAATCCGTAGTGAAGCTGTAACATTGGTTAATATATCTAATAACTTCATTGCATATGTTCTCACCATTATTGATTCATACTCTGCATATTCGCGTATTTTTTAAGATTTTAGAATTTATCAAACATAAAAATGAATTGAACTTAATGGTTCTTCAACAACAATTGAACTTGAGGAATCACTTCATTTCCTTGTTCAAATCATACAACGCCATCGTTTCACTGATGATTATCATAAATTATTACAATCCAAACCAGTACATAGAAAGAGTAAACTTTTGAGCTTGAATCCATTTTACGATCAACAAAACAAAGTGATTCGAGTGGGTAGACGATTGGAGAAATCTAATTTTGAATTTTCGAAGGAGCACCCTATGATTTTTTCCCCAAATGGTCATTTGACTTCAATAATTGTTCATCAAGAACATATTAGACTGTTACACGCCGGTCCTCACGCTTTTCTGGCTTCGATCAAAAAGAGATTTTGGCCATTATCTGGTTGAAATTCAGTTAAAAGGGTCGTATATAACTGCTCACGATGTTCAGATATAAGGCTAAACCTCAAGAAAATGTCATGGGCAACCCCCATCATCAAGAATCAATCCATCGCGTCCATTCTCTATATCTGAAGTACACTACGCGGGACCATTTCCCATACGTGATAGAAAGGGTAGAAATTTCAAAATTTCCAAAGCATATATTGCATTATTTGTTTGTCTAGCCACTAAGGCTATACATTCAGAGGTCGTTAGTGACCTCACATCTGAATGTTTTTTGGCATGTTTTTGTCGTTTCATGTCCAGGCGGGATGGATGCGTTGAAATACTTTCGGATAATGGAACCACATTTGTAGGTGCTAAAAACAAGATTAAACTTTTTCTTGATTCCTCTGAAGATCTTATTACAAAACCACCCGCAAATGAAGGTGTTCAGTTGCATTTCATTACTCCTACTGCTCCACATTCTAGTGGTATTTGAGGAGCCGGTGTTAAATCAACCAAATATCATTCAAAGCGAATGATGGGTAACGGTTCATCAAC
Organism: Gonioctena quinquepunctata; assembly: GCA_018342105.1. NCBI lineage: Eukaryota > Metazoa > Arthropoda > Insecta > Coleoptera > Chrysomelidae > Gonioctena > Gonioctena quinquepunctata. The sequence goes on along the minus strand of JAFIRS010000933.1, from coordinate 363,030 downwards.
CTTCCAAGAGTTCAATACTATTTTATGTCAAATAGAAGCGTGTCTCAATTCCCGTCCATTATACTCCATGTCAATTGATCCGAATGACCTAACTTCCCTCACCCCGTCACATTTCCTGACAGCTATACCTTCGCCCAATCTAATGGATCTCAAGGAAAACCAACTCCTCAGATTTCAACATACACAACAAATCGTCCAGCACTTCTGGTCCCGATGGAACGAAGAATATGTCTCGCATCTACAAACTCCAGTGAAATGGAAAACACACCATTCAGCTGCTTGAAATTGAATTTCGGTGCTCATCAAAGAAGATGGATCACCACCCATGAAATGGAAACTGGGCAGAATTCTGCAAATTCATTAGGGTGCTGATGCCATCATACGTTCTGTCACCATCAAAACAGCCACGAGCGAAGTTAAACATCCAGTTGTTGAGATCTGCGTTCTTCCAACTCAATTGTTACTTTATATTGGAACCCTGGAGAGTTCCAAGGTGGGGGCTATTATGTTGCACTAAATATCGCAACATTCGCATTCCATAGCAAAACCCGCAATCCTAGGCTCCGACCGTTGCTAGAAAAAGGAAGAAACGACACAGTCCACTGACAACGGAGAATACGTTTGTGAAATTATAATTATTTCAATTACGTTTTATAACAATATTACTTCAATATACGTTTTCATTTTACTTTCAACGTGAAATTCTCAAAACTCTCCACCAGTAACACAACAGTAGAATCATCTGCGACTCACAGATAACTTCTTGTAGTTATAATGTCAAAAAAATACCAATTTCAAAGTGTCACTCCGAGAGAAATATTTCAAAGATTATTCTTTGCAAAGTGACATTGCTTCTAGAACATGTGTTGATTCTTCCGGTATTCCTGATGATCGTGAAAGCATGATTTCAGTTGACAAAAATGTATTGGAGATCTATTGAATACGAAGCCAGTCTTACATCAATGTAACAAATCATTTTTGGTGAGTGCTGGAACATTTTTCTTTGTTTCGTTCATCTATATGAGTTCCTAATTAAGAGTGAAACATAAATCAAATTTTCAATATCATATTTTTTTTTCTGAGTTCGGGTCTTTACAAAATATCCATCAGATGTAGAAAGAAGTTGTTTTCTGTTAGATATTCACAAGAATAACTTGATTTTTATCGTGGATTTTTCAATTCACAGAAAAATATTTCTATCTATTATTCAGTTGGGAATGTTTCCCCTTTCAACATCGAAAATATATCTAACATGATTTGAGTAACATGAAAATCTTTCCGAAGAACCCCAAATTTTCAAAATGAATAAAACCTCTATGATGAACTGACCAACCACATTTTGATTCTCTCATTGCGTTTATCGATCTCAATACAATCTGGAATAATTCGACCCCACAGATTTTTCGACGGTATTACGGTATGGATATGTTACATTCTACTCACCATATTGATTTCCTTATCCCGATGAACATTTTTTGAAAAATATTTGTTGAAGAGCGATGACGACCAGAAACCTCCAATGTAAGACTGGAAAAAAAGTTTTTTTCAAGGTGCGTTTATTTACACAAATGCACTGAAAAGGAAAAAATTATTACCCTCATTGTATGATCTGTTATTCTGTGGGTAACCGATTCTAAATATTGCCGCGCAAGATAACCTATTGTTTATCTGCGGAATGCTATTAAAATCTAGTTTAAAGAAAAATCGTTCATTTATTTTTTATTTTTCAGTATGTATGATGTTGAATAACTAGTTCGGTAATTTACATATAATTTATTTTTAAATTTTGAAAAAAAAATCATGATCCCCCAATCCGGGAACCTCTAGATACCAATTTTAAATTGAATTGGACCATAATCACAAAAATTGTCCACCACTTTGGTTTTTTTCCCAACAAATTTTATAATGCATTGTCACCGGAATTATGTAAACCTGCAAAATTTCAAATCAATTAGAAGTGGGTCAAATTAAAGTTGCAAGATTTGATTACATACAGACACACAGGCAGACAGACACCGGGACAGGTGAAACTCAATGAAAGCTTGTAAATAAAATATTTGACTCCGAAAACCCCCACATACCAATTTTGAATAGAGTCGGACCATAATCACAAAATTCGTCCACCATTTTGGAGCCGCCAGATTGAATTTTTGAATTTCCACAAATAAATCATATTTCCGACCCCGAAAACCTCTAGATACCAATTTTGAATAGAATCGGTCTATAATCACTAAAATTTTCCGCCATATTATAGCCACCATTTTGTTTTTTTCCCTAACAAAATTCATAATGCATCGTCTCCAGAATTATGTACACCTGCCAAATTTCAAGACAATCGAACGATTGGAAGTAGGTCAAATTTAACATTATTTGATGACAGATAGACAGACACCGTAACAAATAAAACTAAATGAAAGCTTATAAAAAAAATCTTCGTGCTCAAAAACCCCCACATACCAATTCTGAATAGAATCGGACCAGAATCACAGAATTCGTCCGCCATTTTGGAGCCGCCATGTTGAATTTTTAAATTTTGACAAAAAGATCATAATCTTTGACCCGAATATCCTCAAATACCAATTTTGAAAAGAATCGGACCATAATCACAAAAATTGTCCGCAATATTGATCAGAAGTGGGTCAAATTAAATTTGCAAGATTTGATTACAGACAAACAGTCACCAGGACAGGTGAAATTAAATGAAATATTGTAAAAATAAAATATTTGTGACTTAATATTGTACTTGCTTCTTTTCCATTTTTTTCATCTATAAGTTGGATAGCCCCTCATTGAGTAATAAAAAATCTTCGACAAGCTCCATATAGGTATTATTTCCAAAGTGATATTTACCTCTTCATGAAGTGAATATCCGAGTGTCTCTTCAAATGATGTAATGAACTTTGTGATAATTTTTCCAGGGCATTAATAGATTAAAAAATATAATAACTTTATAATTTATTAAGTATGAAAAATAAATCTCAAATGTCTCTTACATGATGAATCAATCTATATGGTTGAATTATTAAAACATTTAATGATTCAGGACATTCCAATTGGAATTATAATTGAGAAAGTATTCAACTTCTTGAGGGATGCAGTTGGAAGACATATCTCACCCAGACCCTGAAGATAATTATTATTGCTAGAATCTTGATTTCTATTATTTTTGAAAGTTGATATTTTATTTTTTCAATAAATAGTCAGCATAATGAAATATTCGCCATCTGTTATGATAAGTTTGATCATTTGATAGATTTTTATTTGAAATTTTTCAAAAGAAATACCTATCATTACAGTAATAAAATATCCGGCTATGTTGCTTACTCTTTTTCAAATACTATTCTACCTGTATTCTTTCACCTTATCTCAGCTCAGTCGGTACGCTTATGGAAACATTATATTACTCCCTCTCGGAGCATGATTCAGTGGTGCCATCTAGTTGTTTTGCTTGAAGTCAATATTCTACTTTGTGGAAATATAGGTTGTAAGATAAATAACGAGTCCAGAAAATAGTCGAATGATCTTTGTTTTATTCAAAATGAATCCTCAAAATATACATAGCCTGCGAAATCTTTCTTGATTTTAACCAGTGGAATAGAAATGTCAAAACCTCTGTTCATGCGCAATAAAGTAACTAGCAAATATATATGAATGTGGGTTATACTAAGTTTATGAGCATGAATGAAAGATAACGTTCAAATCAGTGGATAAAATCATCAAAAGTACCCAAAAGTAGTGTCTGACACGAATACGCTCACTTTGTTCAGTTTTGGTTCAAAAAGTACCTATTATTTGTCTCTCTTGAGTATTCTCGTGAATCTTGGCGTATTATGTGGCTATAGGAAGCTGCAGTATCACTGATTCAGGGCCCCCTTGTAGTTGGCAACGTCAAGGAATTTTGCTGTATTCTAAAGGTGAGTGGTTTTTCTTGGTCGTATTTACGCCTGTTGGTTTCTTGATTTGGGCATTGATTCTCTAATAGCTGTTACACTTCTATTGTTGGTGTATTCTAGTAGTTTTGAATGAGCCAAATTTGTTACGGCTTTCTTCCCAAAATTAGTTTTTTCTCTCCTTGTCCTCGTTATTTTTCCTCATGGCAACCATTTTTTTTTTGTTTTTTCCCACAAATTTTAGGATTTTACTCACTTTTTATGACACGTTTCCTTACAAGCTGGGTGCTACGTTCTACCTACTTTCCTTGAGAAAGACGCTGTCCATCACCAATCTCAAGTAGCATAGTGACCTATTGCGTGGACTGAGAACCTACCAAATCATATAAGAAGGGTGAGTGAGAAGGGTTATGCTTACGAAGACAAAAAGTCCAGGAATCCTCAGATTACAATCTGAGAAGGCTACACCAAAAATTTTGCCAAAGGAATGCTTACAATAAAAGACACATAAATTCCAGATGGGGAAGCCTACCACGAGAATTGCACAGAAGAAAAAACATGGAAAAAACAAACAGGAACAACTCTGTCTGGTGAAACCAGCACCTTGAGATTGCCTGGCATGGGTGCCTAGATTATTTAATGAAACTGAGGCAGAACCGGTATGTATCTAGATCAAAGCTCACGCAAAATCACAAAGAATCCCAGGAGGCAAAAACCTTATTGGAAGAGTTCTGCGTACAGATAGGGGAGGCTTCGCTTCGTCGATGGGGGTGTTGCACACAACGTGGAATTTTTCAATAACTAGGATGAAACCCACACGGAAACAGAAAAGGAAAGTCTTGAACTACTATTGAGAATCCACTTCACTACCTCATGTATCCTGTCGGCCACTGGCTGAGCACAAGATACAGCAGAAAGGTACAAGAATCCAACATCGACTATGGGGAGGCTGCTTGATAGATTTATAAGCGATATCACTCAGTCCCCGCTAATATGAATACCAACCTAGAATTTCGATAGATCTTGTACTGAACGACATAAACAGGCTCTTTCTACGTCGTCTGATGACAAAAAAATAGTTGTAGCCATGTTCCCAGCCATTGAGGGGGCTTTCAACAACGCCATCCTTTGCTCAAAAAAATTGTTAACGCACTGAAAAAAAGTCGGGCCACCACCCACTTTCTGCCAGATCGAAGACAGACTGGAAAAAAAAAATATAATGACAAGAGCGGAAAAAGGGTGTCCTATCATCACTGCTCCTGGCAACTCCTGTAAAAGACCTTTTCAGAAAACTGTCTGAAGAAGGCTTCCATGCCGTGGTATGAAACGATGACTAAGCGAAAATCGTCGGAGCGTGTTTCGCAGGCATCATAGTCAGAAAGATGGTGCTAGCGGAAATAACTTTCAGTAAATCCCCAATAAACAATTGTTGTCACTTTCACCAGGAAAAAAAAACATTGAGAGACCACGGAAATCAAGTACCCAGGGGCAACTTACATAGAATCTCTATATCCAAAGGCTCCATATTCAATGGCCCCCAGAATCTGTGAAAGCTATGGCTATATCTATTTTAAATTATGCTGATGTATTGTATGGCCCATGTTCAACCGTTCAGTTCAAACAAGAAATTCAATAGGTTCAGAACTCGTGCCAACGATTCATTTTTGGTATATGAAAGAGAGAGAGAATATCTCACAAATTGAAAGCTATCGGGGAAAATAGGAGGAAACTACATGCTGCCACTTTATTCCACAAAATGATAATGGAAAAAAACCCTCCTTACCTACATGAAAATATTTCTTTCAGAACTGACGTGCATAATCTTAATATAGGGCACAAAGGCCGACTTATCCCTCCAATATTTCGTTTGGAGATTTTTCGGAGGTGTTTCACGTACCAGATATATGCATTGTATAACGGCATTCCTGATTCAATCGAACGGAAAAATCTATATCGGTTCAAAAATGATTTCACTGAATTTATTTTGAGGTAACTGATTCTGACATTCAATCTCACCTATCTCATCTTATCCCTATGTTAAGATCACCCCTAATCATAACTATAGCGATTATATTGTTTTTTTTTAAATTTAGTTACCAATTGGAAATAAATGATTACCTTTATATTTTTATGAGTAGCATTAAGCGATATGTTCGAGGTTGAGTGGAAGAGCAATTTCCATGGTGATTCGTCCCTATTGAAATTGAACTCCGCCTTTAATTTTCTTCCAAAGTTAAATATGCTATATATTTTATTTTTATTCAAATGACTGTACCGTTGGAAAGGAAGAAAATAATAAAAACTATATTATTATTATCATTGTATACAGGGGTCGTGAGACCCATGATTGTGTACAGCCCGATTGCGTTGCGGGCGAAGGCACAACACACGGAAATAATGGGTCGCATTTGGGGCCCGGGCCCAAAAATGACTCTATGGGTATTGTTGGAAAACTTTTCTGGACTCTCGTTTTCGTTCGAATTAATAAAAACTCAGTAACTCTTGACTGCTTTTCATTCTACAACTTATGTCAAACATGTCAAAACAAAAATGTAAAAATTTAGAACAACAAACTAAAGGTGGTTATCTATAATAATGATGGATTCACAACATTCGGACATCATATCACTTTTCGTCCACGAAAAGTACAAAATCTTGATATCGAATGGGCTTTCTCCTTTCTTTTCGTACTCTCTTCTTGGTTGGTTCTCCATCATGACTTTCTCCATTGCTGCTTTTTCCATCATCATTTTGTGATATTTGAATATTACATCTTTTCATGGAGTCTACAGATGCAATTCCCTTATAAAATCGTGATGTTCTTTGAATTTCCGGAAGATCTTCTATTCTATACCTATCTTGTGGAAGTTTTTCCGTTACGGCATAAGGACCTTCGAATATTTGAACAAGTTCCTTCGATTCTTCAGTTATTGGGGGTTTTCGTTTCATTTAATCTCCAGGTTGACAGTCTGTGGCTTCCAATCTTCCTTGATTATGCTTTTTACGTTGTTTCGCTTGATCTCTCCCTGACAAATCAATCTATATTTCTCTCAATTCCGTCTCACTGTCTATTCAAGTTTCTAATAATATCAACCACATGATTTTCATCAATTATTTCATATTCACTTCTCATTTTCTCAGCTTCTTCGGTTTTGCTGTGTTTCGCTTCGAAAACTTTCATTTTGTATTTTACTTTTGGATCTTTTCTTTGTACTCAAAACATTCAATCTTCTTCGTCTATTTCATTAACTAGTATTTGTAGGATATCAGCAACATCTGTTTTTTCCTCCTCTTACTGATTTGTATTACGTGAAAGAGAGTCTACATGAACCATTTTATTACCTGGTCAATGAATAACTTCATATATGTTATCCAACAGCTTGATCCACCATCCTTCTATTCTTGGTATTGAATGCAATATGATTGGAAGATTGGTCTGAGGGCTCTCATTGCTTGGTATAAGAAGATGATCTAGCAATAATCGTCGAAGCATGATTCGCAGACATCATATCAGAGCGCACATAGTGAGCTGGATGGTTTGCGCACAAAGAACTCTCAGTTAATCCCCAAAAAACAATTATTGTCACTTTCACCAGGAAAAAGCCTCAAGCCACCAATGCTTCATAATGAAAAGCTTTCTTTGGCCACAGAAATCATGTACCCAGGGCTAACTTCCGACCACAGGTTTACATGAAATCTCTCCATCCAAAGGACGGTACACAAGGCCAGAATGGCCCCCGGAATCTGTAGAAGAATGTGTGACACAAATTGGGGCCCGAGCCCAAAAATGACCCTATGGGTATTGTTGGAAATTTTTTCTGGACTCTCGTTTTCCTTCAAATAAATAAAAACTTTATAATTCTTGACTGTCATTCATCCTATAACTAATGCCAAACATGACAAAATAGAAATGTCAAAATCTAGAACAACAAACCAAAGGTGGTTATTCACAACTTTCAGACATCCTATCCCTTTTCGTCTACGAAAAGAAAAAAATCTTGATATCGAATCGTCTTTCTTCTTTCTCTCCTTACTCTCTTTTCAGTTGGTTCTTCATCATGACTTTTTCCGTTGCTGCTTTTTCCATCATCATCTTGTGATATTTGAATATTACATCTTTTCATGGAGTCACAGAAGCAATTTCTTTATAAAACCGTGATGTTCTTTGAATTTCTGGAAAATCTTTTATTCTATACCTATCTTGTGGAAGTTTTTCTGTTACTGCATAAGGACTCTTGAATTGTCAAACAAGTTTCTTCGAATCTCCAGTTATTGGGGGTTTCCGTTTCACCATGATCAATTGGGTTGGGTTGATAGTCTGTGGCTTTGAATCTTCCTTGATTATGCTTGTTTTGTTGTCCGTTGTTTTGCTTGATGTCTCCCCATCAAATCAATCGCTTCTTCTCTCAATTCCGTCTAACTGCCTATTCGAATTTTTTATAATATCAACCACAGGATTTTCATCAATTATTCCATATTCACTTCTAATTTTATCAGCTTTTCTGGTTTTGCTGTGTTTCTCTTTGAAAACTTTCATTTCATATCTTGCTTTTGGATCTTCTTTTTGTACTAAACACATCCAATCTCATTCGTTTATTTTATTGACTAGTATTTGAAGGCCATCAGCAATATCTGTTTCTCCTCCTCTAACTGATATGTATTACGTGAACGAGAGTCTACATGAACCATTTTATTACCTGGTCTATGAGTAACTTCATATTTGTTATCCAACAGCTTGATCCACCCTTTTTATTCTCATTATCGAATGCTTTTTCTAAGTGCATTACAGTCTGTTACTACGAAAACGAATATGCCAATAAGATATACCTTGAGTCTTTCTAATACTGAAATAACACAAAGTATTTCCAGCTCTCCATATTTTTGTCCTTGTGTAGTTTGACGTTCATTCCACTTCTGATATGATGTAAAACTTTTTTAGACTCTTGTTTGTACTCAAACGATTGAAAACTTCTGAACTTTCGAGTAACGTTTTATTTTCTTGACAACTAATGTCAAACATGACAAAACAAAAATGTCAAAATCTGGAACAACAAACTGGAGGTAGTTATACATGATAAAAGTGGGTTCACAACAGGTATACACAGGTGTGTGGCACGATAGCGTAGTGGGCAAAGCTACAGCAGACGGAAATAATGGGTGGCATTCAAAGGCATGCACGAGTATCACTGGAGCCAGGAGAACGACTTCAGTGGCAGCGTTGAAGGCTCCACTCAGTCTATCATCTTGATAAATATTCATTCAGGGTAAAGCATTATCCACAACTCACAGGCTTATGCAGGGGAATCCCCGATGAACCAAAGACACGGAACAGACCATCAAAATATATACAAATATCCCTTCCTGGAGATGCCAGTGAACAATATGATTTCACAAAATCTTCGAAACGAAAAATACTCAATAGAAAAGACCGGCAGAGGGGCTCATCCCTGGAAACAGAACAGCACCACATGTGCTGTACCACTACGAAAGTCTTACAAGATTAATTTTCGTGCGATATGGAGAAGAAACGTCAATCTTATCAAGATTTCCTCTCAATCAGGCACCTTACATTAAATTTCATACAGATCGTATACGTGTATAAACATAATTCGTGTATTTTTTATAGGAAAACTACATTATTATTGAACAGTGTAACTCTATTGATTCCGAAAAATTTTAAAAAAATTTACGAGATATTTTTAGCAGATGGTTTAACATGATTTAGTTGAGTATTTCAAATGTCCATAAATATATTAACTGTTTTTTCAAAAACTTATGTAGAATTATCAATCCTTATATAGAAAGTTACACGAAAGAACCGCTGTCAAGCCCATGTAATCTTGTGAGAAAGACTTAGCTGAACAGCGAACTCTAAAACCACATAGGAAATTCCACAAAGATCGCGTTGAACCAGGCCAAGTAGTCAACTCCTAGTTACAATAGAAAAATCGAATTTAAACGGTTTTCTTCACATAAAGGATTCAATATAAAATTGAACCAGAGAAGGTAGATCTCAGGTGAAAAACAACTACTTTCCTGGCAAATACCACGCAGAACGTTGAATGATATTCACCTGAAAATCCATGCATACTTCCATATAATATCAATGGACATTGAATGCAAATGTTTCTTTCTGATAAGTTCGATTATGGTTAATTTATGTCGTGTTCACCTAACAATCCGCATACCGTTTTCAGGCTTCTTGGCCCTCATCAGTACGGAGTAGTCAACCAGCCAAAGGTCCAAAGAACTCTGGCTGAACGTAAACAAACCATCATCGATCTTGTAACACCTATAGGTACGCCGGAAAAGATGAACTTTAACTGGCGGTACCTAGTGACAGAAAAAAACACTCCGAAAATCTCGCACCTCGATAGGTTTCTAGATAAAAGATTCCTTCTCAGTAGGAGTGGCAAGCCCGTCTAGCATATAGTGAGAGATAAGTGCCATGTGAAGTGGAATGAATAGAAAAATCGAATTTTAACGGTTTTCTTCACATAAAGGATTCAATATAAAATTGAACCAGAGAAAGGCAGATCTCAGGTGAAAAACAACTACTTTCCTGGCAAATACCACGCAGAACGTTGAATGATATTCACCTGAAAATCCATGCATACTTCCATATAATATCAATGGACATTGAATGCAAATGTTTCTTTCTGATAAGCTCGATTATGGTTAATTTATGTCGTGTTCACCTAACAATCCGCATACCGGTTTCAGGCTTCTTGGCCCTCATCAGTACGGAGTAGTCAACCAGCCAAAGGTCCAAAGAACCCTGGCTGAAGTGAGACACAACGTAAACAAACCATCATCGATCTTGTAACACCTATAGGTACGCCGGAAAAGATGAACTTTAACTGGCGGTACCTAGTGACAGAAAGAAACACTCCGAAAATCTTCCACCTCGATAGGTTTCTGAATAAAAGATTCCTTCTCAGTAGGAGTGGCAAGCCCGACTAGCATATAGTGAGAGATAAGTGCCATGTGAAGTGGAATGAATAGAAAAATCGAATTTAAACGGTTTTCTTCGCATAAAGGATTCAATATAAAATTGAACCAGAGAAAGGTAGATCCCAGGTGAAAAACAACTACTTTCCTGGCAAATACCACGCAGAACGTTGAATGATATTCACCTGAAAATCCATGCATACTTCCATATAATATCAATGGACATTGAATGCAAATGTTTCTTTCTGATAAGCTCGATTATGGTTAATTTATGTCGTGTTCACCTAACAATCCGCATACGGGTTTCAGGCTTCTTGGCCCCCATCAGTACGGAGTAGTCAACCAGCCAAAGGTCCAAAGAACTCTGGCTGAAGTGAGACACAACGTAAACAAACCATCATCGATCTTGTAACACCTATAGGTACGCCGGAAAAGATAAACTCCAACTGGCGGTACCTAGTGACAGAAAGAAACACTCCGAAAATCTCCCACCTCGATAGGTTTCTAAATAAAAGATTCCTTCTCAGTAGTGCAAGCCCGTCTAGCATATAGGAGAGATAAGTGCCATGTGAAGTGGAATGAATAGAAAAATCGAATTTAAACGGTTTTCTTCACATAAAGGATTCAATATAAAATTGAACCAGAGAAAGGTAGATCTCAGGTGAAAAACAACTACTTTCCTGGCAAATACCACGCAGAACGTTGAATGATATTCACCTGAAAATCCATGCATACTTCCATATAATATCAATGGACATTGAATGCAAATGTTTCTTTCTGATAAGCTCGATTATGGTTAATTTATGTCGTGTTTACCTAACAATCCGCATACCGGTTTCAGGCTTCTTGGCCCTCATCAGTACGGAGTAGTCAACCAGCCAAAGGTCCAAAGAACTCTGGCTGAAGTGAGACACAACGTGAACAAACCATCATCGATCTTGTAACACCTATAGGTACGCCGGAAAAGATAAACTTTAACTGGCGGTACCTAGTGACAGAAAGAAACACTCCGAAAATCTCCCACCTCGATAGGTTCCTAAATAAAAGATTCCTTTTCAGTAGGAGTGGCAAGCCCGTCTAGCATATAGTGAGAGATAAGTGCCATGTGAAGTGGAATGAATAGAAAAATCGAATTTAAACGGTTTTTTTCACATAAAGGATTCAATATAAAATTGAACCAGAGAAAGGTAGATCTCAGGTGAAAAACAACTACTTTCCTGGCAAATACCACGCAGAACGTTGAATGATATTCACCTGAAAATCCATGCATACTTCCATATAATATCAATGGACATTGAATGCAAATGTTTCTTTCTGATAAGCTCGATTATGGTTCATTTATGTCGTGTTCACCTAACAATCCGCATACCGGTTTCAGGCTTCTTGGCCATCATCAGTACGGAGTAGTCAACCAGCCAAAGGTCCAAAGAACTCTGGCTGAAGTGAGACACAACGTAAACAAACCATCATCGATCTTGTAACACCTATAGGTACGCCGGAAAAGATAAACTTTAACTGGCGGTACCTAGTGATAGAAAGAAACACTCCGAAAATCTCCCACCTCGATAGGTTTCTAAATAGAAGATTCCTTCTCAGTAGGAGTGGCAAGCCCGTCTAGCATATATTGAGAGATAAGTGCCATGTGAAGTGGAAAAAACGAATTTAAACGGTTTTCTTCACATAAAGGATTCAATATGAAATTGAACCAGAGAAAGGTAGATCTCAGGTGAAAAACAACTAATTTCCTGGCAAATACCACGCAGAACGTTGAATGATATTCACCTGAAAATCCATGCATACTTCCATATAATATCAATGGACATTGAATGCAAATGTTTCTTTCTGATAAGCTCGATTATGGTTAATTTATGTCGTGTTCACCTAACAATCCGCATACCGGTTCCAGGCTTCTTGGCCCTCATCAGTACGGAGTAGTCAACCAGCCAAAGGTCGAAAGAACTCTGGCTGAAGTGAGACACAACGTAAACAAACCATCATCGATCTTGTAACACCTATAGGTACGCCGGAAAAGATAAACTTTAACTGGCGGTACCTAGTGACAGAAAGAAACACTCCGAAAATCTCCCACCTCGATAGGTTTCTAAATAAAAGATTCCTTCTCAGTAGGAGTGGCAAGCCCGTCTGGCATATAGTGGGGAAAATTATCGAAGAAATCTTCAAGGAACAGGTTGTTTTTCTTTCTCCAATTCGACAATTAATGTGGTTGTTGAACAAAGGAGTCGAGAATTTCAGCGTTTTGTGAATTTTATAAGGCTATTTGAGGTGTTTTCGTAGGTCGTGAATTTTGCCAAGAAAGATTTTACGATCTCACGAGAGTATTCAACATCATTTGTCACGACATCCTGATCTTTGAACTCGAGATATTCTGGAGAAATGGTCATTAATCTTTTGTCATCGTAGTTGAGAAATTGAACATGATATATTGAAAATACGGATCGTTCAACATAAACTCTTGAGCGATGGAAAATAGTGACACGATTGAGTTTCACTCGTAGATGATTCCATATCTGGCTTCATGGAAATCCTGTTCATATCTTCAGATCAATCGAAATGCCGAATCATTGAATGGGCTGAAATGTAAAAAAAAAAATCAGAATATGTTTCCAATATAATATATGATTGAAAAATGGAATATCTATACATCTATCATATCCTGATGATCGTGGGAGCGTGGCATATAATTGCGTTGGAATTAATTCATTGGAGACATAGTGAGATGAAAATTATCACTTCAAAATGTTTTTCTATCGAATTGAACTATTTCCCAGGATTCGAAACATGTTGTTCAACATGCAGTGTTTGCAAAGAACGGTGGAGATAGTTGCAAAAATATCTGAATTTTGAATCGTAGATTAAAAAATTCTACAAAGATGTTAGGGATCCAATAGGGTTTTCGTTCTCCCCTGGGCTAGTGCGTCAGCACCCTCGTTGTCCTCAAATTCACCTTGAAGCGCCTTCATGGCCGCTTGACTATCTGAGTAGGTGGCAATGGTCTTGTTTTCATTTGTCCGCCCTAGTATTTTTCCGGCATAGAGCTCTATGGACACTACTTCGACCTGAAATTCCGTTTCCTGATACCCTAGGCTTATTGATTTTTTCCCACGGGTGAGCTCCTCTGCCATTTCTCTCTGTTTAGTATTTTCGTTCCAAAGATTTTGTCAAATATATCTTGGATATATGTTGTTCACTGGCATCTCCAGGGTGAGATATTCTTATAGCTTTTGATGGTGACGGTCTTTGGCTTATCGGGGATTTTCCCTGCATTTGCTTGTGAGGGGAGGTCATTGTTTCACCCTAGATGAATATTCATTGTGATGATAGACCAGGAAGAGCCTCCAACGCTGCCGTTGGAGTCGTTCTCCTGGCGCCAGTGAAACTCATGCATTGAATGCCTGTCATAATCCTCGCCTGTTGTGTGAGATCAGTCCGTACACAATCATGGGTCTAAGGAACACTGTGTATTGTCATTGACTCATATCTGGGTTCGGACCCCAATTTGTGTCACACATTCTTCTACAGATTTCGGGGGTCATTCTGGCCTTGTGTACCATTCTTTGATCATGGAGATTCCATGTAAGCTTGTGGTCGTAAGTTGCTCATAGGTACTTGTTTTCCGTGGCCAAAGAAAGCTCTTTTTTCGCAAGCATTGGAGGCTTCTCAATGTTTTTCGCCCGGTAAAAGTGACGTCAATTAATTATTGAGGATTCATTGAAAGTTCTTTCTTCTCACACTATCTAGCTCTATGTCCACAGCCATTTTCGTGTGATCTGATATGATGCCTGCGAATCATGCTCCGACGATTATTGCTAGGTCATCTCCTCATACCAAGCAATGAGAGCCTTCTTCAGACAGTATTCTGAGGTGGTCTTCCACTGGGGTTACCAGCAGCAGTGGACACCCCTTTCCCGCTATTGTATCTATGGTGGTCTCTCCTTGAGTGGTTATTATATTCTCTCTTTCTAGTCAGGCTTTGTTCTGGAAGAGGGTGGTACCCCGACATTTTTCCAGTGCGTTAACTATAAATTCTCTTGAGGGGAGAGGGGCGTTGTTAAAAGCCACCTTGATGTCTAGGAACATGGCTATGCTATTTTTCTGTCATCTAGTGACCTTGAAAGGAGCCTGTTTAGGTCGTTTAGTGCTGGATCTATCAACATTCCAGGTTGATATTCATATTGGCGAGGACTAAGTGGTATCGCTCACATTTCTATCTAGCAGCCTTCCCAGAGTCTTGATCAGGAGCGACGTTTGGCTGATAAGTCTCCAGTAGTGGGGTATTTGCTCTGATACTTTGCTCACTCTGGGCAGGTAGACTACTGTCAACTCCTGCCAGTCGGTTGGTATATATTCTCAGGCCAAACAGACTCTGAGTGTATTCCATCCAAACCTGGAGATTTATATGGTTGGAAGTTGTTTGTCTCGAGTAGTCCTTTCGGCTATTATGGTGAACTCCCATTTTCTCGATGTTGGACCCTTGTGTTTTTTTGCTGGATCTTGTTCTGAGCCAGTAGCTAACAGGAGAGACGAGGAAGTGGAGTAGACTTCCAAAAGTAATTTCAGACTTTTCTTTTTTGTTTTAGCGTGGGTTCCAGAATAGTTCTTGGGAAATCCCACGTTGTTTGCAACACCATCCTCAGGAAGGCGAATACTCTGCTATCTGTCCGCAGAACTTTTCCAGTAATGGTAATCTAAAATGTGTGGGCCTTCCATTGTGAGCATTCCTCTATGAAAAAATTTAGTGTAGCCTTTCCAGATTGTATTCCAAGGATTTCTGGATTTCGAAACAGTGAAGACTGTGGTCACTAGTGGGTGTGTTGTCCTCATCAGCTTCAACTATTCCGGAGATAAATTGAAGTAGCATACTCATAAATAATTAAGTGGTTTATGTCCACGCAATAGGACACTATGCTGCTTGATATTGGGGGTGAACAGCCCCCTTCGGTGATGAAGCCTGTGAGTTTCTTGCCACAGAGCCAGAGTTCCTGCAGAATCCCGATCTCCTCCTCTGGACCGTTAAAGGCCCTATTCAGACTTTTGAGCCCTCATTCTCATTTGATTGCATCGGAGTCCGCTCCGTGGGGATTCTCCTTTTTAGCGAGCTGATGCCACTTTGGTCCTTGGTCTCAAAAAAGTGTGCTCCTAATGACACCTCCTTCCCTGAAAAGAGCGTTTGCCACTGTTTGAGCTTTTCTGACGCTGGGTGTTTCTGTCGTTTTGTTACTGGCTTAGTGGCTACGTCCTGCCGGCTCTGCTTTTTGTTTCGGGTCGCAACTTGAGTCTTCCTATCCCAAAATAGACAAAAAGGAAAGGAAAAAAAGGAAGGCCCACATTTTACCCTTTTCTGTGAGAATATTTGCCACAACATCAAGAGCTCGGTATTCAGACATTGGTTTCTGACTTCGACAGGTCTGAGTATTCACTAAGCCTCTAGCCGTTGCGTGGTCCGTCCTAGTCTTATGCGAAGATGATGTGCAAGCGTGCGGCTTCTTGATGTTGCGCTATTCTTACGCTTTCGAGAAAGCATCCATTGATTGGCAAAGGAAAAAAACGACACCCCTCAACCACTTGGAGCTTGTCACAACTGCGCCTGTTATGACGAGGAGTCCCGACCTGTGAGCATACTTCGAAAAGCGCCTTTGTGCGCCATCTTCGGGAATCACTTCGTACGCTACCGTACATGAGCTTCCAACGGCTTCCAGCCTCCAAAGATCTATTTGAAATTCTGCAATAAAAAAAAATAGAGAATATATTATATAATATTCATATTCAGGTTATTCAGCTAGGAACATATTTAGATGGATATTACACCATGAGTACTATAATCTGGTATACATAAAAAAAGTTGAGATACGATAATGTGGAAAATGGTATACATATATATATATATATATATATATATATATATATATATATATATATATATATATATATATATATAAATATATATATATATATATATATATATATATAATAATAATTCGCTAAAATTCACTCTATGTACCATGCATAATTGGAGTTTAAGTTATATACAGTCTTTGTTCCTCCAGTGTCATTCATTTTGATGATATAACATTCTGATCTTACCTCCTCGTATTATATGGCTGACCAATTGGTATTACTTCCATTTATTGGTTTCCAACAATATATTTACGTGACATCAAAATACCATTGTATCCGTGCAATTATCGCTGGCTTTTTTTCATCTGGAATGCTTTGGAAAAAAATGTGAAGCAAGTTTTGCCGCTACTAAAATTTCTGCTGAATACTTTCGAGGTTTCAACTGAATATGCAGATCAGTTAACTCAAATACCAACCCATTCTGGAATTTCCAACACTCACCATACTGAATCATATCACAAAAATAAAAAGTTCACCATTTGAAACTCAAAGCAATATTCAAAACTACTGACATTTCGATAATCATGAATATTCTGTATGAGGTCTTCCAATTGATATCACTTTCCCGTGTCAAATTCGATATTCAAGATATTTCGATGAATTTCTTGCCACCTTGTATATAGCCTCAAGAAAATGTCCAATAATGGAATTAATGAAACTTGAATTATAATACGTTGGAAGCTGGCATCCATTTGGCTTTTCTACCGATCCTAATTGAAAAAAGGAATGGATTTGACGCGACGATGAACGATTCTGATGTAATGACTTGAGATGGTGTGATAAAAACAGTAATTAGCAATGAATGGCAATGAAGAAAGGGTTGATGAATCAATAATGCTAGCGAATTTTTTCACAGACACTCAGAAGAGCACTTATGTATTTGGGGAGCTGAAAACAGGGAGTGGAAGAGGTTCTCCAAAATATATAGACTGAACTTAATCCAAAGTATTCAAACATTGTATTCATAGTTGCGTTCTAATGTTATGTACTCCAGATATTTATGTATTTATCTCCTGATATTCAACGTATGATGATATCTAGTATTATTTCACGTTTTCGTGAAACTGAAAAATTGAAGAATATAGTGAATCATGGGCACATGTAAAATATTTTTACGGAAAACTTCAGATAGTCCACTAATTCAGTTGAATATTGGAATCAGATGAATTTATGGCAGAGATGGAACTTCAGAACCCAACATTGATATTTAACGACGTCAGAGCATCAGATGTCATGTCTTTCCATCATTATTTTGTTTGAAGCTTTGTGGTTGAATAATCTTTAGAAAAATCATGGAACATATGAAAACAAAGCTGAAAGTTTCCCGGAGAAATATAATCAAACCGCGATTTTTGTGAAACTTGAAAGTGACACTGTTTCTCACGCAGCTCATTTCAGCGCATCACTTGAAGTCATGCTGGGGATTATTTTGCTGTTATTCAAAAAGTTTTTCATCAACAGTTTTTCTCCTTTGACCAGGAGGTTCCGACAAGGATTAATCCATCTTCCATGGTCTATGTCCTCAGTTTCTGTTCCTCGTTTTTTCATATGCACATACTAACTTTGTAAATAATTCCTCCTCAACTTCCACTATCTCATATTGAAAATTCTTACCTACTGATTCTTTTGAGAAGACAAACTTGGTAAAAAAATGGCTCCATGTGCATTGATAGATAAAGAGGGAGCTTTCAATAACATCTCACATAACTTCATCGTCGAATCACAGGAGTAAAGGAATATGAATACCCCATTGATCAGATGGATACACGGGGTTCCATCGCCCCTTCACGGGTCATTGTACAGCAACATGACTCTGGAATGACGAGTCAAGGTTACGCCTGAATATGATCAGGTGCTGGTGCGAATCCTTGAAACATTGAAGATTTCATTCACAAAGAGGCGGAAGTACGAACTGAAAACCCCCACTTCGAATGAAACTCAGCTTTTTCCAAGGAAGTGAAATATGTGGGCGTTATAATCGACCAAAAACGAACATGATACAGTCTCATCAACAATATTCTTCATGGGATTTGGAGCTAAAAATTATATCTTGATCATATGAAACGATCATCAAACCCATGCCTCAATGATATGGTGGCTGAAAATCCAACAATACTTGGCACAAATCAAGCTGCAAAATGTGCAGTGGTCAGCCTATCTGGGAATCAGATGGGCAATATTCTTATGCACTGCCACAGCATTTGAGGTAATGCTGAACCTTCCACAACCCCACTCGTTTGAAATGGAGTATCAATGAGTGCCTTCAGACTGCACCAGACATAAAATTGGAAAGCAGAGAATCTGTCTGGGAAACTGAAGGTTCTGGAGAATAATCCCCTAGAACCCAGGTACAAACCATCAGATATGGCAGCTAGGCATGACTTTCGAATACATTATGATGCAGTCATAAACAAACACTATATATTTCCAACGAACCGCACTCAACCAGAGAGGGATACATCAGTTTGATTTACTGTTGGATCCACGATGGAACAATTTCACACAACAAAAAGTAAAAAATCTCATGTGAATTAAATCTTAGAATATTTATATTTTTCGACACTTTCAACTATTTATTTCACACGGGACAGAAACAATATTCTTATATCGAGAATCGAAGTTATGTATTTCGTGTAAAATTTTGTATATGTAAGCAAAGTGCTTTCGTCCTACTGCCGGCCATCTTCAGTGTTTATCTAAAATGTATGTGATATCAATTTGATTTACAACTATGAAAAAGTGTTCGGTACCTGTCATGAGGATAAAAAAATCATCTTGATTGAAGTAAAACTTGTGAGCATTCTCACATGTGTTGTATGTTCCTGGTTCTGAGAATATTCAAATTGATTAACATTTCCTAACTTTGATCTATTTCAACGTTGTCCAAGCTTTTGAGAATTATTTTGGCCAACGCCTCGACAGCCTTGGTGAAATTTCACGTTGTGTGCGATGTTGTCAGTTCAAAAAAAAATATGTGTAATGACGTCATTCAAAATTATAATATGAAAAAAATTATAGATGCAGTGTGGTATGTATGGTTAAGAGAAATATCGAGACGAACTAGATAGTGAAATTCAAGTTTTTTCGCGATTCAGGCGCAATAAGAGAATCATAAGAGGTTTGAAAAACATACATTCTGACAAGTGCCATGTTGACAGGTGCAATGGTGCAAACTGCTAGAGAAGAAGAATCAAATAATTTCATTAATAATAAACTGGTGGAAAGACTTTCAAACTCCTCAAAATATAAAAGTTTGGCATGACAAAGTCGATTATGTTATGATAATGAACTGGCGGAAGGACTCTCAAGCTCCTTGTATTATACTATGTTGGCTTGACAAGGTCGAAGTCCTTTTTTTCTTCTAACTCCAAGCTCAATACGAAATGCATTGTATGGATCAAGGGTTTCTTGAAAAAACCTTTTTTTCTCCCACTAATCTCATAATCTCAAGAAGAGTTTTTCCAAGCCAACCTTATATGAAATAGGGTGTTTGAAAGTCTTTTCACCAGTTTAGTAGAAAGTACCGACTTTGTCAAGCCAACGTTATATAACACAAGGAGCTTGAAAGTCCCTCAAGGGGGTTCCATCAATGTCCTCAAACATTGTAACGAAATAAAAAACATTTCGTTACTCTCTAATAGTTTCAACAAAAAATCTCATCATGATTTATTATTTCGTTACTCTTTTATGATTTCCACATGAAATCCCATCATGATTCATTAAATTTCAAGGACGTTAGATGTTGGCTTCACCGTCGGTGACATTTTCATTCTCTGCATAGCTGTTCGATATCCATAGATACCGACCTGGTAGTCGAACGATGCATGAAATATTTAAGTTGGTAGCTCTGTTTTTGGAGTATGCAAGAAACGTCCTGTTGCCTTGAGCTCTCTGTTTCTCTTTGGATGTAACTCGAATGTGAACAGTCGATTTGAGAATATTCGAAGTTTTCGAATTTTGGAGACAAAAGGGTCGTTCATCTTTACATTTATAATGAGTTCACATTCCAACTAATACTTTTGGCATATTTTGCAAATTGATTAATCACATCTTTTTTTTACGGAATCACTGCTTTTGGTAGTAGGCCCGATAACTTATGTCATTATTTTCATTTGACGACATTTTCGTCTAACCTCAAATGTGTTACTCAGGAGGGGTTGTGGCCGGGCGCGGGGACGACGAGCTGATCTATGACACTTCCAATCTCATTTAACACTGAATTTAACTCATTCACCAAACATTTTATTCCAAACGGCGTGGTCCAATGCGAAGACTACCGCCTTGTATGTCATAGGTCCGGGGTTCAAATCCCGGGCGGACCACAAATAAGAATACTTGTTTTTCTGTATTTTATCACCCCAAAAATCCTACGAACCATTCCTACACAAAACATATCCACACAAGAACAAATCTCAAATTTTTGAACACTCAAAACCACTACTCAAATGGTAAATAACTCACCCAAAACACCTTTACACCAACGCCTCGGAAGACATTACTCAAAACTGAATACACAATCTAATTCAAAATACAACTACCAAATCATTCAAAACACACAACTCAATTACATAACTCAAATTTACTCAAAACCCCTCTCACTCCCTTCACCAGGTTTTTACTTGATGAAGATTTTCCTGGGCAAATACACATAACTTCATAACACAAATCCATCTACATTCGAAAAAAAACCAAAATACTTCAAACTCCAGTATAAATCGAAAGATAGGAGACTGGAATAATTCTCAAAAAAACAACATTTTTCTACCGAATATTCAATAGAAAAACAGCGTCAAAATCTGGTGGGATGGACCTCATTTCCTCGTATCTCGTAGGTAACAGCCCGTCTCGTCTTGGGGCCGGATCGTTTGTCTGGAGTACTGGCAACGGTGCTCCGGGGGTACGGTTTGGCTCTCTCCGGACTGGGGGGGTTGCGCTAACAACCCTGTAGTCTGTATTTTGTGTAAAATGATATGTATATATGTAAATAGTTAGTATTAGGATTGGAACATGAAATGTAAATACAGAATAACTGAATAAACAAATTTGAAATTTGGAATTTTGATAAATTCCTTGAAATTGATGTCTAACTCATTATTTTTACAGTATTAAGTTGGATCTAATATTTGGTTCATATCGAAGTGGGCGATATTTGTCTTGTGTATTTTCGACAATACATTAGTTTTTTGTTGAGTTACAAAGTTATTTTTGTTGAGTTTTTGTTGTTGTTACAAAATGGCGTTCGCAAATAGAATAAGTTGTTACGTATGTGGAAGACCATTTCCACCTAGACAGTTGATTCGCTTAAACCAAGAAGGGAATATTGATGTATTGCAAGTTGCTTCTTCCAGAAGGCACGCTGCTGGATTTCATCAAATAGATGGAGGTGAAAATACAAGAATTTGCCTGAATTTTTCTAATGCTGTGAGGAATGAACTTAATCAAATACTAATTAATCCGAACTGTCTACGTTTTAATGTGCTTTCTATAGCTCGAAGGCATTCTTGCATAATATGTAATTCCCAAGAAAACCTACACATAATGTCTCTAGAATGTATTTGTTGTTTCTGACATTTATGTACCTGACTTTTTAAGAATATGTGATTATCATCTTGACAATTATGGTTTTGTGTTACCAGATCCAGTACGAAGTTAACGTTTTGTTAACAAACCATATTTTGTACCAAACCTTCAACGATTTATATTTCGCTCAAGGATTCAAGCGAATGCTAATTACAAAAATTATAATTGGGAAAGCACAGAAAGTTTTACCGGAGACGAATTCCAAACTTCAACGTCTATATCCAAAAATAACCTTGAGGAGTTATATACATTTTTTGATGATATAGAGCAATATAGCATTGCGGAAAAAAATCTATAAAAAGCATTTGCTAATTAAATTGAGACATGGGATAACCGATAAATTTTTAAAGATTGTTCTCAACTATATTTCCAAACAAGCTGTGAGCCTCAGGCGGTTTGTACCGGATAATATTGGTTTTAATGCCATCACAAGAGAAAATTTCATAGCTAGACATATATCTTCATATATCAATCAGTTGTACAATACTACTCCCAATCTGCCAAAACCAATAGTGCACATAGATTGTACTTACAATGAAATAGATAAAAGTAGTAATCTTAGAATATCACGTCAATCTTACTGTTCCTACAAAAAAGAGCATCTCGTGAAACCAGAAAAAACAGTATCGATCTCCCGATGGTTGCATATAAGGAGTACGTGGACCATATTTTTTGGATGCATCAAACAACGATGCAGCGATTTTGAACCATGCTGTGGAATTTGAATGAAATAAGGAACTGGTTTCAACACGGCGACATCGTTATAGTCGATAGAAGCTATAGAGATTCTATAGACACATTTGAGAATCTTGGTATTCAATATCATATGCCAAGTTTCCTTCCACCGCACCAAAAACAATTAACTGCTCTTGAAGCTAACCAAAAGAGAATAATTACGACTACTAGATGGGTTGTAGAATCTAGAAATGGTCACTTTAAGACCGTTTTTGAGAAATTTTCCGGAAAAATATCCACGTTACATGCGGCTCATTCAAAAGAATGTTATCTCAATGCTGGTGCTTCAATAAACAAGTATCATCACAGGAACACCCGAAATAGCTAATGATATGCTGGACAAATTGCAAAAAAATAATTGGGTCCAGAATAGTTTTCAAAATGAAATTATTTCACGGCGAAATGGTCAGTGGAATCGTTTGAGCAACGAACATGTACTCCAATTCCCTCGATTGAACTTAGAGTATTTCACAAAATTAACGGGATCACACCATATTTATTCTCACATACAAGATACTGTTCAAAGACAAAACCGCAATTTGATTGAAATCGACGAATTAAATCAGGAACCTCATCGGTCCAGATTTAGAATTCACTCTAGGTGTGTGAATGCTGCCAAACATGCGCCTTGAGTTGTATATAACAGCAACGCAAATGAGAATCGCGAGGATCCAATTACAGGATACTACTGTACCTGTGGATCAGGAGCTAGGACATTGGGTTCATGCGTTCATGTGGCTAGTGTTGTATGGTTTTTAGGATATGCTAGACATCAGCAAAATATAAAATTTCCTTCAACCAAATTGTATTCACGATTCAGGGGAAAATTATCTGCCAGAAGAGGTGCACATTAGTCCTGAGGTGATTTGAAATATCAGTTACTAATCCTAACTGACTACTTCTGTTTCAAAACATCTCTACATAGGCTGTATCAGATCTGCTCTGCCTTTTAACGTCAATTGTTCATTGTTGTTCCTAACTTCCTCATCTATCTGGTGACTGCACTCATAAGTCTCCACATTTTCATATCTGCGATAAGCATTGTATGTACGTACCCTCTGATGGTCAGTTCAAATCATATGCTCGCTACTATGTTCCGTATCCTACAGAACCTGCTCTTCTATTTAACCCGTACTTCTAACAAAAAAAAATGTCTCAATTTCATAGAATAGGCCTATTGGGGAAACCACTATAAAAAAAACCGCGCCGAAACCTCCATCTCTGTAGTGGTGTGGAAATGAGTTTGACGGTTCAGTTAATTTTTCCGATAGTTTCTGCAATATACCTTTGTATCGTTGGTATAATTCTTGCCTGCGTGAATGATCTCAAATCAACATAGTTTTCTGCTGAAAATGGTGCATTTATTCAGTTATCAGCGAGGTATTAGCTATTATGAAATTCATTTTAATATTACTCGCTCTAGACGTATATTTTGAAGTACCTGCCTATACTGAATAGGTACCCAGTATTCGAATAATACCTACATACGGAAATGGATTATTATCATCTTTGTCGCCACATGTATAAAAACTTGTCGATTACTTATAACGGACATAGATGAATATATGTGGTAGGTAATCATAATTAAATCACCTTGTATATTTGGAATTCTTACGGTCATGCATACCTGATGTGATGTTATAAAGTTACTCAAAAGTCACTCAAAAAGTTCTCGTTTTAGTAATTTAAAATCCCAATTATTTCTAATATGGTTGGCTGTATCGCTCACCCTGTATGAAGAGTAATCATGGCGAAATCTTTGAGACTCAGAATTGTAAACGACTGGGTATTAACTTCATGGAATAATTTCTCTGTGACGGAACTGTAGAATTATTGAGTGTTTGCAAAAACCTATTCTGATTTATTCGTGAATAACCCTGTAACAGTAAATATTTTGAGCTGAACCTCACCATGTACATCTCACCAAAACTTATATTGAACTTATAAGCGCAACGTGAATTCAATCCAGTTTTTTTTTTAAGAAAAAACTGATAAAATCAGTAATTCTTCACTTTAACGCCCTGTACCTCGAAAACTGGTCATAGTATCGGATGTAGAATTCATACCTCTCAAGATGTTATAAAAATCATTATATAGTGAGGAAATAGTTACATTTGACCAGGAAAATTTCAGAATACAGGTTGTTCATGGTTTTTGTACTTTTCTCAAAATAGAATACCTTCCCATAAATAAACCACTTTGAATATTTTGGAGATCGGTGACACACATATGTTTGAAGTAATACCTTTCCCAAATATCAATCCATGAATACAGGGTTTTGAATAAATCCTAAAAAAAATTGTCTTGTGGTTCTCTCTATGGAACACCATGTATAAGAAATGTGTACCGTGCAACATTTTCTCGTCAAAAGACTATTTCGAGGGAAACCTTCCAAAAATACGCTTCCCTGACGTCACAGTAGAGATAGTAGATTTTGCAAAAAACTGCCGTCATACATTTGTTATTTGCACCCTGCAAATATAAATGTTTTCAATTGTACTATTCAGTAATGTATTACCGAAACATGTAGTAAACGTGTGTATGCAAAAGGAATTCAATCTATCCAGTAGGTTAAATAAAAAAAAATCCGGAAAACTGGTCAATTTTCAACTTTAACACCCCGTATCTAAGAAATTAGTCATAGGTTTGAGTTTCGCAGATGGACACTGTTTGTTACTAGGTCGAGTACAACAACATACCAAAGTTTCAGAAAATTTTACCGATCGCCACTTTACGAATAAAAAGTGGGGTCCTTTGCGAGAATCTTTATATCTGGAAGGTACGAGTATTTACGGTTTTACGTAGTGATAGTTGAATGATGAAACTATTCCTAACTAAACTAGGTTCCTAGATGACGAGTACAGAATATGAACAAACAATGAAACAAACTTTTGACATATCTTCCTGATGCGATAATATCCATCCAATGTGTCATATAGAAAATCACTCAGCATAACTCCAGATCACTACCCATGAATGGGAATATTTGATAGGGTATTTGCTTGGACTCTGGTCTAGTTCAATCGGAAGCAATCTACTCGTTACACATGTCAAACATTTTCAAAGTACTTACAGAAACTTTGGAGTCAAATTTTATATAGGATATTTCTCGCTTAATATCGTCTTCACAATTTTTTCTTTGGAGAAATCTATTTTTATTTTGGCTGACTATCAACTGTTCATCATAGTGCAATGAATAAAAACAATTGAATGGATTGAAGGGCATAGTTTCAAAATACGGCGTTTTCAAATGCCCCCGATTTTTTTAAACTATTCAACCTTTTTGCCAAGTGATCAGAATTGCTTTGCCAAAGGGTCTTGGTCGGACATTTGGAATCACTAATGATTTTTATCGATTGCTTCAGAATAAAAAAGGTAGGAATAATTTCAATAGTGAAATTTGGAAAGCAAAAACATGCAATGTGCGGTTATAACAATAAATAATTGATAATAAATACCTATGTACAATTCCCTGAATAATTTAATTTCTAAACATAACTAACAAATTTTATTACAATACTAATTTTTATAATGTAATTGGCTATAGAGATTGAGAATCACCCGCTTTTGATCTCCAAACCACTCACATTTTCAAGAGACGTATATATATTTTTCAAATCGATGGATACAATGACAATTACATTTGGCTCAGCGATTTCTTTTGCGCTGAAAGTTTGAAATATTCAAAAATACCTATCTAAATCTATTCATAAAATGAAACGTTGGATCAGTTTGAATATATACCTTATAAAATATGAAAATTTGAACTGTCTCTGTAGAAACATTGTGTTGGGTTTGGTTGTTACTTTCTAGTCTAAATGATGTTGTTTTTCAGGTTAATGAACTGGAAATTAGAGTCTACTGCGTGTATATGATTTATTTCTATTTCCACCCTTCCATGTGGATATTTCAAACTATTGACGGAATAATCCATAAAAATTTCAATTTATGGTTTTTACGATCTATCAAGTCGAGAGATATACGGAATTTTGATGGAATAGTGAACCAAAATTTATAGCCATCTTATTTGATACTAACCAACTGCAATTTCGATGATGTATTTCAACATTTCACTGGTTGTTGCATGCTTTCCGGAGATTGCGAGAAACGAAGGAAGAATGCTCAGAACTCAAAACAGTTATCTTGAGCTAGTCACAGAAAGAAATGAATGAGCTTTTAACAATAAAACATATGTATTCACTTCTAGGATCCTTACTCCATATATACAATTTTGTATGGATAATTTTCCATCTTTATTATTCTCACGGAAGTAATTTATGTTGAAATTTGAATCAGTTAGAGAACAAACTATGATTATGGTTGGATTGTTGTAGTGACTTGTTAGCACTTCTTGGCGGAACAATGAACGCAGTGATCTTAATTTGAACAGACTTGTCATTCGTTCGTATCTTGTTAATTATCCATATCAATGAGGGAACGTATCACTAGTGCATTTTACCGGAGTGCGAAAATACATGGGTATGAAAACTGGAAATATATTTTATTCAAGTACGAGAGAAGAAAAATGGAGATGAGTTTGTTCTTCGGTATCACCCATATTGATGTGGCATGGATGATGATGATTATAGACATTATTTGAAGCAATTTTTTCAAGGAATACACATTATCGACAGTGTTCTGGAAATTAAACCTACCACAATTTGAAAACAGAATTAAATGACTCAGTGAATCTATACATGTGTAGAAGGGCAAATAAATTACGCTGCCCCGACTGGGTACAATTAGTCAGTAACTTGTCCTATTCTGAATTCTGCCTATCAGCAAAAATTAAAAATTATTCAATCAAAATATATACTTACAAACACTTTCGATGTTTCGGGAACTGTATCCGTTTCCGTTTTCAAAAATCGTGTGGATGTCAATCAAATTCTTTAGTTCTTGCTGAATTTATCGCAATATTTTCTGAACGTGATGTTTTTTGACCAATGTCGAACGAATTCTGTCGAAACGATTACTAGACATTGTGTGTTCATTCAATGTGTGGAATTTTGCCATCAGCACGTCTTTTTCCAGCACAAACATTCACGTGTGGTTCATATCAGGAGAATTCGTTGATATGCAGTTTCTACCAGATAGTAGAGTAGGGGCGGTTTCTTCGAGATTTTTCCTATTAATATGTTGTTGAAATTATCATTTCATTTCATTTTACCATGAGTTTGCCATGGGATTTCGTAATACGTTCTGATAATTTTGAACCTGTGATCTGATCATTTAATTTAGTTTTTCAGATTGTGGACAGTTATTTAAAAAAAAAGAAGTGCCATGAATAATGTTAAAGTTTTATGTTATCAAAAAACTTTCGGTTTCCCCAATATTCCCCCTTGAAAAGTTACATTTCAATTAAATAATGATTATATTTTTTTTGGCAGCACAATATATTTTAATTAAAACGAATTCATCAATGGTTCACTTTTCAAATCCAACCATTTTAAAACCCTTTTAATTGAATAAGTTAGTATTAGTGTATGTAGAAATTTCAATAAACTTTTTTTGTTTTAATTATAAAAAAAAAAATTTTACTAAGAAATAAAATTTTTAATTTTATACGGGGTTTTTTTATTAAAAAATTAGATTCAACCGGTTTTCCCAATTAGAGCCATATGACTGGATGATTCTGAATTCCCAGGTTGGGCCCCAATGAAGCGAAAAGCAACCGATTTTTTTTTTGGGGTGGGGGAAATATTTCAAGCACCTTGGGAGGTGGGGCTTCCTGGCCTCTCATTTCCCCCCGTAGATCCGTCTGACCGTGGCCCCCGATGACCCAAATTTCGACCCTTGTATCTTATCTGACAGAATTTGGGGAGTTTCAGTTGATCTGTACAAAAAGTTTTGTCCCTCCTAAACCTTTTTTAATCAGAATCTATGTTTCCCCATCAGGGAACCCTTGAATCCCTAAAACAGCTGAAAAAATGCTGAGGCTCCAAGTGCTCAAGATTTCGGGGTGGCCCTTTTGTTTGTTCAGTACTCTTTGTGTTTTCCATGCCCGGGGAGAACATCTCCACCGAAAAGGCCGTTTTTTGGGGGGGTTTTTTTGCCCAGTGGTCATTTTCCGATGGTGAGTGGGGGGGCCCACCCCCCCGGGACCCCCCGGGGGTGGGCTGTTCCCGAGATTCCCCTTGTTTTCAGGGCCCTTGGGGCACCGAGTTTTACCCCCCGAGCCATGCATCCGCCCAAACTCACAGCGGGTTTGGCTTTTGGGAAACCCATTGAGGCGGGCCCCCCAGAAACGAAAATCCCCAAAAACCCTCCCATTTGCTGCTGCCGCGGCCTGTAACCCCTTCCCGTTAAAGGGGGTTGGGGGTTGGGGGGAAAACCGATGAATAGGAAATTTGTGGACTAACGGATCATTCACAGGAATGCCAGAATGAAAACAAAATTAAAATGCATTTGGACATATAATGACGGGCACTGGATAGTCGGTTTTTTTTTTCAAAGATAATTTTTACAAACATTTCCTTTTTTTCCCATAAAGATTGGTGGATTCCGGGAAAAAACTGATTTCAAATTAAAAAAACCCCCTTATGAACCCAATTTTTTGGAATCAAAATGAGGGGACCCTCCTTTACAATTCCGCAGTCAAAACCCCGACAAAAAAAAGGAGAGGGGTTTAATTGGGAAATTTTTTAAAAAATTTTGGAAAAAAAATTAAATTTCAAATGACTTTTAATAAAAAAAAAGGGGTAATGGAGTTCAATGTCCCCAAAAGGTTTTATCATTTGTTGAGTTACAAAAGGGAGAATGCGAAAGAATTGTTTCGCTTTAATTTGGATTGTTTTTTCCCCACTGGGTTTTTTTAAGACTTTTTTTGGGAAAAATATTCCCTGTTTTAGTTTCCGACATCCGGGAAAAACAGGGACCCAGAATGTGGAAATTTAAAAAGTCCTTTTTCCCTTCGGTTATTTAAAAGCACTAAGGAGGATTTATTTTTGGGTTTAAAAGGGGAATTATATAAGGGGTTTACAAAAACTAAAAAATTTTTTTAAAAAAATATATAAATATAATATTTTAAAAATTTTTTTAATTTTTAAAATTTTTTTTTGGTTTTTTTGGGGTTTTTTTTAAAATTTGGAAGGGCGAAAGGGATTTATTTTTTTTTTTTTAACACAAAAACAAAAAATTTAAATTTTTTTCCAAAAACAAAATAAAGGGAAAAAAAAAGGTTCCCCCTTAAAAAAAATTTTTAAAAAAAAAACATGGAAAACCCAAAGGACATAACGGTAATTAAATTCATTTTAACAAACCAACTTTCTCAAGATGTTACCCAAAACCCTATTTTTTTTCAGATTCAAATTTTTTTAATTTTTTTTAAAAAAATTTTTTTCTGGTCCCCGAACAGGCAAACGTTTAAAAAAATTTAATTTTTTTCCCTCTTTTTCATACAATAATCTAAAATAAGCTCCATAAATATATATATGGATTTAAATATTTATATATATATATATATATATATATATATATATATATATATATAAAAATATATATATATTTTTATATGTTTTAAAAAATCCCGGAGAAAATATTTCTTTCCCGTTTTCCTTTTTTCCCTTTTGAAAAAAGTCAGTGACCCATCAAAAGGGGTCAAATTAAAGGGGGTTTTTTCTTGATGTAATAGATCTATTTTTTTTTTTGTATTAAAAAAATAAATAGCCCCATAAAAGATTATGTAGTTTTTTTTATAATTCCTAAAAAAATTTTTTTCCCCAATTTTATTCAGTATTACCTTTTATTTTACCTATCCTAAAACCCCCTAATTTTTTAAAGAATTAAAACAAAATTAATTTCTTATAAAAGGTTTTTTTTTGATGGAAAAAAATTAAATTTAAACCCCCCTTTGTGGGCTTAAAAATTATTGAATTGGGAAATTTTTTTATTTTTACACTCGGGAAAATATTTGGATCGTAAAAAAATTTACTTCGGGGGTTTCCCCGGGGATATAATTTTTTTTGCGGGGGCAGGAACAACGCATCGGGGATTGGGATATTCAATTCATTTTAGGTATTTTTTTTCCGAGACTTAATTTATTTTTTATTTTAGGGGGGTTTTCCCGAGGTTAATAATTTTAGTTGATTTTCTTTTTTTCATTTATACGAAAAAATTTAAAATTTTTAAAATTTTTTTTCCCTTACCCTCTCCAAACCCCTTTTTTAAACATCCAAAATTTTTTCCTAAATTACTTTTGACTTTTAGGAAATTTTTACAATTATACTATGGTACATTTTTTATTCAAAATATTTCCTCCAAACCTCATACAATTGATTTGAATCTTCTCAATGACAGTATTCTTTTCTTTTAGTTTTGAAAACTCATAATTCAATTCTTTTCAAAATAATTGAATTTTGTCATATTTCACTTAATTTCATTTCAGTTCTGAATTCCTATACAGAATGTATTTTACTGATCAATAATTTAATTTTCATTTCATTTTAATTATACAGAATGTATTTTCTATCAATAATTCAATTTTCATTTTCTACTCAATTAAGTTGAATAAATATTAGATGAAATACTCGAAAAATAACGAAAATCATAATTAAATTCATCTTAAATACTCTAGATTGATCAAAAATGGCTAAAGTAACAAAAGTTCAAACAATCAGAAAAATTTAATTTCATACTAGATTTTTATGCAAATTTTCTACCACAAATTCAATATTATAACAATATATATATATATATATATATATATATTAACATATACTTGTGAAAGAAAAAATCTGAAATTTGTAATTTTCTATCATAGAATTATACACATAACATGAAATAAATGAAACTGAAGAAGTCCCAGGCCCGAGACGAAACATCTTTACCAATATGAATATCTTAATAATTGTCGAATCCAATAACCCAAGAAACTACGGAAAAAAAATACAGGAAGGATTCAAGAAAACTATTTCAAATAAACATATAAATATATATATATATATAACTTTTGTTACTTTAGCCATTTTTGATCAATTTAGAGTATTTAAGATGAATTTGATTATGATTTTCGTTATTTTTCGAGTATTTCTCTAATATTTATTCAACTTAATTGAGTAGAGAAATGAAAATTGAATTATCAATAAAAAACATGCTGAATAGGAATTCGAAAATGGAATGAAAATTAAATTATTGATCAGTAAAATACATTCTGTATAGGAATTCAGAACTGAAATGAAATCAAGTGAAATATGACAGAATTCAATTATTTTGGAAAGAATTGAAATATGAGTTTTCAAAACTAAAAGAAAAAAATACTGTCATTGAGAGGATTCAAATCAATTGTATAAGGTTTGGAGGAACTATTTTGAATAAAAAATTTTGGAAAGAATTGAAATATGAGTTTTCAAAACTAAGAGGACAGTTTCCAGGAGATGGATAAGAGGAATGCAAAGGAAATTTTGAAGAAACTTATTTTGAAATTTCAATATCGTATAATATCGAGAAAAACTGATGAATCAACTATATAATTGATATAACTACGTCGAGACGAAGCCCACCCTAAACTCAATTAAGAATAAATTGAAGTCTTCTGATGAAAGACATACCTAATGAAAGTGAGATTGAATATCCTGAATCCACCGATGCGGTTGTTCCTGCCAACATTTTAACCAGCACCACAAATCAACCAGAGTTATATCCACCAGGACACTTATAGTAAGTGAAATTATTTTATCACAAGATCACAAATATTTTCCTGAGAGTATTCAAGAACTAATTAAAATTTCCATCCAGACTATCAATAATTATTT
This sequence comes from Gonioctena quinquepunctata, assembly GCA_018342105.1. Lineage (NCBI taxonomy): Eukaryota > Metazoa > Arthropoda > Insecta > Coleoptera > Chrysomelidae > Gonioctena > Gonioctena quinquepunctata. The sequence continues at coordinate 330,206 of JAFIRS010000933.1, read as the reverse complement.
CAAGTCCCACAAAGGGGTTAGAATTGTAATTTTAATTTTCATCAAGAAACATACTTTCAATGATTCATAATGGAATTTAATTTAATGATTTTGAATTGCTTGTAAAATAGTATAAGGTGGTTTCCTCCTAGGGATAGGTAGAAAATAATTGTAATTGTAATACTGAGATAAAATATGAGAGCAAAACATTTCTTTTGAGTGAATGCTATCAAATAAAACTACATAATCGTTTTATGGGTCTATTATATTCATTTATCAATACATATGAAGAAGGAAATAGTATCATATTGACATCAAGCAAAGAAGAAAGCCCAGCTGCAACCCTCTTGAGATTGAGACGATCCTCTCTGCATAGGCGTCACTGACTTCGTTATCAAAGGTAAAGTGAGAAGGTAAAAACTGGAAGAAAGAGATAGTATTTTCATAGCCGGGCATATTTTAGATACAATAACCAATATTAATATCACAATTCCAATAATATCACAACATATATATAAATATTTAAATCCATATATATATATATATATATATATATATATATATATATATATATATATATATATATATATATATGGAGTTTTCTTGGATTTCAGATTCGATTGTATGAAAACGAGAAGAAAATTACATTTTTTAAACGTTTCGCTCGTTCGGGGGCATTTCAGTAAAATTTATTAAAAACATTGAAAACATTTGAATCTGAAAATAAAATATTGGTTTGGATAACATCATATGTAGAAAGTTAGGTTGTGTCTGAAAATGAATTTTAATTACCTTTTAGTTATGTACCTTGGTTTTACCATGATTTTGTTTTGTTACCAACAATAGTTGGATTTCGGGGCGGTGTTAAACCTTGTTCCATCATTGTTTTAACGGAAAACTTTCAATATTGTGTGGTTTGTTGTTTAAAAAAATTTAATTTTCTTCTCGTTTTCATACAGTCGAATCTGAAACCCAAGGAAACTCCAAAAATACAATCACCAAGATTCAAGAACCCACTATACCCAATATATATATATATATATATATATATATATATATATATATATATATATTTATATATTTGGTTATGATTTTCAGATGTTGTGAATCCATATATATAATTCACACCTTTAAACCAAAAATAAATCCTCCTGTAGTGCATTTAGTGCAACTCGAAGAAGGATAATCATTGATATTTCTTAAATATATCCACACATTCATGGGTTCCCTGTTTGTCACGGATGTCAGGAAACTCAAAAAAGGCAAATCTATTACCGAAAGAAGTCTTATCAAAACTCCAGTGTGGAAGAACAATACCAAATTAAAGAAGAAACAATTCATTTCGCATTCTGCCTTTGCTAACTCAACAAAATGATGAATACCGTTTGGTGACATTGAACTCCATTATCTCGCCATTTTTTATCAATATAGTCATTCGAAATTCAAATCCCAATTTGTTTTCCAACAATGTTTTCAAAACTTTCCGGCAATTACCAACCCCCTCCTTTTTTGTGCTCGAGAGTTTTCGACTGCGGAATGTGTAAAGGAGGGTCAACCCAAGTCAGTTTGACTTCCAAAGAGATTGGGTTCATAATTAGGTTTTAATTTGATAACTCGAGATTATTTCTCGGAATGCCACCAATCTTTATGGAAATAATGGAGAGAAATGTTTGTCTGGAAATTATACTATTTGAATAAAAAAATACCGACTATACTCAGTGTCACGTGCATTATATCTCCAATATGCAACTTTAATTAATTGTATTCATTCTGTAGCATTCCTGTGAATATGATCACGTTAGTAACACTGATAGTTCGCACTATTCATCGAGCTGGCTCCCCAACGTCCAACCCCACTTACACGTGGAATGGGGTGTACAGGCCGCGGCCGCGCAGCAAATGGGATGGTTTGTGGACATTCGTATTGCATGTGCGAAATATTTCCCCTACCTCCGAAAAAAAAACCTACCGAGCTGTGCTTTTCTGCTTCGAGGTTGGGGAACCCAACCTAGGGTAAGTTCAGAATCATCCAGTCATATGGCTATAATTCCAGTAAACCTTAGTTGAATCCCAACTTTCTAATGAAAAACCAAGCCAGTATAGAAATTACAACAATTTTATTCCTCTCAGTAAAATTTTTATTTTTCTATGAGATTGAAGCAAGAAGATGTTCCAATATTGAAATTTCTACATACACTAATACTAACTTCATTCAATTCAAATGGGTTTTCAATAATGGTTGGATTGTAAAAATTGTGACATTAACATTGATGAATTCAGTTTTTAATTTAAAATATATTGTGCTGACGCAAAGGACAATATGAATCATTAGTCGAATAATTACATAACTAGTGAACTCTTCAAGGGGGAATATTGGGAAAACCCGAAAAGTTTTTTTCGAATGATTTAGTATTGCCCATCAAACAATCTGCTTCTGAAAGTGGCTGAAGATGTGCTGAAGTACCATGTTTTCATGAACTAAACGTATTTAATTTACTCAGTCATGACAATTTTCGGAATAATAACCTACAATCTGAAGACAAAATTACATTTTGTTTGATTGTGAAAAGGATATTATCCCAAAAAAGTGTCAAGAATGAGTATTCCCCCACAAAAAATAAGCTCCAAACAATAATCAGTATTATAACTTCATTGTTCTGGAGAACAAGGAGCTGCAGAAAAACAGCTATCAAAGTCAAACAGTTATATAATCAATCTGTATAATATCATTATTCTATTTGCACCAATGGAAAGACTGCATTGTTAACCTGTAATTGACATGGTGAACTACCTTGGATGCTGAATGATGGCACTGATGACACAAATTAAACAGAATAAAAAAAATTATCTATTGAATAAAAAACTTAATATGGAGATGAAAAAAATAATTGTCTAGGATCAATAATCTGACCGACAATATACGATTTCATACACTGTATATTGAGTTCTTCAGATGATCAATAAAGAGAAAATGCTGTGCCAGTGCGGAGTTGTGATAGGGTAACTCGATTTGCCAATATGCTTGATTGATTATATTTTTTCCATTAATAGTAAGGCTAATGGTGGTTATGAGTGCTGACAGATACAGCACGATGTGATAAGATCTATACTTCTCTTTCTTCTGTTGCTGAACCCTGAATCCCCGATAAAATTGAATATCTCGAGGAAAAACATGTGTGGGACTTTTCCCCAGTCAGGTATAATAATCTCAGTATCCCAATTTTTTCATGCGCAGTATCGCGTCCTTCCAGAATGTGGATGGGAATTTACGCAGTTTTCAGTTTATGTAGTTTGCAGCGCCCCGTTGGGAATCCCTTTTGCTGGGGCTAACTTATATTCCAAATTTTCCCTTGATCAAAGCTGCTGCGAAGCTATTCAGTGTGCCGCATGCCTGACAGCCTTCACCATTGTGTTGTTCTTGAAGCTCATTCGTTTTGTTAGGCTATATGGAATATGCATTTTCCATGACCCTTAATTGTTCCGGTAAGCTCCGAAGCACCTTGGCATCCAGAGGAATTTTACCCAGTTGTTCCTATCGTACTCATCGATATGATGAACGAAGGTATTATCATAACATCTTTCAATTGATATCTGGGGAACACAACGCCCCAATGCCTGCTTGGCTGTTGGATTGAATTGCATTGTTTCCGTTCCTGTAGTTCTCATAAAGTTTGGACTGGATTCATCTTTCAATAGCATCTATTTTTGCTTCAAGGATGCTTGGCATTTTCTCATGGATTATTTGATGCCATGACTGAAGACACCTGCTTCAGTTCCTTCATGGACTTCATGGATCCGTCTGCTTACCATATCATGATATTTTCTCACAGTATGTGGATAATTTTTTCGTTTTACTCTCTTATATTGTAGAGTGCAATGTTTTTTCGAAGTTGAACTCTTTGACGATATTGTTTATTGGTAATCATCCAGGTATTCATCTTCAGTAGGGGGTGAGTCCCATGGGGTATTTTCCTTCTTGGATCTAACCTTCACCAACCTCAGATGAGCTCTTCAAGCAGCTCTTTTCCACTAGTAGGGATAGTATGACATCCAGTACGGTTGTTTGATCCGATCTCATTGCTCATGTTTAGCACTTCTAGTCTCAGCAAATGCTAGTCTGAGCACTTCTTTCAAGATTTTTTCTTGTCATGGCAAGCTCAGTCCTGCTGTGCCACAGTATTCTTCTGAAGGTGATTATCAATATCACTTACATGGTGAACATCTATCGCAGCCTTGATGGGTGAGATCCCGACGTTTTTATATAGTTGATTTATCAGTTTTTCTCGATATTATACGATATTGAAATTTCCAAATAGCTTTCTTCAAAATTTCCTTTGCATTCCTCTTATCCATCTCCTGGAAACTGTCCTTTTTCAAACTATCCAATCACATCCGTTAATTTCCATAATATTCCACTTTTGACATTGCAGGCACAACATTTTCCACTTAATTATACTATGGTACATTTTTTATTCAAAATATTCCTCCAAACCTATACAATTGATTTGAATCTCTCAATGACAGTATTTTTTTCTTTTAGTTTTGAAAACTCATATTTCAATTCTTTCAAAATAATTGAATTCTGTCATATTTCACTTAATTTCATTTCAGTTCTGAATTCCTATACAGAATGTATTTTACTGATCAATAATTTAATTTTCATTTCATTTTCGAATTCCTATTCAGCATGTTTTTTATTGATAATAATTCAATTTTCATTTCTCTACTCAATTAAGTTGAATAAATATTAGATGAAATACTCGAAAAATAACGAAAATCATAATTAATTCATCTTAAATACTCTAAATTGATCAAAAATGGCTAAAGTAACAAAAGTTAAAAAAAATTTTAACCAAATAAAAAACAAATATATAATATATTATATATATATATATATATATATATATATATATATATATATATATATATATATATATATATATATATATATATATATATATATAATATATATATATATATATATATATATATATATATATATATATTATTCTATCATTTTTTCGAAGTGAAACTTCTTTACGCACGCTTGACTTGGAGTAAGCTGGTGAATGCGTGATGAGAGCGTTACGAAAAGTGTGATCGGGCGAGGCGAATGGTCTCGACAATTGGGGCGCGTTTGATTCCCTGTCCTTATCTTGTCTCCCTCTCTCTTTCTCCACGTTACTCTTCCGTATTTTGGCCTCGCGTTTCTACAATTTACTCGAGCAAATTTTTAAAATAGGATAACATAAAATTTTACAAATACGTAAAAAATAAAATGCTCATCAATTGTAGAGGTTCACCATTACAAATAATTGGTGACATCGTGATTGAACATGGAAATAATCAAATGGAAGTTGATGATGAAAATCCCACTATAGATCATGTACAAAAACCGAGACAAATTATTGGAATTAGGTAAATTAATTTTTATTTTAATTTTATAAACATTCATGACTCTAATAATAATTTACTAAATTTACCAAACTTAAATGATGAAATTGGTTATTAGAATATTAATATATATATATGAATATACATGTATGTATTATACATATACAGTGCTTTTCTTTAATCTCCCCCCCTTTTATTTTTTGAACAGGTCAACTCAAATAATTGAAATTTGAAATAATGAAACTGATGCAAGAATAGTATATTTTGGAGTGAAATTGACAGATAAAACTTTCAAGATGGCGACTGCGCGCCATCTGGGAAAAAAAAATTAAATTGAAAAGGGGTCTTCTGACACATCCTTTTGAAACTCCTGAAAAATACTTCACAACCCTAGAATATAAAGTCAATATCTTCACCTGCTACAAAATGGCGAAACATTTAATTATTACCTGCATACAATTAATATCAATACATCTACAAATATTTGTTTTTCTCTGCCATATGGCAATCTCAACAACCCGATAAGGTTGTATAGGTTATTTTTTGCTTGAACAAAAAATGACAAGGAATGTCAGTACGACAACGAACATCATTGTTCAGTTAAAATATTCTCATTTAGTTTTCGGTTTTACTAGTAAATAGGTACCACGTGAACTATCTCTGAAATGATCAATTCTTTCCCGAATCGTCCTATCTGTAGAAAATATTTGGGGTAACTTGTAACCAAATTTATAACTACCGGTAGGGTACAGACCAGAGAAACTTCCAGGTCATCCGTCCATTCCAGAAGAACAGCAAGTTCAAATGATTGGTGAGATGATAGTGAATCCTCAACAGTCTACTTCCTCCGTCGCGAATGTTTGTGAGGTGTGTCCTTCTATTGTGTGGAGACTTTTGAAGAGGAATGAGTATCATTCATACAAAATCCAGTTAACTGGAGATGACCCTGATCGAAGAACAGAGTTCTGCGAAATTATGAAGGCAACCATTGCAAGGCATCCTACCTATCTCCACAATATTTGTTTCAGTGACGAATCTACATTTTATCTCAACGGCAAGGTTCACAGACAAAATTGCCGTTATTGAAGTGACACCAACCCTCATATTTTCCGGACTCATACTCAATAACCAGAAAAAATTAGCGTCTGGGCAGGAATATTGGAAATCCATATTGTAGGACCTCTATTCATTGAACAAAATTTAACAGGGGAACTGTATTTGAATATGCTGGAAAATACTGTTGACCCTCTAATCACCGAAATTGTCGGTGCTAATCCTAATGAATTCAATATGGATATTGTATTCCAACAAGATGGAGCACCACCACATCACTACGGACAAGTAAGAAACTATTTGGATAATACTTTCTCCGGTCGTTGGAATGGCCGTCGAGGTCCTACGGAAAGGCCAGCCCCTCGCCAGATTTGACACCTGTGGACTTTTTTTATAGGGCAATTTGAAGCAGGAGGTGTACGTAACTGAACCTGCTTCAATATTGGATATACGGCGGAGAAAAATAATAATTTGTAGAAATATCGATGTTACTGTGTTCGAAAATGTTGGCGTGAAATATCGAATGGCTGTTCTTATGTCAAGCAGTCCAAGGCAACCATTTTGAGCATCTTCTGAACTGAACTCAGCTTCTTTCCTCAAATTATAAAGTTAAACGTCGAAGTATTCAGGCAATTATTAAATGTTCTGCCATTTTGTTGTAGGTGGAGATATGGACTTCATATTGTAGGGTTGTGAGGTATTCGTCAGGAACTTTGCAAGGATGTGTCACAAGACCCCCCTTTCTATCAATTTTTCTTTTCCCAGATGGCGCCCAGTCGCCATCTTCAAAGTTTAATCTGTCAATTTTACCCCAAAATAGAGTATTCATGCATATATTCCATTATCCTAAGTTTCAATTTTTTTAGTTGACACGTTCAAAAAATGAGAGGGGGGACATCAACGAAAAGCACTGTATACATATATAAACATATATATATATATATATATATATATATATATATATATATATATATAGATAGATAGAGCTGAAGAAGTTTTACTTCAGTCGTGTGGTCTGAAGCACATTCGTTTTTTTTTCATTTCATTTTTCATACTTCCTGTGTTTTCCCTCATGATATCCATCATTTTATTAAACCAACTCTGCAATTGTATTCTCTCACTTTGTGTTGTACTCCCTCTCACATAACTACTCTTTCCTTGTCTCTTTATCTACCTTCTGCACCTCCTCCCAAGCCAACTTTTTTACCATCTCTCGAATCCATTTTCTCCACACTCATACTAATATGTCAATGGAAGAATCCTAAAATGTCAACTTCATATTTTCCCTTTATATTTGATTTCAAACAAATGTTTTTCCTTTCAATTTATTTGAAATTTACACTTGCTTCTAATTATTATTTTGGCAATTCTGCTTCGCTTTAGTGTTATCTCCCCAAGTTGCTGATATCGCCCCAGGTTGGGCGCCAATTATTATGATGAGACTAATTTGTTATAATGATTGTTATTGTTATTCATTTATGTTTAATAATTGATAACTAGTCATCATAATAAAATATTTGTTATGATAAACTTGTTTCATTGATTTCTTTTTTTTTACCATTTAATACTTTTGAAAAGTAAATACCTATCATAACAATAATGAAACTCCGGCTATGTTGTTCTTACCCTTTTTCAACACTCTATTACCTTATACAAGCTCAGTCGGTACGCCTATGGACTATGATGCATCTCCGTTCACAAAGTAGAGTTCTGTAATTTTTTATTTTATTTTATTTATTGATACACTGTTCTACAGGTTACCCCCAACTACAGAACAGGAATATGAGTTACAAATACAGTACAATACAAAATAACAAATTAACGAAGTAATAATACATATCAAGATTAACTAAAGTAATAGGATTTAATCGCAGAGATTGAACAGTCAGAAATATCAATCTGACAACTTGCAGAATTACAATTGACACACATGTTTTGCAGTGGTGAGTATTCCAAGACATCTGTTCGTGGTGTTGGTAAATAAAACGTGTTGTCTACTCTAGACGATGGTCTAGGTACACTGAAATTGAGTTTTTGCAGAATATGTGGGTCAATAATTAGGTTGTTGATAAGTTTGAACAGGAAAATTGTGGAGTGACAATCACGACGGCAGCTTAGGCTGCTCATAGCGTGTCTAGCCAACAATGCATCATGGGGGAAGCCAATTGGTGGATATATGTTGTCCGTTTTATAGGAGAGAAGTTTAAGGAAGCGACGCTGAACCGATTCAACCTTCTCTATATATAAGTGATGATGTGGGTTCCAGATTATAGATGCGTATTCTAATTTTGATCTGACGAAGGCATAGTATAAGGTTTTCGATGTAGATGGGTCGGAGAAATCTTCAGAGATACGCGCAATGAATCCATACATTCTGTTTGCAGCAGACAGAGTGGCTTCAATATGAGGGGCAAAAGATAATTTCGAGTCGAAAATAACACCAAGATCGGTGTATGTGATAGGCCGTTGGAGGGAAACGTCGTTGATTGAATATTGATATAAAAGTGGCTGATTTCTCAAAGTGAATGTCATTAAATTACATTTACTTGCATTAAGAGGAAGCTTATTACGGAAGCACCATTGCTCAATGCGTTTCAGGTTAAGGGACAATTGGAGACAGTCTTCTATCCCATTAATCTCAGAAAATAATTTTAGGTCATCCGCGTATATTAAGAAGTTGAGGTCAATGACCTCAACTATGTCATTTATGAACGCGTTGAAGAGGAGTGGACCAAGGTTGCTACCTTGAGGTACACCTGAGGTAGATGTATATTCAATAGATTTGAAGCCATTGAATATGACATACTGTCGCCTGTCGGTGAGGTATGATACGAAGAGTTCGATGAGGATCTGAGAAAAGCCGTACCTGTACAGTTTTGATAGTAGTATTCCATGATCAAGTTTGTCGAACGCTTTCGAGAAGTCCGTATAAATGACGTCGGTTTGGGATCTCCTATCAGTAGTCTCTGCAATATATTGAGTGATGTTGAGAAGGTTGGTGGTTATCGAGCGACCTTTCATGAAACCATATTGAAGTGATGAGATTTGATTGCTCAGATGAGGATATAACCTGCTGTACAGGAGGATTTCACACACTTTAGCGAAATTACATATTATTGATATGGCTCTGAAATTTTCAACATCAGACTTATCCCCTTTTTTATAAATTGGGCGAACTTTAGACAATTTCCATAGGTCTGGGATGGTACTAGTTTTGACGCAGATATTTATCAGGCTTGTTAGTGGATTAGCCAGGGCATAAGCGCAGTCTTTGAGCATTAGTGCAGGGATGCTGTCGGGACCCGTAGTCATTTTTGGTTTCAGCTGTTTCAAAGCTGCCAACACTTCATTTTCTTCGGATAAGGGAATGTTCAGGACTTGTGAATGCGGATCACTATCACTAAATTCGGTTTGAGAACTAATGATGTATGATTTGGAGAAAAAATCAGCAAAGCTATTGAGAATGTCCTGAGGAGTTTCAAAAGATTGTCCTTCGTAGGTCATTCTGTCAGATATGCCAGTTGATCCTTTTTTAAACCCTTTTTTGGGTTGCCTTTTATGTCATTTTCAGCAGATTTCACATATTTTTTGTACGAATTTCAACGTAGCCTTGATCTTCGCCCTCAAGCGGTGAATTCATCCCGGCAGCATTGTCCTTGCTATTTGAATGAACGCCAATGCTTAGCCTTGAGGCGTATTAGACGAATAATTTCCCTGTCGAACCACGGTGGATATTTACGCTTGACGTTACTAGTTCGTAGGGGTACACATTGATCCAATGCATTATTAATTTTTCCGTGGAAGTAAGAGCAACATCATTTGATCTATCGAAAGCTTCAAGAAAGGTCCAGTCAATATTAGCTATAAGTCATACAACCGGGCAAAATCTGCTCCCCTGAAGTTGTACTCATTATTTGAGAGGAAGCGAAGTTTCTTTTCAGATTAAGAGCCATATTCGATTTACAATGAACATTCAAGGCGGGGTGATGTTTGTCTTCGGGTACTAAGGGATTACTTCCGTATAGTACAAAGTCGAGTATTCTCCCATGATATTATGGATGCGGTTATACTGTGACAGATTACTGATTTCCAGAAAGTTCTTTAAGATATTGTTTGTTGTATTTAGTTGGTCACCCTGTATGAACGAGACATATGAAGGTATATTGAAGTCACCTATGACGAGAATAATACCGCTATAGGCAACTTGGATGTTGGTGAGTGTTTCGAACAGGATAAAGAATTTGTCGTTTGACAGAGAGGGAGGAACATACATATTGATGACAAACAGTGAAGTTGAGTTAGAAACTATCTTCACCATAACAATGTCTAAAGTGACCAGTTCATGAGGAATTAAAGGTGTTAAGTCAACCTGCGAGGAGCCGAATGAATCTAACACTGCAATAAGAGCTCCTCCGCCTCTTGTGCAATTGCATTCATTGAAATTTCTATCTGAGCGGTATACTTGATAAAAGTTTGGGAATAGCTCCTCATTTTTGATCGAGTCGTTCAACCGAGTTTCTGTCAGTGCAACAATTGGATACTCGTTCACCGAAATTGAGTTAAGGAAAAGGTCTGTTTTAGATCGCAAGCCTCGAGTGTTTTGATAAAAATTTCTATGCAGTTTCTATTTCGTGAAAAAGTATTATCATGGGAAGACACGAGATTATTCAATGTTTCGGAAGAAGATGGTGATTGCTACAAACAGCCAAGCACGTCAATTTTGAATTTTTTGACAGCTGTTTGGTAAGCAGTGCATTTCTCCTTTTCCCACACCGCATGATCAATTGAGACATTTGTTCCACCAAGTTTAACGCAATCAGTGCACTTCCGTATTTGAGAATTGCACGCCTTAACTTCATGATTGTCACCGCACAGTGGGCAGGAGAGAGGCTTGTTACATTTTCTAGAAGAATGGTGAAATTCATTACATGTAAAACATCGAGAAATATCAATCGCATCAAAAACGCTACAACTATCAAAGCCAATAAACAGATTTCCGGTCTTCATTATTTTGTCATAACAGTGTTTCTCAGTTTGAATCACAGCTTGGAAAATACTGTTATTTTTCTTAGTGGGAAAAATTTTAACTATAGTACAGTCGGAAGATCCGGAGAAAATATCGGGATTACATTTTACTAATAAATCAAGCAATACACTATCAGAGTACTGTTCAGACATTCCTACCACGCGAATTCTTGGGTTGATACCAGCAAACTCCCGAACCACGTAGGATTCCGCCATTTTTTCTTCAACAAGTCTTTTCATTTTTTTGTTATCTTCTTTAGACTTACATCCGATGAGGATGCCGCCATCTTTCATATGCCTGATTTTGGCCAAGTGGAGGCCATTTTCGGATGGGTTGACATAAGTCATAAGCTCGGACTTGGTTTTTGTGATTGACTGATTTTCATTTTTAGGATGAATAATAACTGCGGGGTGAGTCTTATTTTTGACAACATCAGCGTATGGTGTTGGGGTACTATCGAGTACCGGTTTCCCTGAATATTTTGGTTACATCAGATCTTATAGCCGCTATTTGAACGTTGATTTTGGATAACGCATCATCTACTTTTGAGTCTAGAAGCTGACTGATTTCTTTATTGTTAATTGAGATACAATCCTTAATACAGTCTTCGCATCTCCAAAAGAGACCCGGTACCGCATTTATTGCGGCGAGTGTATCAATAGTTTTAGAAATACACGACGAATGAACAGGGTTTTTGCAGGCCTCACAAAAAATTGCCGGCTTCGATCTGCTTATCGCCGTTGAACATTCGGTGCAATTAACCATTGTTAAGCATTATAGGACGAAAACTTACAAATATGTTTTCTTGAAAACAGTTCCAGATTGAAGTTCGCACTCTTATGCACAATTAGTAAACTTTTCCAATTTATTGTCACTCTATGTCTCACTGAAAAACTCGAATGTCACGGAGCGATGTTCACAGTTCACAGATTTTCACCAGTTATGACCAGTAATGTCAACTTGTTGCGCTGCTTGACGTCAAAAGTGCTATTTTGTGGAAAGATTTATGATAACGTACTGAATAAATGAACGATGAATTCAGGAAAATCGTCAAATAGTTATTCTTTCATCGAAATAAGTCCTTAAATTGATTTAACTTGCGATATCAAACTCATCTGTATCAGAACAGTGATGTGAAATGGTAAAACTTGCTTATGTGTGATAAAATAATTTGTGAATATAACGTTCCAAGGTTATGCTCAGCCTATGAGCATAGATAAAACCAGTTAATGTTCGAATGCATGGATACAAGTGATCCAAATAACCAAAATAAGTCCCAGGTCCTGATATGTTGATTTTATTTGGTTCTGGATTTTTTTAATGCCTGCTATTATTCCTTTTTTGGTGTTCTGCTGACTGTTAGGAGTGTTCTTGATATCTGGGAAAGTACATCTTCACTGTAGGAGGCTGGAAACGTCACGGACAGGCCTTCTGTTATATCCATAAGGTGAGTGGTTTTTTGTTGATGGTTTATTTTCCCATTCTTATCTGGATTCGTTTAATAACGTTTAAGTATAGTTTTGCTTGTTTTCTTCTTGTGATTTATGATAAATTGTTCTTTAAAATTTATACATGGTTTCGTTTCCTTACATCATTTTTTCTCTCTCCAGGCTTGTTATCTCTCCTCAACACTCTCTGTTTATTTCCACTTATTTAAAGTTTCTTCCCACTTTCTGTATCGTTTTTTGTTATTCTAAATTATTCTAATGATTTTATTCACAATATATAATTCTAGATTCTCATATTAAAGTTAAAATTTGTTAAAATTCATATTTTTTGGTTTTGTTTTTGACATCTTGCTGTTGGGTTTCCTTCTGATATGATTTACCATACAGGATGTTCCAACTTGAATATCATTTCGTCTACTTGGGGTCCAAAGTTTTCTATGAATTTTGATTTCTATATTATTTTTATTGGTTGTGCAAATTGAATGTATTATTGGTAACATACTAATGACAATAGATATACTCCATTGCTGACTTTTTGACACATATGCGTTGACTAGAACATGGGTCAAGATTCCAGAACAGTAAAAAGTATAGAAAACTTGTAAAACAAACATAGCGCGAACCACGATAACATAAATACCTTATAACAATAATGAATTATGGGTTTCATTATTTGATAAACATTTCCCAACATAACATTATATATATATATAAAATATATATATATATATAAATATATATACATATATAAATATATATATATATATATATATATATATATATATATATATATATGCCATTTTTTAGCGAATTACACTGGACAGAAATTCCAAACAAAAATTGAAAAAATTTGAAAACGTTTGTTTTTCTGAATTTGTCCACTTGATGGAAACCGCAAAATAGCGGAGTTTTGGTGGGATTCTTTTTTTCTGGCTTCTCGAGTAAAAATTTCTGAGAAAAAATGTATTTATTTTTCATTGACTACAAGCTGTTAGCGGTTGTGCAAGAGGTTAGATTGCACAATGTTATATATATATATATATATATATATATAATGAAAAAGGAATCTTTAGTTTGGGTATGCAGTCGTAGGGATGAAGTGAGTATACTCTTTTTTCTATTCGAGCTTTCGAGACTTTATTGACTCTTCATCAGGAACTCTACAATGATAAATTGGAATGTGTGAGAATTTGTACATAACGTTAAAAAAAAATTACTTACGAAAGTGAGGCTAACTTCGAGCAAAACTGTAAATACATGGAAACATATGAATGATGAACATACAACTAATGTACAATGTGTAAATAAAAAAATTGATGTAAAAAACACTTATGGATTGTACATTAAGGGAAGAGATTCATTTGACACAATGTTGACAATCAAGTGAAATTTCTGTCTAATAAAAATGATGATTGATGAGAAATTGAAATATCAACCATCTTTGAAAGGTAGTGTTGCCAATTTCATGATTTGGGTCAATAGTCATGAATTAGGGTGACAACTTGAAAAAATTATTGTAAAAGAGATTGTGAAAAATGGTTAATAGTGTTATCTGAATGTGGAGGGAGACTCAATAAGTAGGAATAAATGATACTAAGGTTATCGATTTCAGTTTTGGCATTCATTGAATTTATTGAGTCCAGTCATTAGCCTCGTAATAATTCTCAGTTGTTCCCTGTTTAGAGTTAACGGGTCTGCTGCTTTTTTTTTTCGATACGGGCCTTTGATGTACTCTTCTCAGTGTCCCGTTACAGACGTTCGTGCCGTACGCTTCGGTACCCCGGGGGCCTGGTTCGTTTTCCGATCCTCTTCTGGCGAGTTTGTCGGTTTTTTCATTCCCTGCAGAATACTGGTAACCTGGGATCAGATCAACTTGTTGCGGTTTCGTTCTTTCTGTGTTGTCAGTTCCTCTTTACGGGTCCATACCAATTGCAACGTCACTTTCTGGCTACTTAGAGCTTTCAGTACCACCTGAGCGAGTATAGATATGTTCTTCTACTATTGCTCTCCTGTTGTTTTCCTTCACACATTGGAGGATTGCCAAGACCTCTGCTTGGAACACAGAGGCGTGCTTACCCAGTGAGTTACTGAATTAAACTTCGGGTTTTTAGAAAACACCCCAGCTCCTGCTCCATTCTCCATCTAAGACTCGTCTGTATACCAGATCTTGCCCTGTAGAATGGTGTTGAGTTCTGTGAAGATATCCTACGTGGCTTGTCAAATGAGAATCTTCATGGTCATGCACGTCTCTGATTACGATGCTTATGATACTCATGTGTCCTGTCCCAACGTTTATGCTGCTCATTGTGTTCTCAGTCTGAAGGCACCTAGCCTTGCCTCTTTCTGCATCAGCGAGTGGAGGAAAAGCAATCCCAGCAGTGTCTCCATGGCTGCAGTGGGCGTTGATTTCATTGCCTAGACAGCCAAGTCTTTGCATCTTGCCCAGTTCAGTTCTGGCACTCCTTTGCCACCACACCATGGAGGCATACATCATGGCCGGTTTTACCACCATGTTGTACAGTGGTTTCAACCCACATTTATCAACAAAAGAGCGTCCCACGACAATTGATGTAATATCAGCATTTCTTGCCACTTTTGTAGGATGTTGGTTCCAGGTCAGTTTCTAGTCCAGTATCACCCTCAGATATTTGACCTCTTCCTTCCTCTGTATGGTTGCTCCTTGGAGTTTTATGGGTTTTATCTCCACTCGTTTACTTCTCCGAGTAAATGTTACTATGGTGGCTTCTTGAGGGATGATGTTCAATCCTTGTTCTATCCATCTGGTTACCAACCAAGCTTAGGGTCTCTTGCATACGATTCCTAACCGTGGTGTTAAATGCCCCCTGTTCTGAAACAACAATGACGTCCACGTACCCAATAGTTCAATGATCTTTTTCGTTCAGTGACTTCAGTAGTATGTCTATGACCAGATTACACAGACTGGGGGCATCCTCTGACCACTATAGTCTCCTGCATTAAAGTTGTATATATCATCCTGTTTCTTAGCATTGAGTCTATGCAGGCAAGATAAGGTTTCTCGATTCCTCTCCGACTGAGAGACCTGTTGATTGAATCTATAGGGGTATTATTAGAAGCTCCTTCTATATCTATAAAGGTCGAAATCAGTAGCTCTTTGTTTTTCAGCGTGTTTCCACATGCTCCACCAGTTCTTGGAGCGCTGTTTCTGTTGAGCAACCGGTCCTGTATGCATTTCGTTCTCGATGCAGGGCAACGTTCCTTATATGCCTATTCACCAGCTCCTTCAGGGTCTCCAGTTCAAAGGACATGAGACTTATTGGTCTTAGGGACTTCGCCGTTCCCTGTCCAGATTTCCTAGGTTCTGGTATGAAAATTACCCTTATGTTTCTCCATGGCTTTAGTTTATCTCCAAGAGCCAGGCTGCCTCTTAGTATTTCACAGAGCCTTCGGTGTAGTAGTTCCGTTTTCTCCTGCAGCAGTACTGGGTAATCCCGTCTGGTCCTGGAGATTTGAATAGTTTGAATGAATTTATTGTCCACTGATTTTTTGTCATAGGTTACCACCTTATTCGCTAATGTCCAACTACCCCTGGAACCCCTTTTCAGAGCTTCCGGTTCATTTTCATGAGCAGGTGTCTGTACTATTTGAGCCCCAGGAAAGTGAAACCTTAAGAGTTCATTCATGGTTTCTCCTCCTGTAGCCTCCACAATCATCATTTCTATTGCCCGTACTGTTCCAAGCAACCCCAGAGTATTTCTTGAAGTATTATATACACTAATTATTTGAGATGATTTCATAGGACCACTTCCACAACAAGTTCGCAGAAAGAACAACTATTACCATCAACATTTGTTTCCGTATTCAGGAAACAATGCGAATAGTAGTCATGAATATTTTCACCCTAAAAGACAAAAGATTTACCATTCTTGAAATCCAGGTACCGATATGTGACTTGAGGTGAACCGTCCTGTGTAAGTGACGATTCATTTCAAAATTGTACCATTCAGTTGCCTTTTGGAAATATGTGACATATCACAAATATGACTAGACCTCCATGGGCAGAACGCCTGTAGCAGTCTGGTGGTAACATGTTCGTTTTTATTGAATATTACGAAGTTCCATCTTGTGCTTGTACAGAAATTGGCGGATCTATATGTCGATGGCAAAGACCCAGGAAATGTCATTTAAATATTTTTGTGCTATAACAACAAAATATGCTGGAGCGCCATAGTACAATGGTCATGCATGCACCATGACCATTAAGTCGATAGAACAAGGAAGAATAACCTATCAAAGTGTACCACATTGAATCAGCTGAGACATTGGGTGAAAAGTTTTCTGAAAAGTACATTTCTACTAAACCATGGAAATTTCCTTCAAACGATAAATAGGAAAGTGGCTTCATATGTGAAAAAGATTTGATATTCAGAATTGGGACTTTTTGCAAGCCTCTGAAGGTGAAAATTGGCAGAAATTAGTTTTAAAAAAATTATCACATGGCAGCCAAGCCCTTCCAATGTTCTAACGATACAAGACCTGCTTGCATCACTGGTGCTTTTTCAGACAGTTTCAGGTTCTCCAACACAACGATACATACCCGAGAATACTCGAGGGGCAGGTATCACACGATTGAGACACCTTGCCGTATAAAGACGCCTGGATTCCCTTGCATTTCCGTTCGCAATTTCAGAATCCGTGGATTTAGTCATGGTTGTACCATGAGGACAAATGAAACCAAAGTTCACTACTAAGAATCCGCTAACTTAGGAATGTTATTCATCCGAAAATTATTGACACACAGGGAAAAATGTCGAGAACTTCGAGGTATATCCAATCCAGCTATGATTATCTGAAGCAGAATGTGGATATTAGTGAATATACGAGTTTAATAGCTTTCCTGGAGAGGAAAAGCCATCGGATACAAAACAAAAAATTTAATATGCGTGATATGAATGACAACTATCACTTATTGCGGGGTTGTGCTGATTGCTGGATTATTTGGAATGTACAAGGCACGTTCAGAAAAATTTAATGAATCAAATAAACTCTATATCCGTTGAATAATGGAATAATATCGTGATTCAAAGTGATATCAGATAAAGTCAATACTCATATTTATTGAGTACAATTTTTTAATTTTTTTCATGTATATTTCGTGAGAAACCAGATTTCAGGAAAAGACTAAGTGATTGCAGAGCTCCTCAGAAAAAAAAATATTCTGTACACATTCTAATCAGTGTATCAAATTTGATAGTTGTCAGTGGGAATATTTCGGGAATGAAGAAAGATATGGAGAAATTCCCAAACCGTTCCGAGGCAAGGTCTTGGGAACCAAACTAGCATTCAAGCGCACCTCGATTGTCATCAACCACCACTTCAACAGTTTAAATGGGAACCCCCACATGTGAATTATGGAAAACTCTTGAAAAATGCTTTTCAGTGGTTACCAATTTTGAGTGTGCAGGAGTGTTATTGTCAAAAATACTCAAAACTCAGGTGAGAACTTTAGCCGTTCCATCTAAAAGTATCTCTCATTATGTGAGTTCAGAGTACCTGACCTAAATGATCAAAAATCAAGGTATGCGTCTCGTACAGTGTTCATTGAAAAAAGCACTCAAACAATAAACAACTTTCAAATCATGTTTCCTACAGTGCTGAGCAAATCTGACAATAAGTTTTTCCTAGAGTATTCCAAAAACGATGTTTCCGATCGACAGTTAATGTTCAAAATAATTTCCATTATCCTCCAAACAATAATAGACAGTTTTGGAATCATTATCATACATTCGCTGGAGATATTTCGGCATTCTCGACTCATGCGATCCAATAGTTTTTCAATTGAGTCTAATTGGGTTTTATAAACTACAGATTTCGAATTAATCCATAGAAAAAAATCGATGGGATCGAATCTGGAGGCCAGGAGGCACCACGATAGGTCCTTTCCTTCCAATCCAATAGTTGTTATAATGGTCATACAACAGTTGTCTCACAGGAACGTAATAGTGCGCCGTCTTATTGGTAACAAAACTGCTCTCAATTTGAGATTCGATCTATTTGATTTTCCTGCAGGTCCACGATTGAAGGCCCTATCAAAGTTTCCGAAATACAGTTCTCCATTCAGACTGTTATCGATAAATAAGAGTCCTTCAACTTTACTTTCGTACATTCCAGAACACGCATTTATTTTTTGGGGATGCTGAGTGAGCCCTTTCCCAGAAATGTGGGGATTTTCAACACTCCGTTAATGACAGTTTTGGTTATTGATCTCCTCATTGTAACGAAGTTACTAATTTCCCGTTTGTTTTGAACAACCCAACAAGCTGCATGTTGGAATAAAATGAATCATAGTTCTATCTCCGTTATTAATAGTCATGAAAATACCATTCTTGTACGGAGTATATCCGCGAAATACAACTAACGCGACTGTACTACCTATTTCTTTCGAATAGTTGCATAACACAACCGAGCGCGCACCGCCAAACGCGTAAACGAATACGTCAATCATCCCAAATGCGAAAACCTTGTGCGAACCAAATTCGAAATAGCGGTGTTGACCAGTGGAGGGAAGACGAGTATTGGAAAAATTCTATCAGAGACGATAGAGAGTGGCACTCATTCCTGAGCAGCGAAGCCATCCTCCACGCCGAGGATAGTAGCCGAGCCAGGAGTACCTGAAAAATAACGCCGAAGACGAACGAATAGGAGTTTGGTTAGTATTCAAAGGATACAAGGTATTGATAAAAGTTGAAGTCGCCCGCGATCGGTACGCGCATGTACCTAAAGTAGGGGGAGAAATCTGCCAAGGTGCACTTCAGAGCACAATCAATTATGAATATCGGTCCGGAAGCAACAGCAGTCACCACGCAAGAATTAGCTGGTAGGTAGACGTGTGCCAAGTAAATTGGTGAGCATAAAAGTTTTGTAGGTGAACAGTTCGAATGGGTTTGTATGTATTCTCCTGTCAGATGGGTGGCAAGGAACCTCGTACTTCACCACACTAACAGCCGCAAAGTATAGGATTACAAAAAAGCGTAACTTGACAAAAGAGCTAACCGAGAAGAGACAAAGCTGTGGGTTGGGTCACAAGGTACCTCGTACCTTACCACACTAACAGCCGCGAATCATAGGATCACACAATAGCGTTACTTGAGTGGGTAGCTAACCGCGAAGGGAGAAAGCTGTCAGTTGGGTCGCAAGGTACCCCGTACCTCACCACACCAGTCGGGCAGAATAGGGATAGGAGTCAAGAGTAAAATTGGTGTTGGTAAACAGAGTTGAGATAACGTCGCGAATCGATTGGGACACATTCACCTGCACGATACCAAAGTGCTCACCCCTCTCAAATGAATGGCCGCTCGTAAGCTTGTAATCTTGAAACCAGCTTTGCTTTTTCAATATTACGGATGTCGTTTTTGCATCCCGTCCTCCTGAGCTTTTGTACTACTGCCTGAATTTCTCCGCATGAGCTTTTGTATTCATTTGACATACCTCGCATTCTGAAGTTCGACACTCCTTTCCACTTCTAGAGTGTATTTACTGTTTTATGTAGTTTCAAGGCTACCGACAGCCGCCCTGTATATTTTCAGAGGATTCGAAATTGACATAAATTTTATTATGATTGACTTAGAACTTTATTCCCTTGATTCAGAGCTGTAAGTGGAACAGATTATTGTGCAGTCAGCACCCAGGTTCAAAACCCAGGCAAGGGCAATTTAAGCCCCGTTGTGTGAGTCAATACCATACTGACCCATAGAGTGTTTATTTTATTCACTGAGACAGTCCAGAGCAAGCAGAAGTGGTCCCAAGGCAACTGCGAATCTGACATAAACGCGCCAAAATCAGGTCAAAGGGGGAATGAGACCCTTATTCAGAATGAAAGTACATTTATCACTGAAACAAATTGTTCATGGTTCCAGACGCAGCATCAATTGAGTTAGTCATCAGTTCAAAAAATTATATTTTTCTATAAGGGTCATCATCCCCAGTTTCTGCAGAAGTTCAATTGAAAAAAGTATGTTGCTTTAAAACTTTTCGCACCGATTCATGACAAATTCCCTTGAGGACTTTCGCAACGAAAATTGAGGTTCCATGATAAATTGTCCAGTAGTTCCACGTAGCAGTTTCATCAAGTACCATGGTGTAGCTGAGTTTTCGTTATTACGGAACCCGTATTCCCAAATTTTGTCACCAATGATATGATGATTTACATTTTTTTCTGGCTAAAAACGGCCGCAGTTTTCCTGAAACACTTATTTTATTTCACATGTAGGTAAATCATCTCAATTCTTTCATCCGTAGGATAAATCATTGTCGAGAACCCAAAAAACTGCAACAAAACCAACGCAATGGAAAAATTCACAAAAGCTAAATGTTCACAACCAAAAAATAATTCGACAAAATGAAAGAGAACTCAAACAGCTATATACTCGGAAAACAAACAGATAATTCCAATACTCGAGATTACTCCAGAAACTCTAATAAAAATCAAAACAACAAATTTATTTACAGCATTCCTCTTTTTAGATCCTTCGTTAATATAAAAACGATCAAGTTTGTTAGTTTTTCCATTGATTGTCATTTCTTAATTTTTTGCAGTTTTTTGGGTTCACGACCTCAGAGAAAGGAAAGAGATCCAATGTATGCGAACATGATACTTTTTTTGTATTCATTCGTTTGTAGATTTTTTCGGTATACCCCCACACCTCCAGAATTGAGTACCACTGCAAAGCATTTTTAAAGAGCTCTTCAATGATGTTTGATGAGGCGGAGGGGGTGAGGGTATCGTGCTTCTTTCAAGCTATTTTGGTTTGGGCATTTTTTGATATTTTTTTTCCCAAATATTTCCACTAGGAACTTTTGAAATTGACATACCCTATACATATATTTCAAGTAACTCAACATTATGTGATAATGATGAGTAGAATTTATATTCAATAAACAAATTTACCGAATGTTTTGATTGAGTATCTGATCATGACTTCATCGAACATTTCACTCGGATGGAGTATTAGTTTCAGGAGGGTAAATGGTTTCAGGAAATATTTTTATTCAAATTTTTTGTTCCCTAACTTACCTGTTGAATTTGTTGAACCTACAAATGATTATTCCCTGAAAAAATTTATTCATTATTCATCTCTCCTATGGAATTGTACTTCTTTTGTTATCACAAGCATATATTTTATTTCAGAAAATTTCAGTTTGAAATGTCTACTAATATTACCTACTATCTCTACCTCTCTCATAATAGGATCGAGGTATTGAGACATTGCAAAGAGATGTATAGCATAATTATATAGTTAATACTTCTCTGTTCATCAAATTTACCAAATTGTGGTTGATCTTTGATAATAAGGTACGCTTTTCCCCCCCAATATTGTTTGAGAAATGAATTATCAAAATCTTGGAAATTATTTTATGTTTTCCTTCTGACTATTAAATCAAATGCAAGATTGTTTGAGCAAATACTGCCCAATCATCTCTCAATTCTTCTATTGAATTAAAATGTTCAGTTTTGTTTTTAATTATCTTCATAAAATTTATGGGGTGTAATTTTTTCATATGCCATCGAATTTGTTGTCAATTTGTACCCCTTGACAAGTATTAATTATCCTATTTTCTATGTTAGTGTCTATTCTTTTTTGGTCCATAAATTTATTCTTTTCTTCTGAAATTTCAAATTCTTCCCGATTTTGATTTTGATTCAAGTTACTTTTTTCTTTTATATTGAAAATTTCATTCTCTACTGTGATAACTTATATTTGTATCTTTTTGTTGCGTATCAATCTTTTTATTGAGCATATTTATGTCTTTCTAAAATTTTTCATTATGGCTACTGATACCTACTGTGATATCTTCTATTTGTTTGTCATTTTGTTCTACTTGATTGCTGATAGTGGACATTTCTTGAGTGATAAATACAAAAAATCCTCAATTATTTTGCTCTACTTTTGTTTCTAGTTGTTTGTACATTTCTAAAAATTCCTTTTTACATTCTTCTATTTTCAACTGCACTTTACTTTCCATTTTTTCCACATTTTCTTTCACTCCTTCTATATTTTCTTCCATTTCCTTCTGATATGATTTACCATACAGGATGTTCCAATTTGAATACTATTTCGTCTAGTTGAGATCCAAAGTTTTTTATAATTTTGATTTCTATATTATTTTTATAAGCTGTGCAAATTGAATGTATTATTAGTAACATACTTATGACAATAGAGATACTTCAGTGCTGACTTTTTTATACATATGCGTTGACTAGAACATGGTACAAGTTTCCAGAAGAGTAAAAAGTATAGAAAAATTGTAAAACAAAATACCTAATAATAATAATGAATAATCAGTTTAATTATTGATAAACATTTTCTAACATAACAATATATATATATATATATATATAAATATATATATATATATAAATATATATATATATATATATATATATATATATATATATATAAATATATATATATATATATATATATATATATATATATATATATAGGGGTATTTTCTTGAGGATTGGTTTGTATAAATATAAATAAAACCATATAATCTGTGTTTATTTATATTTATACAGAACCAATCCCCAAGAAAATACCCCTATGATACATTTACATGGTTCAGAAAAATTCACAAAAAAATATATATATATATATATATATATATATATATATATATATATATTTATTTAATTTATTTATAAATTTATAATTTTTTTCTCTCAAGTCTACTGCCAGATGCTCCAAAATAATGCTCAGAATCTTCTTGTCTATCGCTATCCTTCTCAATTGCACGAACAAATAGCATGCGCACTCTCTTTAATCCGACGAATGATGCGACCTCTTCAATCGCACGGGATAGTTCGCTCGGAATTACGCTTTCAAAAGCTGGCCAACCGTCATTTAAACCAAATTTTTCGCAAACAACCCTATATCATCGTGTTCGCAATGAAATAGCGTTTATTTTGATATAAGATTTATTTATTGATCAGATGTAAATTAGTAGTATCGACTTACTTGTTGATACCTGCCAACTCAATAGTTACGTCAGAAAAAAATAGACAATCCAACGTTTTTATATTATATAGGCTCCATACCTTTGATTGGTTTGAAAATTGTTCGTTGAACTAATAGTGCCATGTTTAGAAAAAAGTTATTTTTGAATTTTCAATCAATTATAGTCTGGCCAGGAATTTTTCAGGCAACCCACTCGCGATTTATTTCTTAACATACTAAATTTATATAAAATAATTTCCATCGGATCATCCACTAATTTTTATTACAATACAAGAGCCAACTTTATAAAATGCCTGTACAAAAAAGTGTTCTTGAGCGTGTCTGCGAATTTTGAATGAATTAGTATATTGGTATGTGGTTTGGATTTTTGAGATACAGTTGGAATTCCAGAATTGAAGCCTAGATATATGATTATTGCTAGTTTTGCGTAACTGTACATCAGAGAGGCATACAGATAATAACATGTGCTGAATCTTCACTTCTTCGAGACGAGATGGTATCAATCATTTGACAGAAATGGGGGCGCCATTACCAATTATATCTATCTCAATGCAGCGACCTAGCCAGACCGAAAAAAACATATAAGATCACTAAATGGATATATCATGGCTTGAAGAGCAGTAGTATCACCTTCATAAAGGAAAAAAAAATCATAATGTAACAGCATGAGTATAGATGAATGAAAAAAAGTGATTATCAGAAAATCTATGATTTGGAATAAGGTTCTTTCGCTTTCATGAAAAAGCTAATTGTTTTCCAGAAATGTGACGAAAAGAGAAAAAGTAATTAACAAAAAAACTTTTTAAAGACAAGATTTCATTGAAATTCCCTAAAAATAATGGTTTTGGACATGTGACGTAGGTTATCCCTTGAGTTACGTAAGTTATTCCTTATCGCGCAAAGTTTTCAGTTCGAATACAAAAGCGACAAGCTTCTGAATCAATAACTCACGGAATAACCTACTTCAAACATCCAAAACAAATATATTAATTTTTTTAGTGCATTTCAATAAGGGCTTGTCTTTGAAAAGGTTTTTCATTTTAGTTATTTCATTTTGTGCTTCTTAGTACTTAAGTACGCCTCAATCTCTGCATTTTTGTTAAAGCATCGTTATTATGAGTCCTTTTTCCAGTAAGTACTGAGCTACCTAGTACTTCAATGTGGAGACCATCTAAAAATTAACTCATCTGCCATTTTGGAGTTTCCACCTTCAATTCATGAATTTTAACTGAAAATCATTATTCTTCGACTAAATTAATAATCTCCACCCCGAAAATCCATACATATCAATTTTGAATACAATCAGACCAAAAACACAGAGATCATCGGCCATCTTGGAGCCGCCACTTTGATTTTATTTATTTTGAAAAAAGTTCATAATCTTCACACTGAAAACCCCTACAGACCAACTTAGAATCTAATCGGACCATAAACCTAAATCTCTTCCGCCATTTTGGGGCACAATTTTATTTTTTCTTCTATAACAGAAATCCCATGAGCAATTTCAATTTCATAAATTTTGACAAAAAATTCCTAATATACGACTCTGAAAACCCTCACATACCAATTTTGAATAAAATCACAAAACTCGTCCCCATCTTGGAGCCGCCATTTTGTTTTTTCCTCCAACAAAAATTTCGTAATGCATTGTCACCGGAATGATGAACACCTGCCAAATTTCAGCTCAATCGGATGTAGGCATATGCTCTATAAATAGCTTAAAAGTTTTGAACCGGAAAGAATGACATACGAACGGAGCAAGTTGAATAAAAGTTTGTTGAAAGGAGATGAAATTGACCATAACAACCGAATTGTATTTCATGAACAATTATTCAATCAACTCTGAACACAATTTTCAAAAGTCTTACATGTTTGTGACAAAAGCAATAAACCAAATCTTCTTGAAATTTTCGAATCAACTCATCCATCAGTAATAGTGATGTCACTTCTCTCAACTCCCATGTTTTCAATAAATCAAATAGCCTATTTTCTGAATTCTAACTTTATTTTATGAAAATAACGTCTGAATGTTTTTTCGGGGGTATCGGAATTCTGTTTTCCATACTTTTGTTTTTTTCTCACGAAGGAAAAACTAAACGAAGCTTCCCGTATTTTATTGAATGGAAATGATAATATAGCTGCGTGTTCTCTTACTATGGATCCAACATGGATATCCCTACTGAAGAAGGAGGTGGAACTACAGAAATTTTGTATAAAGTAGATCACGTTGAATCGAACATGCTTGTGAACTTTCGTAGGGCATGTCAGATATTGACAAGCAATTGTCGAAATAACACGAAATTGTCGAAATAACACGATTTAAAATTGTGATTATATCCAAAAACCAGGATTTGATGAAGGGAACAGAGGTGATTCCCGAAACGTCATCAATGGAAGTATATTTTGTATTTAGAATTTTCCAATTTACTTTCGTTGTGAAATATATTAGTCGAATAATTTCCAAACGTTACGTTACAGACGAATTTGAAATTTTATTAGTTTATTTTAGAATCCAGATTATAAAATAGCAGTAACATGTCGAGTCAAATTCAATAATTTGCCCTTCTAAGAACAGATAACAAATATTTTTTTCTTCCAGGGGGAGTGAAAACCCAAAATATAGAAAATAGAACTCATTTTATTGAATAAACAATATACCACCTATTGAATTTGGGTATCATTTTGGTACCTTCCTAGTACTTTTAACCTTCTCAGCTGGGTGTCATATTTATTTGGAAATATTGGTTTTCACTTTTGTTTTATATCCACTCTTCCAAAATTCACGTTCAGATGTGAGGTATATTCAATAACAACAAATCATCCCATCCCAAGCAGCATCATCCTGACGGAAACTGATACTTAACTTCGACTCTGTGGTTATCACCACTAAATCTACCACTATACAGTAAGAATAACTGAAATTGTATATTTGCATGGTTGTAGTCAGGTAATTCCCATCTATGGTTGCCACTCTATAGTTCTATAACTTCTTGGTGTCAATGGAGGTGTCTGCCACTAAGCAGAATCACTTTTTCAGGTTTCAGGTTTTCGGTATCGAAAGTGGAAAATAACCGTTGCGGTAACCATCCTATACCACCTAAATATTACTTAGAAGTCACAATAACTTTCAATGGAGTCTGATAGTTTTGGTGAGGTTTTAGTAACTTCCAACGAACCTTCAATACGACAGGCACTTGATTGTGACATGTGGTGATGGTTGCCACGTTCTTGTTATCTCCATAGGTGATTGCCACAGTTCGCATTCAATAAGAGTCACTACAAAGTTACAATTACCTTGAAAATTCACCATCAAGGAACCGTGGATTGGTACCCGCCATGACGAAAGCTAACCTAAGTTTTCTTAAATTATTTCATTGGGGCTTAATTTCCTTAAATGTGAACGATCTTCAATAACAATATTCCTTGAATTTGAAGTAACCATGGAATAGTCCGCACTATTGCAAAAACTAACCTAATTTTTTTCCAATTATTTTATTGGCTTACGAAAAGTTTGTTTTACCTGTTACGTGGAATGTGAATCTTCATTTAAAATGAAATGGGTTATGCGTTTTTGATAGACAATTTTTCTTGATTTTGTAGATCGTATCTCTGACTTGTGCGCCTGCTCGATATTCATACCTCAATTGTTAATTCAGTTTGCAAGAATGCCATCATTTCCATCACTTATTGATTGATAATTGTTAACTGGAGCTTCATAAATCCACCATACTTGCTACATATCCTTTTTTTTATTAATGGACATATCCGCGACTTCGAAATTTTAACTTTGAGATGGCAGGTTATAAGAGCCGCGACGTGTTCGCCACCTTCGAGGGTATAATACCTATTGAAATTTTCAGGTTATACCTTTGAAGTGGTGAATTATGTGCCTGCGACATTGACGCCACTTTCTAGTAGTGGAAAAAATAATAATTTAGTTTTACTGGCACTTTATGATGAGAGGAACCTTATAGTGGTATATTTTCAGTTTCTACCACTTTGAAGTAATATTCTCCAGAAGCCCCAATATTTACAGGAATATGCTGGGTCGCCATTCGTAGAGAAATGAACGAAAAATTCAATAAAGCTTCATTTTTCGGCAGTACAGCATCGAACGTAGTAATTTATTATGATTAAGTATTGGTTTTAAGTAACCAAGATTGAAAATTATTGAGGTATTCAAATACATATCTTCAGAGGCGAGTTATTCCCAAGATTATACTGTTTTCCACATATAAGGAGTATTCAGAT
Source organism: Gonioctena quinquepunctata (assembly GCA_018342105.1). NCBI lineage: Eukaryota > Metazoa > Arthropoda > Insecta > Coleoptera > Chrysomelidae > Gonioctena > Gonioctena quinquepunctata. The sequence goes on along the minus strand of JAFIRS010000933.1, from coordinate 302,058 downwards.
GGCGCGTGCTTACAATCAAGCTACAACACACATATTTCACAGTAAACTTTCAATCGTTTTAATTTTATCACGATCAAAAGTATCCAAATACGATATACTTACGTGTTTGTATGTTATATATTCGTATACTGATAGTCAATCAAGTGTTAGAAATGAATCAGGCAAAATAGATGAATGAGGAAGATTTATAATAAAAATATGTTGCAGGACAGAGATCATATCAACATATTAATTACACAAGAGTAATCAGTTGTTAACGTGTCTAGTATCTGCCACTACATATCCAAGTTTTTGCCAGGTGACCACAACGTGGTTGGAATGTGGTATCTGAGATCTAGGAATGTAGATGGGAACGTAGCGTCCACCAAAAAAATGTCCCTATTTTGGTAGCCGCCGCGTGATAGAACTGCGTATATAACGTAGCAGTGGTTGTGGTCTCAAACACCCAAAAATTTTCCAGAATCATGGTCGCTACGTTCCGTCTACTAAAAATGCTAATTGGGGTCGATTTTTATCAAATGTTTCTTTCAGTCATACATACAGTTGCTCGCTGATAGGTTGGATTGTTAATGGATGACACGGTATCCGACATGTCTTTGTGTTTTCACTGTTGTACTTTTATATTTGTTTATTAATTGTGATCTTCGTCATCAAGGGAAACTATTAACGTTTTCGATAATATTCTGGACTCTTTACTATATTCTACTTTCGAATCCCAAGTGAGTAACAAACTTAAATTTGGCCGAATTTAATTTTTCATATTGATCCACACATTGATTCCCCCCGTATTAGAATATTTCTCACCGGTTTTTTGGCTGATGATCGACCTTCACAGATTTGAAACATGAACCATCCCTATTTAAGAAGGTGATATTGTGGACTATGACTATGGATTTTCTTGCAAAATTCTACTCCACTCCACTTTTAGATACGATGGACATTTTTTCACAAATTATTTAGATTGTACTAAAAGTTTTATCAACGTGTATGGACCAGGAAGTCTTAATGAACCAAAGAAGTTTGATGAAATTTCATGAAAAATATCAACTGATTGATTTCAACGTTGAATCATAACGTCCGTAATCAAATCTCAGGCTGTCTGGAACTTCCTTCCTGCAAAACTTCCATTTGAATCGATCCCATAGCGCTCTATGATATATGATCCTAGCCATCCCGATAAAACCCCAGGCGGTCGGAACTGTAACAAAATCTGATAAACGAATGGTGGAAAGCCTGAATATGAATATTATACTAAAAACCCGAATATAGAGATGGATCAATAAAATCAAAATTGGAATAAATAATGTATTCCTGAAGTTCCTGGTTGAAAGTACTCTTGGGTTTTTAATATTCCAAACAATAACTTCCTCCACATAGGGGGCTGTCATGGTTTCTGAAGAATATGCGAAATATTTCATATTTTAGTCCCATAATCTAGCTCAAATCTGCTACTTGACAGCGTGACGCCCCAAATTGAAAAATTCCAATGGTTCATTTTTGAAAAATATTGCTTAATTCCTGCATGGAATAGAATAGCGGCCCAGTCTTTTGAAGAATTCATTTCTATGCATCTTACTCATAGACAAATTGAGGAAAAAAACAATAGATCCGAACCAGCATGAAAAATATATACAAAATACAATGGTTCCGCTGGTAGAATGAAATAATACAATGAAAAATCGGACATCATGCATTGAGAAATAAGTTTCATCATTTTCATATCAAATGAAGTGCTTCAAAATAATCTAATTGAAGGGGTCCCGAAATTTCATCAAGTACGAAGAAATTAGCTTTTCTCAAGATCAAAGCCTAGCAACGCCCTGCATGATAATATAATTAAATCAGATTGACAATCGATATATTTTCTACGCCTCATGGGATTTGTAAAATTTTCCTAATTATCCTTATAGAACATTTTTTAATTTCAAACTCATACTTGATTCGAAACGAATTGAGATTTTATTGTACCAAGCCATCTGAGAAAATATTATTTATTGAAATGCGCTTAGGTTGGCCATTCTGGTTTGTCAACGAGAAACGGATGTTAGCCGAGCAGATGCCATATTGAATTCAACTGAACTTAATCACTTGCCTGGGTGCAGACGAATTATTTTGTCAGAGAATCACAAAAATAATTTTCATTTACCGAAGTTATTGATAAGGCCCCAGACCATCTTCAAATTGGAAAAATCTGGACCCTGGTAGCATATTCTCTGACAAACTCTAAACTCTTTTCAGTTAACAAAATGTATTCATAGTTTCCTTCTCAGAGAGAGTGTGTTCCATAAAAATGAAGCAATGAAAGAACAGATTTGAGCTTTTTGATTTGCAAGAAAGATGATGAACTTAATCGAGCTCTTATTCTGAATGAAAATATTCTGTGAATTGAAATTTTGAACTCACGTTACTGAACAATATTCAAAATGACAAGGACTTCAAAATATTTCTCAGCTAGACAAAAATTATTCAGTTTAAATTGTTATTCAAAATTAGTAAAACAAGTCAATGATAATAAATATTCAAGTTCCACTCTCATAACTCTATCTGAAAGAAACCACGAACAAACTAATATATATTTTCTGAAACGTCTTGGAACCCCTCTGGCGTTATAGTTATAGTCTCAGGGTGTACGTATATGAATCAAGGTCCTATTTTGATATCAAATGAAATTTCGAGAGGATAATTTATGACCCATAGGGAGTATTTCAATTCATCTGGGAGTGCAATATGATTTCCCATTCGGCTAGACGATTGCCGGCAAACCCAGAGAAAACTTGTGCAATACCACTTCATTTCAATTATTTCAACTAATTCAACATTGTTCCCATGTCCTTTGTGTAGATGCAGACAATCCTTCTTCAAAATATTATTCCATTTACATATAATCCCGAATCGATTTGATATAAATATTTTTCTTAAAATTAATTATTGCTTGCTGACTATATCCCCCCTTTCTGGGGCAATATTGTATTTATCATATCTGCTGAGCATCTTGCACTGGTATCTAACCGAAAAATGGTGATGAATAATAGCCCATACTATGATTTCCCAGAAAGTTCTCCCGTCTGCGACCATTTGACAAAGATCAAATATATTTTTATACAAACTGTATAAAAATGTATTCGGCAAATTTGAAGGGAAACAATTCCAAAATATTTCATTTGCTGAAAGTCTGCTCAGTTACAACTTCAATGGTGGTAGATTCCACTATAAGAAGACTTTTTTTCAGGGGATGATGAAAGAAAAATGATCCAGCGCAAGCTGAACCTTGACGATTCAGATGTATTGGAATCATTTGTTGAATTCGTCTCGTTCCTTCCTTAAATATTTTTTTGGTTTTTAATATTCAAAATTGTATATTCGATTATTAACCATCAAATATCCTATATAGGAGACTGGGAACTATTTCTCATAACTCAATAAGCAGCCATTTTGTATTTTTGGAACGGAGTTCCTTCACGCGTAACGAAAGAAAAAATCGACTTTATCTCTCTCCCTCTCTTCCTCTTTCTATTATATACGAGTATGTGTGACAACCACACTTGGTTCTGTCAGAATGTTCAGCATGTTAGAAAGCCTCAGCTTTTCAAGTAAGGCAATGAATGATTCAATTGTGTTGGTAGAGCATCAATGTGCTCCGCGAATTTCGTAAAATTGAGTAGTTTGAAATGCCTTATAATCCCCAAATTGTTGGAATAGTTGATTATGAACTCCTTCGTAACTTAAAAGCAATAGAACAGTGAGCTGAAAGTGATCTAAATGCCTAATAAGAATGAAAATAGTGTTTCTATCACGATATCTGGCCATTGGAAAACGCAGGCCATTGTGAGCCTTATTAACCGCTGAGTACAGGAATATCGACACTATTATTTCGCCAGAGTGAAAAAGTGAAGTTAGTATTCAAAAACCCACGGAAGTGAAAACAATTTCGCTTATAAAAAGTAAGAAACACAAACAACCACAGCTGAATTGCTGGAAAAAATCCACAAATGAACCCCCCAATGGAAGAATCCAGCGATGAATAAATTGAAAACAAAAAGCCACAATGCAAGTGACAAAAAAAGTTAAAAAGTCATTGTTCCACCAAACCAAACCACCGAAACTGATAAAAACAGTGTGTTGGCAAAACTCACATCGGAAAAAAGCGAAATCGCCGCTGTTGGGTACTATAAGCCAAGGAACTCTGAAAAAGATGCAAGGCGAGAAACTCAAGAAACTCAATGATTACATTTCTAAACATAGTTAAAGTTCAAAAAAGAGTAATATTAAACCTAATAAAGACACTGGACAGCCGAGGCCGAAAAGAGGTTAGCGCAGAGTATGAAAAAAGTTCAAAAACACTAAGTGAAACTGAAAACAAAAGAAAGTAGTGAGGAAAAGATGCTGAGAAACCTCTGTCATCACACTTCCTGAAAAATTTTGACCAAAGTGAAGAAAAATCCAAACATTTCCAAAGTGAGACCAACACATCAAAATATGCGGAGTGATGTGGATGATGATAAAAGAATTAAAGGAACTTCGTTCCTGACGGGGTCCCCCGACCATACACGTTTTTTTTTTTCGATGTGCAAATTTCATAATGTTGCCCTCAAGATTTCTTTGCTGTTGACTCCATGATATATATGTTTTATTCATAAGTTAGGAGATAGGAAAACAACACCTCTTTCATCGTGATTCGAGTAAACTTTTCCCAAATTCTCTCAAATGCCAAAATGAAGGGGAAAGCCAATTTTCAGAGTTGAATCAATTAGACATTTTCCATAATGAGTTGTTTATATTTAAATCATTTACTAAATGAGTTTTCAATCTATAATTTGAAACGATAAACATGTGGTGAAAAAAAATGGCAACACAATTAGAAATTATGTTCATCATTATAATAGTTTAGAGTTATCATATTCTATAAATGTCGGGTTTCATGTATTCATATTTTGAACAAAAAAAAACATATTTTCGCGATGCTGGGTGTCAAAAAATTTACACTATATCTCATCCAAACTCCGAAGTAATTATTTAATTTTTAATTCCCAAAACGCTCAGTTAGTTTTTCATCATAGTTTCATGAAAATTATCCTTGTAAAAATGTAAATTGTCCGAAGGCTACCCCGGGAAAGAATCATGCCATGTAATATACAAAAAAAAACATAATTGTCCATACTCACAAGTTTTTGGAAAAATCTATAAACGGTTTGCACTCAAATCAATCACATTTAATCATCCGTTAGGGTTTTTTTCCAACTGTAAAAAATTAAGGTGATATGGAAATATACCAGAAAAAATTATTAATTGTTGGACAAATTCATATTTTGGAGACCACTGCTCATTTTATTTATCAGGGAGACCTTGACCTGGTTTGAAAAATTGATCGAATGCTTTATACGCGATCTATGATGAATATAAGTGGCTTTTCACCTGCAGAAATGGGTAATTACTTCTCCACCAAATTACTAACAGATCCACATGGCTCACTTTTTGGCTCACTGCAAATGTTTCAACTATATTTCTGTTCCACGTATAAGTGACAATAGTTTTTGAAGGAAATAATTTGTAGAAATGTCTTCTGCATTTTCATCGGAATATTATTGAATGAATTCATGAAAAATATATAGGCGCGGAGCTGGCTACATAAATAGAAAATGATGAGGTAGAGGGAACATTTTTATAGAGAAACCTTCGTAACTAGCTGAAGCTTTGCAGGCAGTATTCAGTCCCGGGTGGAAAGCGGGGGCGGGCGATCAATCGCATTGAGCTTCATTCTCCCAGCACTCAGATAATTTTTAAACACTTAATTAATTAATGAGCGCCCGCTTTTTAACTACGAGGACCCGGGCTCGATCCCGAGGTGGGTCCACGCAATTCTTTTTTGTCAATTTTCATTCAAATCCACAAAACCACAAAACTTATGTACGTCACCAGAAGATATTACCTCAGAACATTCACCCTCACAACCGCTCAAAACTCGAAACAGCACAGCACAGAGCATGACTTGCTCCGCAACAGCCGAAGGCTGCTGAATATTTCTCTGAACCTGGTTGCTTGGCGTACTTTTCTCAGGAGCGAGGAGGATCGACAAATTAGAGCCCCAATTTGCAAATAGCAGGAACGGATATATATATATATATATATATATATATATATATATATATATATATATATAATGTCCGCTAAAAAGTATGTACCATATGGAAAAAAAGTGTATTATTGGAGAATTGCGAAAAATATTCTGGGAAAAAGTTTGGGCATGTCCGATTACCAGAAAATCGATTTGACACATGTCACATGATCGGTAGTATGGAAACAAATTGAAAAAAAATGTTATGAAGAGGCGAAAAGTGGGGTAAGATGACCAAGATATTGAAAAAATTTATTTGAAAAAGTTACTTAGAATTCAATTTTATGCACATATAGAGTTTCAAGAGATAATTCGAAAAAATTGGAAATAGCAATTTTTTTTGAATATTTTTCCATCTATTCAAAAATATCAATTTTGTTTCTCCTGAATAGCTTGACTATACTGAAACATTTGCATTTTCATGATAATGACTGAACTTCCTCATTTTCTCCTCACCAGAGGGCACTATATTAAAAAATAGGATTTTGTCAGAACCCTTGCTGTTACATCGGTTCGTATCTTACAGTTATATCAGAATTCCACGACAATTGTGATGACATGACACTCCAAAAACGGTGTTTTCCAAATTATAATCAAGTTCCGATGATAATCGTGGAAGAGCGTTTCACTTCGCACATAAACATGTAAATTTGACTCACTATTTCATCCTGAATATTTTCAGAATTTTTTTTGCAAATATAAACATCGAAAATAATCCATACTGAAATGAAATCAGGTTCATTTAGTGATCAACATTGGTGTCCGTGAACATATTCCTCAATTATGTCACAAAATTCACTTTCCAAAATACTATTTCGTGTGCTTTTCAAACGAATACCTACCTACCTACTATTTATCACATCAGGATTCTATAATAGAAGAGCATAGTAAAATTCCTTCTTTTCCACAAAATCAAAATGTGGTACACCAAACATGTGTTCTTGAGTATGAAATGCACCAGAACATGAAATTTTTATCTCTTGAAAATAGTCAGTGTTTAGGTATTGCATCAAAATTTCACTCATATTCCACAAGACAGCCATGGATTTCATTCGACAGAAAATACGTAAACTTATTGCAACAAAAGTCTAAGTAAGAACTCCATATTTATACAGAGTGACGTTGATAATACCAGCAAGTTTTTAGTTGAATATGTCGAAGTTGAGTCAGCAAGAAAAGATCGAAATTGTTTTGATTGTGGGAGAAAATTACAAAAGCTATAGAGAAGCCGCAGCGATTTTCAACGAGAGGCATACCCATGAAATTATTTCACATGTAACTGTTGGAAGAATTGTGTCCAAGCTCAAAAATACTGGGTTCGTAGAAAACTTATGCAGAAAACAACATAGGCACTGGGTAACTGCTGAGGAAACATAGTTTGGGGTTATACAGAGTGTAGTTGAAACTCCAAGAACATCAATTAGTAAATTGTCTGGGAATTGGGGTTTATTTTCAACTTCTATACGAAGATTGCTAAAAAAAAACAAATTCAAGCCTTATGAACCAAAATTCATTAACACTCTTGAGGAGAGAGACTACGATCCACGCTTGAATTTTTTCTCTTGGCTGCAGGGACAAATTGAAGAAAATATATCATTTACGAAATTTATTTCATTTAGTGATAAGTCAACTTACACTTCAAATGGTGTCGTTTCATCTCAAAATTGTAGATGGTGGTCGGATGAGAATCCACATTTTGCAGTAGAAGCCCGTGATCAATATTCATTTAAAGTGAATGTTTGGTGCGGGATTTTTAATGACAGAAAAATTGGACCATTTTTCTTTCGTCGGACTTTGAATGCTGAAACGTACTTGGATTTTTTGAGAAACGATTTCTACAATGAATTAGACAATTTCCAACAAAAATGTATTTCCAACAGGATGGGGCTCTCATCCATAGTACTTTGGCAATAAGGAATTGGCTGGATACCACTTTTCCTGTAAAGTGGATAGGTAGGTTTTCCGAAATTCCTTGGCCACCACGTTCACCTGACCTAACCCCATGTGGCATTTCGAGGCTATTTAAAAAATGCTGTTTACAAATTTAGACCTTGTCGAAATATTGAGCACTTGGAAAAAACTATCCGTCATTGTGCAGCAGAAATTCCTCCAAATTTTTTGTTGAACGTTCGAAAAGAGATATACCATAAATGATTTTATGTATAGCAAGAGAAGGAAGGCATATTGAGATATGAATTGTTATTATATAGGAATAGTTGAAAATTTGTTGTTATGTTTATAGAATATTTGAATTACTTACTTGATTGAATAAAAAAAACCTGTTCTGCAGAATGTCTTTTCAGGACCACATCTCATCATTTTGAATTGAGTTGTACATTCATATCTAACACCAATAATTAGCCATCGATCAATGCTGAAAAAACTATGAAAATTTTCATAATTTCTATTTTAGATTAATAGTGCGATAAATTACATAGTTTCCAGTTTATGTACGAAGTGAAATGTTCATGCACGATTATCATAAAAACTTGATTTTAATCTGGAAAACACGATGTTTTTGAAGTGTCATGTCATCACAATGGTCGTGGAATTCCAATATAACTGTTAGATACGAACGATGTAACAGCAAGGGTTCTGACAAAATCCTATTTTTTAAATATAGTGCCCTCTGGTGAGGAGAATATGAGAAAGTTCTGTCATTATCATTGAAATGCAAATGTTTCAGTATAGTCAAGCTATTTATGAGAAAAAAAATTGATATTTTTAAATAGATGGAAAAATATTAAAAAAAAAACGATTTTCAATTTTTTCGAATTATCTCTCGATGTACATACAATTGAATACTAAGTAACTTTTTCAAATAACTTCCTATGATATCTTGCCATCTTACACCACTTTCCGCCTTTTTATAGCAATTTTTTTCAATTTTCCGCCACACTAGCGATCACGTGACATGTGTCAAAATATATTTTTAGGTAATCGGACATGCACAACCTTTTCCCTAGAACAATTTTTCCAATACTCCAATAATAAACTTTTTCCCCATATGGTACATACTTTTCGGCGGACACTGTATATAAAAATATATATATATATATATATATATATATATATATAAATATATATATAAATATATATATATATATAAATAATATATATATATATATATATATAGATATAATAATAAATTACGAGATGTACCGTACTGAATAGATAATGAATATATTCTGAATTTGAATTTGGTCAAAAGCGTTAATTTTTAATCAAAATAATATATTTTAGTGCAGCCCTGAAATTTTGTATACTTATAGTTTTCAAGTGTTGAAATTGCGTAGAAGTTATTGCTAGAAGTCTAGGTCGGGAATTAAACGTTGCTAGAAGTCGGTAAAGTTGTAAGAAAATTATTCAAATTTTAATGACAAGGTGTAGTTCTGGCGATTCCGTTTTCACATTATTTATGGCTCAAAAAAACTTCATATGATTTGCCAGGAAGGCAAAATAATGGCTAAGTATATAAGAACTGATAATATCGCAAAAAGTTGGTGAAGTGGTATTTTTTCATGCAGTTTTGGCAATTTGTGTTTGTTTTATTCAAACTATCAATGAATTATTAATTAGTTACGGGTGGACCAAACGGAGAATAATTATAAATAACGGAAAGGTATAAATACATACACTGTGTTAACTCGTTTTCATCTATTGATTTATATTTCATTGAAGAATTGCTTTCCGTTCCACCAACTAGAGGGGATATTATCATTAATTTAACGCAATTTCCATAGTTAAAAACTACAAAATTTCAGAGCTGCACTCATGAATTCTATTTTGATTAAACGATAACGCTTTTGACCAAATTCAAAATATATTTATCATTTATTCAGTGCGGTATATCTCGTCATTCATTATTTACAAATGCATTTCATTCTGTATTTTAAGGATAAAATGGTGAAACGCCCTGTACGCCCCGTGAAAAGGCACGATATTTTGCGATATCCTATGTAAAAATTAATTACTTCAAGTCAAATAAAGGTATATATTCTTCCCTGCTATTTGCTTATGAGCAAGATTTGTGATTGGATCAGAATATAATAATTGAAATTTACGCATATTACTTTGGTCCGACAAACTTGAGCTATTTCCTGCAAAAAGAACGTCAACAAACCAGAGAAATTTTCAGCAGGCTTCAGTTCTGCGGAGCAAGTCATAACTCGTGAAAATGCTGTTTTGTGTTTTGAGGGGTTGTGAGGGTAGATGTTCTGAGGTAATATGTTTTGGTGACGTATAGAAGTTTTGTGGTTGATTTGAGTGTGATAGAATATTGAAAGAGTTGAATAAAAACCCGGCTCGGGATTGAACGCGGGTCCTTAATGTTTGGATTAATAAATTGTTTGAAGTTATGTGAGCGCTGAGAGAATAAAGCTCAACGCGTTTGATCGCCTGCCTCCGCTGCTCACCTCAGGACTGACTTCTGCATGCAGAGCTATAGTCTAGTCAACAAGTGCTTTTTTATCAACTTTTTCCAGTAGTCTCGGAAAAATAAGAACAAGGTGTCATTTGATTCGGAATAGCATGTAGATGATTTTTGAAAAAAATAAAGTTCTGCGCGCAAAAATTGCAAAAGTTTAGTTTTTTGCGAATATCTCACAAACTAATTGATATTTTTGAAATCTAAAAAAAACAATCAAAAAGAGGAGAAAATTTCTTGAAAGAAAGTATCGAAAACTGTGCGTCCAATATTAATAATTTTCCCAGAGGGGTGAAAATACGGCCAAAAACGGGTCTCTGGCTTGCACAAGCCACGCCCACTTCGGACACATTGACAATAAGAATTATTTAAACATAATATATATATATATATATATATATATATATATAAATTAAGAAATGGAAAAATTCAGGCACTTACAAGACAGATAAATGAACAATAATCCGCCGGCAAAAAAAAAATATCGCGATTTTTCAATTAGTTATGCAATGGTTAATTAAAAAAATTTTGCTGTTCGAACATTAACATTGCAAGTGTGATAATTGTTAAACTATAAATCTAAGAATTTTTTCCTTCCTTAGAGCTATTCTTGGAATACTTCAGAATAGTCTTTTTTGAAAAAATAAAAAATAAACTGTTTTTCATTAACAATTTAGGTAAGTTGCAGAATTAAAAACTTCAATTAATCATTCGATTTTCTATTATCGGAAGCTTCATGGATATGTTTTTTTTATTTTGATCTCCTATCGTTTAAAAAATTGTTATAAGCAAATGCGCTGTTTATGCGGTGATCGAATTTTTTTTTGGAATCCCAATCTTTAATGCAAATGATGTTTTTTTAACGTTCCTTGAGAAAAATGTATTGTTTAAAAAGTCTATTTTTTATTAATTTTTATTATATTAACTTTTTGCTACGATATTTGAAAAAAAAAATTATATAATTGTTTCATTCAATAAACAATTTGTTATAAACAAGTACATTGTACCTCATTTTTTTTTATTCTACTCAATGTAACAAAAACAACCATCAGCTGCTTTTTTGGATATTCGTCTTTATTTTCTATCGAATTTTTAAATTACTGTTTTTCGTAACTCTCTGGTTTTTCATCTTTTAAATTATTGTAATTCATAAACTAATGGAGATGCGATCAAAACACTTATCAAAGAACAAATTCAGCTTAAAACTCGAGTTGTTACCAAATTATTTATTCAATTTATTGTAATTGTTTATAAAAAATTCTTTGATATTTTTTTTTTTAGCTTCAATGTTTGAATATCTTGAAAACTATTACAAATCTGACAACATTACTTCAGTAACTTTGTAATTTAACGTTCATTATTAAATAATTTGAGCTTTCAGATTTGAGTCTCACTCTATTATTTTTTATAAACAATTGCAATGAATTAAATAAATAATTTGGTAACGAATTGAGTTTCAAGCTGAATTTGTTTTTTGATTAATGGAGAATAAATAAGTCTCAAGTGTTTTGATCGAATCATTAGTAAATGAATTATAATAATTCAAAAGATGGAAAACCAGGTCAGAATGCTGCAGTTATGGGGAAGAGTAATCATAAAATTCGATAAGAAATATAAAAAAAATATAAAATCCCTAAAAACATTTTATGGTTGTTTTTGTAACAGTAAGTAGAACAAGAAAAAAATATGAGGTGGAAATTTATTTGTTTGTAGCAAATTGTTTATTAAATGAACAATAAGAAATTAAATAAAACAAATTTTTTTTATATCGAAAAACAAGATAAATTATTATTGAAAAAAAAATTGTTCCTAAATATTAATTAAGGAAAAAATTAATTCACAAATATGTTTTAATTCAATAACTTTTTTTGGAATTTTTTTTTGATCAAAATCATTTTTTTTACAATTTTTCGAAAATAGAAGATTCAAATTTGGAAAAATAAATTTTATGCAACTTCCGATAATAAAAAAACGGACCGTTAAAAATATACAAAAATAATTTTTTTCAATGAATAATTTAATTTTTTTATTTTGAAACTAAGAATTTTTTTATTAAAAAACGGATTTCTTTATTTTTTTAATTTTTTCAACGGGGATCTATTCTAAAGTCTCTCAAAAATAGTTCCAATGAAGGAAAAAAAAACTCAGATTTATAGTTTAACAATTATAACATTTGAAATGTTCAAGCAGCAAAAAATTGTTAATTAACTATTGCATAACTAATCGAAATTTTTTCATTCCTTGACTTTATCAGTTAATATGTTTATTGTTAGTCTCCGAAGTAGGCGTGGCTTGCGCAAACCAGAGTACCCGTTTTCGGCAGTATTATAACCCCTCTGGGAAAATTATAAATAATGGTCCTACAGTTCCGGGAGTTGGCATTTTCTTTCGAAAAAATTTCCTCCTCTTTTGGAATCTTTATTTATATTTCGAAAATCTCAAATATTTTTTCGAGATATTCGCAAAAACCAAACTTCTTTTTTTTCAGTAAATTGTTTATTTATAACTTTTGAATTTTTTGCGAGCGGAATTTAATCATTTTCAAAAATATCTACATGCTATTTCGAATTAAATGACACCTTTTTCATATTTTTACGAGACTGCTGAAATTTTTTTACTGAAAAAGCTCTTGTTGACTAGACTACTACACGCTTGTCAGATAGTAAGGTAGATTTCTATATAGAAATTTCCCTCGTACCTTATCATTCTTAATTACGTAGCCATCTCTCAGACTATAGGTTCAGATTATAAGGCGAAATTACACGGTTCACTTCTGCCTTCCAATTTGGATGAAGCAACCAAATTGGACCATGTAAACATAGAAGTGAATCATTCGATGACATTGTGCAATTGCGTTGAAAGAACAAGCTCAATATTTCCACCTTTTTCCGTTCACCATTCAACGCAATTGAACGAGGAATGAATGTTTAAACACAAGTATTGAACGATTCAAGCGATTTTTATTCGTGCGCGCCACAGTGTGGCTGTGTGGTGTTCACTATTATCCTTTATAGCTGGTCGAAATAACATTACTACTCACGTGAAAGAAGGGAACTTTGTGGCATATTGGACAAATTATTAAATTAAAGAAAAAAGCATCCTCAAGTGGGAGTCGAACCCACTACCTTATGATCTCTAGCCGTACGCTCTAACCAACTGAGCTATCCGAGGACATAGGAATCGACAAACACTCGTGAATCCTTTCTTTTCACAATTTAATGTTCATGTTAGAAACAAGTCGAAAATCAAACCTACTTATCAATGGCCGTCAAGACCCGTTTGCCTATCACTCTAACATCATCGTCAATGGACGATTGCAGTAGGAGATTAAGGAAGATGATCTCTAACCACTGATAAGATTTAGCCAAATATATAATGTGAAAGTGGACGATGATGTTAGAGTGAAAGGCAAACGGGTCTTGACGGCCATTGATAAGTACGTTTGATCTTCGATTCATTTCTAACATGAACATTAAATTGTGGAAATAAAGGATTCACGAGTGTGTGTCGATCGACTCGAATGACTCAGTTGGTTAGAGCGTATGGCTAGAGATCATAAGGTCGTGGGTTCGACTCCCACTTGAAGATGCTTTTTTTCTTTAATTTAATAATTTGTCCGATATGCCACAGAATTCCCTTCTCTCATGTATTTCTCTCGGACACAATATTTTCACTTTCACGTTATATATTCGGCTGAATTTCATCAGTGGTAGGAGATCATCTCCCTCAATCTTCTACTGCAATCGTCAATTGACGATGATGTTAGAATGATAGGCAAACAGGTCTTGACGGCCATTGATAAGTACGTTTGATCTTCGATTGATTTCTAACATGAACATTAAATTGTGGAAAGAAAGGATTCACGACTGTGTGTCGATTCCCAGGTCCTCGAATGGCTCAGTTGGTTAGAACGTATGGCTAGAGATCATAAGGTCGTGGGTTCGACTTCCTCTTGAGTATGTTTTTTTGTTCAATTCAATAATTTGTCCAATATGCCACAAAATACCCTTCTTTCATGTATTTTTCTCGGACACAATATTTCCACTTTCACATCACTACTTACATTTTTAATTATTTACTATAAACAATAAACTTTCCAGCTAACAGCTCATTGCGCTGTCATGTTTATTTTTTGATCATTGCTTCAGCGCCTCTTTCGGATACTCACCAACCTAATATCTGTTCCCGCTCTTCGTCCCTCTCTCCCTCACTTTCTTGCGTGTAATCCCATCTATCTCGGTGTACCCGAAAAATATTTGCTCCCGCTTTACGCAGCGCGTGGTCTGACAATGTCACCGATGCATAAATGCAAGGCTTTGTACTTTAAAATCGATGGAGAAAATATGTACTTTCGACCGAGGTGTGAATAAAAATGGGTACCAAATGGAGAGAGGAGCATGCGCCCCTATTCTTGGAGCATTTTAGAAATGACTCCAGTCTGTGAAATTACAAAGCGGACTGATTAATGTATAAATCTGGATCCTCTTCTGAAAATTTTCTCAATACATTGTTTGGAGCTTCCGAAGCTGATTTTCTTAATATTCATGTTTGCACCCCCTAACGTCGTTGATTTTTTCGCTTGTTTTTTCATAAGTATTTAATTAAATGATCACAAATTAAGGTATTTGCCAAGCGTACTACCTGATTTGACGACATTTTCCTAACAATGTGCATTGATAAATTCACTTTTTGATCACTTCTAGATATTTTGTGTATAGACATAGCCTTTCAATTCTGCGCCTTTCAACCAAAGTGAATCAATTTGGTTGAACCATGTAATTTTGCCTCTTTACGGCGAAGTGAAGAATTGAAATCGCACGTCCTATGTTGTACTGCGAGATTATTCATTTCCATCTTCGGAAAAAGTGGAACACATTACTGGCGATTCATTCTTCGAAGTCTCCCGTATGGAGTTATCAATCATTCTATTTATATTTCTGTTTATATCTTTAAATATATTAATTTCCCATAAAAATCACATGGACCATGTTTTTTTGGAGAAGTTGCAAAAAAATACGCTTGTATTTTTTCCTGAAGAAATTAACATTTCAACAGTTATTCGCGAAAGCGCTCATTCATATTAACTGCCCCATGAACAGTTTTGAATTATCTGATAGAGAAGGATTGAGTGAAGCTTTCATGAAAATACTAACTAATTGATTCTCTGTCTGTACTCTTATCCGTTAAATGTCGCATTTCAAAACTTCCTATTATGAACCGAAATTGAATATCCATGTTGTCCACACGACGATGTTATTCAATTCCTTTTTAATTTGTATGGAACTTTCATGATGAATTATATTAATTTGACGATGGTTCGTTTGAATTCGGATTCAGTTCATCGTGAAACTTCAGCTCCATATATATAGCAGTGTATGGTATAACAGATGAACCGAAACATAATCGAGAAAAGTAAATCTTGAATAGAAGTTGTTTTCGGGATTGATTGTTTCCCGAGCCGTATACAGAGAAGAAACCCCCGAAGAGTTATCAATCTGAAACATCTGAAATTGTATGTCTGTGAACCAATGGTTTATGTTATCAGACAGAACTGAACCATAATTCTATAAACACATAAAACCGCTTGGATATCTTTGTTCAATATTTGTCAAACCCAAATAACCAAAGAAAAGTCAGGTCAATTCGCTATTTTACTGCTTGGGTATCTGGGTTTAATGAGTATCAAACCCAAATATCCAAGCAGTTTTATGTGTCTAGGAAAAGAAGGTACACAACGCGTCTATTAATTAATTAATGAAGAATACTTCCGACATGATTTTCCACGGCACAGTTGTCGTCTCATGGATACGTTTTCACGAGGAATCCTGTAGAAATCGTTCGTGGGATCGAAGTATATAATTCGACTGGGCTCTGCTACTTCTACACGGAAAAGGAAAGGATTTGTTAATTTCACCAAATTTATTTGGTCACTCTCATTGGCTTGACAAAATGGATTTCTCAATGCAATGCTGACATTTCTTTGATCTGAATATATGTTCATCTATTGAAACAATCCCCAACTCATATTGAATGGAAATTTGTTTCAACACAAATATAATGTTTGTTTGAGTCAAACAACGGAAATAGATTAATTCAAATAGAAGAATATTATATTGATTGAATTATATGCGTTAGATGGCGAAGCGTTCCACAACTGACGCTGACTTAGATAATGTTTCCGAAGAGCAAAGACAACTTATCGGCATTGTTTTGTATAATTTTCTTACCCTTCATTCGGAATAGGTCTTGGTCCTGGTCTGAATGATGTCCCACCAACTTATCATCATTGTGACGCCTGGACTCAAATGTCCGGTGTAGGCTCTCATTGCCATATTTGTCAATTGAGTGGATCAAAAACATGATTACTCATTTCGAAAGATATTTTCAGTGAAGAAATCAGCTTATTTTGTTGAATTGATATTATATTGAATTCATCAATTCGACATAAATACTTGTTTGAATGAATATGTTTGTTCAAGCAATCAGCAAATTTTGTAGATTTGATTTTTCGATTCAACAAAATAATTACATGGTTGAAACAACATTTTGCCAGAACAGTTATGAATAGAGTTGGACGAATAAATATCTGGTTCATGCAAATTAGTTTCAGTTGATTAAAACATTAAATTTGATCCAAAACCAAGAAATAATTTTACTAAATTTGAGATTATATTTTGTTGTGCATATACGACCCTTTTATTTGTTTGTTTCGAATCAATTTCATTTGATTCAACAATTTGTTTTTTTCAATCATATCTTGGCCTTCTGTCATATATTTTGAAATGGCAGTTTAGTACTTTTTTGACAATGAGGCTCTGCTGGGGAAAAATGTACCGTGAGAATAGCTCTATTCTGAGACATGTACGGTATAGTTTCTGTAAAACTATCTAAACACACGACGAATGAGTCACTAGACTCTAGTAACTTATATCGAAAGAGGATACACTACGCCACTGCAAGTTTGTGTCGTGTCTGTCTGACGCAACGGCAAAATATTCAAAGGAGGCTTAGGATTCCAGGAAATAGAAACATAAAGCAGCCTCCAAATTATTATATATGCTAATGTCCATCATGAATTGCAGCGCATCGTAAACGGGAAACAGTTCTTAGTCAGAATAAGTGGCGTTCCAATTTGTATTCAGAAACGCCAGTTAAACGAAATATTCAGTTCAGTGGAGTGCACGGAATATTTTGGCAGAATTTTGATTGAGATATTCAACTTTATATTTTATATACCATTCATACTGCACACTCCCATAACTTTATTGATAACTGTCATCTACAAATGTATGCCGATGACTCACAGTTCCTTTATCCATTCCACCCATCAGATATGCTGAACAGTTGTCGAATAATAAACAGGGAATTGAAATCATTCACAAAATCTCCCGTGATCATTACCTGGCTCTGAATCCTAACAAATCAACAGCTTTGCTCTTCGGATAACAAGGCCAGAGCGACATTGATTGCCAATATGCACATTTCCATCAATAATGTCCCAATAAACTTCGCCGACGTGGCAAAAAAACTTGGGATTGTGGACCGATTCCACCTTGAGATTCCAAAAGCATATTTCAGAATGTATGAAGAAATCAATCTGGATACTCGAACTCCTATATAACTCACCTTTCTTGTTGAATATCCATCTTAGAAAAATGATTTGTGAATCTTCAGTACTGTCTACCTT
This sequence comes from Gonioctena quinquepunctata, assembly GCA_018342105.1. Taxonomy (NCBI): domain Eukaryota; kingdom Metazoa; phylum Arthropoda; class Insecta; order Coleoptera; family Chrysomelidae; genus Gonioctena; species Gonioctena quinquepunctata. Next base: position 283,833 of record JAFIRS010000933.1, on the reverse strand, counting down.
CAATCATTGTCACACTGTTTACGGCTCCTGTCTAACAGCATTCGATGCAAGGAGGTTACAGAAAAAGAAATCATTGTTTGCGATTCATCTATAGCGTGAGGAAGCGACACCTATTTGGCCTAAGCTCATGGAAGATGGTTGGCTAGATATGAAATCTCTCTGTCAACTTCACTGTGCCATTTTATACCACAAAATCATCCTCTCAAAACAGCCTTCTTATATTTTTACCGCAAAATTGTTTTCAGTTCGGATGTCCACAACATAAACATACGAACGAAGGGTATTATAACACCACCTATTCATGAAACAAGCATGTTTGATAGAAGTTTCTCATATAATATATATGTTGTTTACAACTCCATACCAGCCCTCTCAAACACAAATCTGTTTCCTTTTTTCATGAAGCCTAAAGAAAATTGCTATTTTCACTACAATAGGATTTTATTTTTCGTATCCACTTTCTTTTCAGTTTTCAGTCTTTGATAATCATTTCTAACCATATGTACCTATATATGTGTTTTTATATGTTTATATTTTATGTGTGTATTCATGTTTACATTTGTACATTTCTATTTCACCTTCATCACTCTCATTTTTTTTTTTGTATTTTTGTCTTTTAATTATGCTGAAATTAGGTTAAGTTTGGTTGGGTGGAAGACCATCACCTTGCGCCCAGCAAGAGATGAACTTTGCCATTCCAGTATACCATTTTTACTGTACTGAATGAAGATTATTATTTATTATTATAACTGTGAAAGTTAATTTCAGTGTATAAAAAAAACGGAGAATGGTTATTTCTGTATTCGAATAGCCACTAACCTCAAATTCGTAACAAAATCATCGAATGCCAACATGCATCTCTATAGGGACTTAACTTTGAAGGAATTATCGGCGTTAAGCTATCATATGCCAGAATTGGAAATTATGGAATACAACATGCTGCGTATTTCTAATGCATGGTGATGCTATAGCATGAAATTTTGAACACACAGTTGTCCTTCTTACAACGTTCGTCGAACAACTGTCATCTAAGGAGAAAAATAGTTGAACGGTTTAGGAAACGAGTTAGTGAGGGACTATCGGTAGTGCATGGTGGCAATGAAAATCGTTAAAATTGGATATGACAAATGCAGACGACACTCGCACAAAACATCGATTTGTATCATCATTTCGTGCATGATAGATATCTAGAGAAATATCAAATTGACTTTCATGGTAGCACTAATACTGACAAATTTCTCAAATGCTATGGAGCACTCATTTTACTCTTCAAATATAGGCCTACGCGAGGACTAGTTATCTATATGATATTGTTTTATTCTGATTATATGTCTGTTCCGCGTTATTGTCAGGAGTTGTTGAGAAAAATTATTTTTATGAACATCTATGAGAATCATTCTGCTCATTCATGAAAATAATTTTGAGTCAAATCATGAGACACGGTGCACTCCATCAGATACACTGTTTATCAGTCAGTATCCTTTCTGGATACATCAAGGTTGCATACGCGACAACTAACTTGAATTGTCAAATGCGATATGGAAAGGGAAATATAAAAGGTAACGAGAATGAATAAGAATTATTTTTTTGTACCTCAATTAAAAATCCAATAAATCCTCTTTTATCGTACATTGTTTTGGAACGATAAGTCAAGTTCGCAGCATATCTGGTGGTATAAGCATTCCATTGCCGAGAGTTAATGAGTCCTTTAGCCCTCAGATTAGTATCCCTCAACTAATCCCTTAACGTTCCTTCTGTTCTAAGTGTTCGGTTGAGGGGGGAGTTATTCAACTTATATCAGACCTATTCATGATTTCAGGATTTACGAAACCCTTGGCAGTCCTTCGCATAGTCCTTCGCATTTTCTAAAGAAACCAGCTCACCCACATCAGATGTCAAATTAATTATTTACGAGACTGTTTTTGAGGTAGACTCTGCATCAGTTTGCTGCTTCTTAGAATTCACGTCTTATGTGTATGGACAGGTGTATTTTCGTGTAAAAATGTAAGTTCCATATATGTAACCTTCAAGAAAGCTTGTCATACTTTTGTTGAATTGACACTGGGCCAATCGGGGTGCTTTGTCGTTATAGAAATATTATTTGAAATAAATGCGTTCATAAATATTTTCACAAAATATTTTTGCATTTGATGTTTATGGAAGTTAGTCAAAGAAATCATGCCCAAAATCGTCGATTCATTATCGGAGTTCCGCAATCGATCTGAGAATGTAACACAAATCGTGAGTTGTCTCTTCGTATGTCTGAAAGTCTGTCACAAAGTTCTGCAAACTTAAACGTCCAACCTAGAGAGTTGACTTAATTGACGGAATTGAAATCATATTTTGTTTCTGTTTGAACATTTCAGAGAAGAAAATTCAATCACAAATAAACATCTTATGATGTTCTTGCAAATAGCTATTGTAATGGTGAATTGATTTAGGTAGGGAAAAAAATTAAACTAGAAAAAATAGTCTTACCCACCTATCTCCACTAGTATCATTAAAATAGAAAATGATATAATATTGACATTTGAGGAAAATTAGCGTTTCGATTAGGATAAAAGATCAATCTCCTGGAATGAGTTGCACATCTGAATTGCATTCAATCAAATCCCCTGGTAGAAATGACAGCCTATGCCTGCTGTCAAAAAAAAATCGTGTGAGGTCGGGGGTCCCCCGTCAGGAAGTTCCTTTCCGCTTTTTCTTCAACTCCGAGTTTTCTATTCCATCACATTTGAATGTCATTATACCTGCAATACTATACCTATATATCCTTTTTCCATACTCCTTCCCCACAATATTTTTTTTTTATTCCTGATAATACTATCCGTTATATTATATCAAATTGACGTGCCACATATTCAATATAAACCATGAATTCAACTTCCGCATCCAAAAAAGAAATTTCATTCAAAGAAGGATATAATCGTATGAGCAAGGGCTTGTCACACAGACTCGTATATAATAGGAAGAGACAGAGAGAGAGAGAAAGGCGCATGGAGGGGGTTTAACGCTTTTTTCTTATGTGAATATTTCTAGTAGTCAACACCTACCTTAAAGCTGGATTTATAGTTAGACGGACTGTAAATGTAGACGCACTGCGATCTTTTACACTACGTTTCTTGCGTCCGGCCAATCAAAATAAAGTATTATGTGTGATGTTTTTTACAAGACCTAATAATTCATTTAATACTGGAACAGTCATTCACGTTTACTTGAAAAATTGATCTGGATCAGCAGTCTTCATCTTTAAAAATTATTGTAGGCATTCTCTACTTTTCTGTTACGGTTTTTGGTCTTGTTTTGTAACGTCTTGAAGTGAGTTCTTACAGCACGTAAAATCAAATGAGAAATAAAATAAAGTAAAATGATAAATAATTATTTTCAGAGTGTTTATAGAGCTGAGTAAATTAATGTGAAAAGTAAGAATCTGTCAATCGAAATTTGGGATTTTTATGTTGAGGTTAACTCAATTTCAATGATGCATATTTGTGAAATTGGTCCCTGTTATTGTTCATTGAATGAAAAACAAGCTACTGTTGACAACACCAACAATATTATGAAATTTCCGTCATCTGAAGACATTATTGGCCAAAGACGAAATTTAAAAAATGTCACTGAACACACCATTTTCCAGTTATGGAAACAAAAACATATACTAGGACGAATAGCTATTATATCATGTCCATCTTTATCAACATTCGTCAATTTTTTTGAATTATTCGGTATGTACATGTGCCTAACAACTAGTCAAAGTAAAATAAAATAAAAGATAAAAATTAACCATCTTTTATTTTACCTCTTATTTTATATTACTTTTTATTTTATTTTATTTCTGTATAAACTTGTTATGGATGTTGTGTAGTTTTAACTTTTTAAATTACTTTATTTCATTTCTTATTCTATTTTACTGGCTGTATAAACTCACTATTAGTCGCATGATTATTGTTCTTCGAGTTTGTCGACACTTTTCCAATGCTACTGCACACAACAACAGTCTCACGGCACCAAGAAGCATACCTTCATGTATTTCATAATCCATTGTGACACAGAAAACGAAAAATAAATAAATATTCAGAATATAATACAAATCCAAACCAACACAGGCTGTTTATGATTCGTAAAATGTGGAGGTTATGTTGAATGTCACTATCACTTCTACCCATGCGCAAAAATTCCGTTCCGTCGATTGAAATTCAATGATATTTCACAGTCCGTTTGTTACGTATACAGTGCGTCTACGTTTACAGTCCGTCTAACCATAAATCCAGCTTAAGCCGCGTGAAGGTTCTCCGTTGAGAAATCGGTATATTCGCTCGAATGATACAGTTCTATTCTCACATATGAATAGATGTCGATTGAACAGTAGCTAGATATGAAGTCTGTCCTCATATCTGCAGGCAATCCAGTCATTTCCATTCAGCATCGGTATTTCGAGATCGCGATGAATAGCCTATTTTTTATTTTGGTGGATCATATTCTTCACAACGGTAATTTGAATAGATTTGTTGAAAATATGAACAGGATGTTCATAAAATCAGATGTGGAATCATCTGCGACTGAAAGATAAACTTCATTCACAGTAAAAAAATAATATACTCGTCCCTTGTTGTATCAAGAATTCAGTAAGGGATATTGGTATGGGGTAAAGTCGCATATGTTCACCTGCAGAAACTTGAGAATCTACAAAAACGCTTCCTGAAAATAATACTCACCAAGAAATCTACTTACCCCATTGAATCTCTTTACGCTGAATCCAAAGTTCTGAGCATTTGACGAATTTCATTTTTGCATCTCCACACACACAAAAGTGCCTTGAAAAAACATCGATCATCAGTACTCTACCAGACTTCCATAAAATACCCCTGTTTACAAAAAAAAAATTATTAAAGAAGCTAAAAACCAAAAGCTAAAAGCTAAAAACCAAAAAGAACATGTTTATATCATGAAAAAAATTAATAGAATCATACTCCCACCAAACTCATGACCATCAGAATTTGCTTTCTTGATCATTATCTCTGAATGTGTAAATACAAATCAGATCAAATGCAGGAAAGAAATGACTATGATAAAAAGGGGGAAAGGAGACAATAAAAAGTCATAATTTTCATTTTAGTTTTATTTCTCCGTATTTTGTGTTTTCTCTTTCAGTAAATTTTTGCTATTTTTTCTTTTGATTTATGAACCACTATCTTCTCTTCAGTTTTATTCCATTGTATTTCGTGTTTTATTTTTCAGTAAATCTTTTGCATTTTTTCATTTGATTTATGAACCCACTATCTTTTCTCAAAAACATAAATGGAAAAAGAAAACCCCACGCGCAGCCTAGGCTTTTGTGGTTTTTTTATGTTTATTTGTGTAACATAATACTGTTAAAAACATGAATTAACATTATTATTAATATTATTATTCGATTCCAGGAAGTTATACTGGTATATCAAAAATCTAAACTAGTTCATTTTTTGTTCAGTACTACTTCAGGCTCGCACGAGTAAAAATACATTTCAATACTTGTTTGGCCATCAATTTGATATGAATAGACACAAAACATTATCATTCATTCAGCCTCATCAATAAAAAAAATATATAATTGTGTAATTATATGTACCTACCTATTAACAATATTTGATCAAATACATACTCCTACCAATATGACATTCCTGAAACGAATTAGTGAGAATTGCTAATAGGAAATATTGATTCATTATTCATGGTCTGGTTGAGTAATTTGAGAAAGCGCAAGATTCAAAAGGTGAAGCAGCCAATCTTCCAAATGTTATTTTTGCAGGGGTCATATACCGTGAAACGGGTTTACTTGAGATCCTGGGGCAACTTGATAAATTCATGCCCGATGGTAAGTTGAAATGTACTGACTTGTAACTATTAGTAGTGGAACCAAAATATTTGCTATGTACACGGCTTATGGTATTAGAATGCACATTGTTCACCAGTTAGGGTTGATGGAATGGTAGGTTGGGCGACACAAATTTATTAAGTTTTTTGTAGTGTGGATACTTTTGAATGTGTAGATGAGTCTTTGTGAGTTAAATAATGTTAATATTTTTCGGAATGCCAAATGTTCCATACTTCCTAACCTTATTCCTATAAAAGATGCCTGGGATCCCGAAATTCTAGGAAGTATGACCAGAAAACTGTTCAGGAGGCTGTAGGAGGGAGGATAAACAGATCACTCTAATGAAACATTCCGAAAGGTTTAATAATTCTATTGCCACTCTGAGCAGAATACCAAAATTCCAGGCTATCCAAAAATGTTATCAGAACAAGAAGAAAAGATATTCTGTAATGGTATTGGTGTTGCACCAGAATGTTGTTTTCTGATAGAAAAACAAGATTTGGCTGAACTTATCGAAAGTTATTAGCCAGATTTGAAACCATTATTGCAAAATTCAAAGATAATAGATCAGGGGAGAGCTGGTTGAATAATTTTCCTCAATGGCATCCCGAATTTTCAATAGATTTTCTCAGTCCTTTGAATAGAGCAGAGCTGCGTCAATTATGAGGTCATAAACACATATATTTCAGTTGAACTCAAGATAGCAAAACGGGAAGCTGAGAGATTTGTGGCGAAAATAACAAGATATGATGGCTCATTTATGTGCTGATTTCTAAATCCATCTTAGAAAATTGAAATGACCCTACATATCTGTGGTATTGCCGAAGGAATCATGAAACCAATGGAGAAGCAAGAGGTATGAGAAGAGGTCACCCTATGTTCAAAATTTTCTATCGTCACCTGATTTTATTACACTCGGTATTATTATTGTGGTAGAAAATTTTGTATTCCATATTTTACTGTGGTTCAGTAATATCTTTATATTTTGTTATTTCCCTTCCCGGAAGAACTCATATGTGATATGTTTCCTATTATACAGTGCTTCTCAAAATTCCCTTTCCCCCTCTTATTTTTTAACGATTATACATAAACAAGTGAAATTTGGAAACTGAATATTAAAGGTTATAAACTTCCCTACTAGTGATGATAGATAACGAAATCGTCAAAGATGACGTCACAAGGCCATTGCGACCAATAATTTTAAATGGAACCCTACGGCAAGCGACACCTCTTTCAAAAGGTATCGAAAAAACCTATTCAATGATACTGATTTTGTTTGTGTTTATGGCAGTTTTAATCTCATTAGTAAACATAAAAATTCAAATTCCATTCAGTATCTACTTAAAGAAATTGTTCGAGTGACATCCATTCACTTCCTGACAGTGAAATATTCTATTTTTAAACTCTTCTCTTACTTTTGCAAATGTGTCTGCGGAAATAGCCTCACATTCTGCAACAATACGTTGTTTAAAACGTTAATATTGTCAGGTTCAGTGGCGTAAACCTTCGATGCAAGGTAACCCCACAGAAAAAATCCAAAGGTGTGAGGTCCGGTGATCGAGCTGGCCATTCCGTTGAATCTCGTCGTCCAATCCATCTACCACGATACTCCTCATCCAAATACCGTCTTACTGCACCGTAATAGTGTGGAGGAGCACAATCCTGTTGGAATGTTAATTCCAAATTGCCAAATTCATCTGGATTATCTTCCAAAATTTCAAGGATTAACGGTTCTATTGCGTTTTGCAACAGCTCCAGATGAACCTCACCAGTTGAATTAGTTTATAAGAAAAGGTCCAACGATGTGGTTTCCCAGGATACCTGCCCAAATATTCACCTTCTGGAGCAATTGGGTATGTGTTTCACGAAACAGGTGAGGATTTGCTTCACTCCAATACCTCACATTCTGTGTATTTATATTTCCATTTAGATAGAAAGTACTTTCGTCACTAAACAAATTGTTTTGACATAGTCTGGCTGTTGGTTAATTTTAGTTTCCATATTTCCACAAAATTCTAGTCTTTGGTCTGGGTCTCGTCGGAAGTTGATCAACCATTTTTAATTTGCATAGATGAAATTTGTTTTTTTTTTCAACACCCTGTGTACTGCACTTCGACTGACTTCACAGGTAGATGCAACGTGAGTTGTTGAAGAAGTAGGATCACCTATTACTTCTGCCAGTATATACATTTTTTTCTCATCAGAAATTTGTGGTCTGCCAGATCGTTTCGCATCATTAATACCACCCGTTGTTTCAAACTTACGAAGAAGCTTCCCAAAATGAGTCCCCGAAACGGAACGATCGGGAAAACTCTCATTAAAAATGCGTTCTGTTGCATGAGTTTTTTGTCCAGTTTCACCAAGAATTAGGATCGCTGCTACTTTATCACCTAAAGCACGTACCTTTTCGCTTCTTGAAGCACTCAAACGTTCGGCTCACAACAGTTTAACAAATTATTAAAATGTACAGAAATATTAAAAGTACCAAAAGCTGCTAAAACAGTTAAACGTTCGATCAATGATACACGAATTATTAAATGTACAAGAACTTGGACAATTACAAAAACGTCGAATTGGGGGGACTGACAAAAACGTCAGCTTATTTGACAACCATCCAGAAGCGGAGCTTGAATTCGGAATTTCAGTATTAACTGATTTAATTAACCACAGCTTTGAGTTTTTTCCAAAAGCGAGTTGCCAAAACTGCCATAAACACAAACAAAATAAGTATCATTGAATAGGTTTTTTCGATACCTTTTAAAAGAGGTGTCGCTTGCCGTAGGGTTCCATTCAAACTAATTGGTCACAATGGCCTTGTGACGTCATCTCTAACGATTTCGTCATCTATCATAACTAGTAGGGGAGTTTACAACCTTTAATATTCAGTTTCCAAATTTCACTTGTTTATGTATAATCGTTCCAAAAATAATAGGTGGGGAGGGGACTTTTGAGAAGCACTGTATATCAGTACATTTTGTCTTGTTTCACCGAATAAAAGATTGAAAATACCCAAAATTTGTTTTTTGGTCCATTTAGGTCAATTTTGTTTCTTTATATGGTTTTCAAGTTACTCGAAAAGGCTCTAACATGTGGAATCCGTACGAAAACCATCATTTATCAAGTAACTCCAAAACGGAGTGAAATGTCATTTCCATTTTGTTTTTAAACTGGGGTAACCTGAAATTTCCTCATACTATCAGGATATTTTTTTTTGCGTGAAAATAAAGCTTTTCTGATAACAGACTCTTCGTAATTAATTCAACTACTCCAGAACATAAAGGATATCCCAAAATTTTGATGAATTTACTCATAGTTTTCATTAAAGATCATGATAATTATATATCGGGAGGCTAATTAGTATCAGGTTTCCTATTTCATGAAATTGACCCGTTCAGAGGTGATTTTTTTTATGTTCCAGAATGCACTAATGAATTTTAATTAAAATTCCTTGATTGATGATTACAGTTTTGGAGCAGAAGCAGAAGTCTGAGTTCCACGTCATTTGAATGGATTTCGAAGAAAGCTATGCATTTGACATCAAGAAATATTTGAATTACATTCGCTCTTAAGCATTTGAGCGCTTGACGAACTGTTTGGATGAAACTGGTACTGTCGTTTGGGCGGCCATGAATTGGACGCTAGATACCTGGCTCATTTTAATCTTATCCTTCGATTGGACGCTGACGAAAAGATTAACCCATAGTCAGAATGAATGGTCTTGAATATATCGGATAAGTGTACCTACAAATATCCAGTATCCAGTCAAAGAAGTGCGAAGTAATCTGTCCAAAACTCGGGAAAATTATGTGTTATAAATTGTAGGACAAAGAAGTGTTCAGTGCATTTCACCGAGTAGTGTTTATGGTAGAAAACTTCCATGGAAAAAGCTAGCACGAGTCAAGGTAAACAAACTTTTCTATCTTTTTACATACAAATGTGGGTACACCGTTGAAATCGCAAGTCGTGTGTAAACTCCCACCTACGCACATCTCAAATGCTGTAGAACGGAATCAAACGATATCGATAAGTGAAATTTAGTACCGACTGAAGAGAGGACGGGCGTACATCGCCCTCAACAATCTTTCGGAAATTCAGTACGCAAAATGTCCAAATCCAACAAAGACATCTATAGGTTATTGGAAGAGCTAACGACCCAAAACTCGGAACTGAAAAATCAGAATACCGCCATTAAAGAAGACGTACAAAAAATAAACTCAAATATTCTCGGTATAAAAGGAGAAATTGATAGATTGACTATTGAAAAAAGCCAACTCGTGGTAGGAAATAGAGAGTTGAAGTACTAGAGAGCACGATCAAAGAATACAATATAGTTATATACGGCATCTCAGAGGAAGAAGAGGGAGAAAAAAATATAAAGAACGCCTAAAAATTATAACTGAAAAACTCGAGTTGAACCTTGACAGGGGCGATATTCGCGACTCATACAGAATTGGCAGAGGAGTCGAAGGAAAAATCAGACCACTTGTTATTGGGTAACTCAGATATAACAAAAAAAGGGATATTCTCATCAAGGCCAGAACTTATCTAGAAAAAGCAAGTGGTATTTTCATAGCAAACGACTACCCAAGAGAGGAACATAGAGAAAGAAAAATATTACACGCCCACCTCAGAGCTGCACGAGGAAAAAAATATCCTCGCTTATATAAAAATTCATATACTCTTCATAAATGGCGAAAGCTTTACAATTGAAGATCTGGAAAACGAAGTTTCCCAATCATCACTTGCTGAGAAGAAGAAAGAGATTTTCCAACAGAAGGAAGAAGAGCCCATACAACCACCAGGACAAAAGACTGGAACCAAACAAAAAATACAGAAAAACACAATCAGAACCAGGTTCATCACCCCCAAATAGGCTGAAATTTCTACTATTCAACTTCTTTTTGAACTTTTAACTAAAATGTATTTCCCTTGGTATCAATAAATTTTGAGATCGCAGATAGTAAAATACATTATATAATATATTTATACAAAATCTTTCGAAATGGATGCTCATATCAGAGACTTTAAAATAAAAAATATAGTTACTGCTGTTAAAAAATGTTTCGGAAACAGAAAAGCACTAAATTGCAAACTGAGACTGATATAAAATTGATCCATAATAATATCAGGAGCATCAGCAAATCAAAAGCCTATTCAAAAAAAAATTGACCAGATGGATTCTGCCAAAGTCACGATCAGAAATTCATAGATTAGTAAATCCAAGAGAAACTAATCCTTCATAGTTACAGAAACAACACAATTTCTTCAGCTCAGAATCTTATAAACCTTATGTCTACCCACAGGTCCTACCTCCTGTAGACTGCTTTATTTATTCAATAGAAATAACTCTATATTACACAATTCTTTTTTTTTTCGTTCATTTGGTTATAATAATTTCAAAAAGTAAAGATGTACCTTCACAAAAATCACCACCTGCAACAACTGTGAATTGAAATAATAATTATCATCATTATATGGAATGATCTGAATTAATCTTGCAGGGCCATACCTTTCTGAATGTAGGCTTGACGAAAAAGCCTATTTGTAATTCCCGCATGATAATTTGGATTTTCTTTCAAATCATATCTCTAAAAATATCAAACATAGAATGTAGCTTTTGCACGGCGTTGCATTAGTAGACTATCCAATTTCTATTCGAAACCATTTTTTCATAACGATTTCGAAGGAAGCTATGCATTCGACATCAAGAAATATTTGAATTACATTCGCTCTTAAAGTCACTATGCAGTTTGGTGAACGAGATTATTTTCAGTACCTGCTATCATCAATCTTCCGAATCGAAAAATTATTGACATGATTCTTGTACTCGAGGCTAGCGATGAAAATGCTTCATTTGCAATTACAATTCATCAGGATATATATTCCGAGAGGAAACAACCCAGCAAAAGAGCATTAGAGCGCTTGACGAACTGTTTGGATGAAACTGTACTGTCGTTTGGGCGGCCATGAATTGGACGCTAGATACCTGGCTCATTTTAATCTTATCCTTCGATTGGACGCTGACGAAAAGATTAACCCATAGTCAGAATGAATGGTCTTGAATATATCGGATAAGTGTACCTACAAATATCCAGTGTCCAGTGTCCAGTCGAAGAAGTGCGAAGTAATCTGTCCAAAACTCGGGAAAATCATGTGTTATAAATTGTTGGACAAAGAAGTGTTCAGTGCATTTAACCAAGTAGTGTTTATGGTAGAAAACTTCCCTGGAAAAAGCTACTACTAGTCAAGGTAAACGACTTTTCTATCTTTTTACACACAAATGTGGGTACACCGTTGAAGTCGCAAGTCGTGTGTAAACTCCCACCTACGCATATCACAAATGCTGTAGAACGGAATCGAACGATATCGATAAGTGAAATTTAGTACCGATTGAAGAGAGGACGAGCGTACATCGCCCTAAACAATCTTTCGGAAATTCAGTACGCAAAATGTCCAAATCCAACGAAGACATCTATAGGTTATTGGAAAAGCTAAAGACCCAAAACTCACAACTGAAAAATTAGAATACCGCCATTAAAGAAGACGTACAAATAATAAACTCAAATATTCTGGGTTCAAAAGGAGAAATTGATAGATTGAATATTGAAAAAAGCCAACTCGTGGTAGGAAATAGAGAGTTGGAGTACTAGAGAGCACGACCAAAGAAAACAATATAGTTATATACGGCATCTCAGAGAAAGAAGAGGGAGAAAAAAATATACAGAACGCCTAAAAATTATAACTGAAAAACTCAGTTGAACCTTGACAGGGGCGATATTCGCGACTCATACAGAATTGGCAGAGAAGTCGAAGGAAAAATCAGACCACTTGTTATTGAGTTACTCAGATATAACAAAAAAAGGGATATTCCCATCAAGGCCAGAACTTATCTAGAAAAAGCAAGTGGTATTTTCATAGCAAACGACTACCCAAGAGAGGAACATAGAGAAAGAAAAATATTACATGCCCACCTCAGAGCTGCACCAGAAAAAAATAACCTCGCTTATATAAAAAATAATAACTCTTCATAAATGGCGAAAGCTTTACAATTGAAGATCTGGAAAACGAAGTTCCCCAATCATCACTTGCTGAGAAGAAGAAAGATATTTTCCAACAGAAGGAAGAAGAGCCCACACAACCGCCAGGACAAAAGACTGGAACCAAACAAAAAATACAGAAAAACACAATCAGAACCAGGTTCATCACCCCCAAATAGGCTGAAATTTCTACTGTTCAACTTTTTTTTGAACTTTTTACTAAAATGTATTTCCCTTGGTATCAATGAATTTTGAGATCGCAGATAGTAAAATACATTATATAATATATTTATACAAACATCTATCAAAATGGATGCTTATATCAGAGACTTTAAAATAAAAAATATAGTTACTGCTGTAATAAAAAATGTTTCGGAATACAGAAAAGCACTAAATCGCTAAACTGAGACTGATATAAAATTGATCCATAATAATATCAGAAGCATCAGCATAACAAAAACCTATTCAAAAAAAAATTGACCAGATGGATTCTGCCAAAGTCACGATCAGAAATTCATAGATTAGTAAATCCAAGAGGAACTAATCCTTCATGGTTACAGAAACAACACAATTTCTTCAGCTCAGAATCTTATAAACCTTATGTCTACCCACAGGTCCTACCTCCTGTAGACTGCTTTATTTATTCAATAGAAATAACTCTATATTACACAATTCTTTTTTTTTTCGTTCATTTGGTTATAATAATTTCAAAAAGTAAAGATGTACCTTCATAAAAATCACCACCTGCAAAAACTGTGAATTAAAATTGAATAAATAATTATTATCGTTATATGGAGTGATCTGAATTAATCTTGCAGGGCCATACCTTTCTGAATGTAGGCTTGACGAAAAAGCCTATTTGTAATTCCCGCATGATAATTTGGATTTTCTTTCAAATCACATCTCTAAAAATATCAAACATAGAATGTAGCTTTTGCACGGCGTTGCATCAGTAGACTATCCAATTCCTATTCAAGACCATTTTGTTATAACGATTTCCCTGAGAGGTGGATAGGAAAAGAAGAACCAATTTCATGAGTACCCAGATCACCAGTTTTAACGAAATTGGATTGTTTTCTATAGAATTATATAAAAGATCGAATTCAGGAGATACCTGCTACAGCAGGGTAGGATATGGAAAATTTTATTCGATAGGTTTACCGGAATATTTATAAGGCCATCTTGAGACAAGGAGTTTCTTAATGTACAGAAATATCAATCTGAGCAATGAATAGCTTTTTTATTCATTCCTTCGGATTCATGAGTAGAAGGAGCAGGGTGGGCTTACTTGGGCAGATGAATTTTTCCCCAGATTCTGGGGAAATTTTATACTTGAGGCGCAGGGCAATTTCCCCAGATTCTGCGACTTTTCAAAACTGTGAAAAATGGCAACATCGCAAGTGGCAACGTTGGCGGGTCGATTATTGGTGACGGAATGTATACTTCAACGGTCGTTGGCGGGTCGTAGACTTCAAAGACTTGGTTGGCGGTGATGGGGTGGGGGGGTTCGGAGTGGGTGTGTACGTCGCTGAAACAATGGCGCGTGGCATAGGTGAGCGGTGAGTGTTGGTCAGGGCTGTGGATTGGGGGTAAAATGGGGGTTGGCCCACCGGGGAACGTGATCCGTGACGGAATCCTGGCGGCGTCGGTAGATGTCATAGGTCAGAATGGTAACGGCAGACTTCAAGGCACCGTTGGCGGGTCGATTGATGACGGAATGTATACTTCAACGGTCGTTGGTGGGTTTATGACGGGGTGGCCGCAGACGGCGGTGGAGGTTTGGTGGCGGATTCGGGGATTGATTCTGCTAGTGGGTGCGTACGTCGCTGAAACAGTGGTGCGTGGCAGAGGTGTGTTGGTCCGTGTCTGTGGGCCGTTGGGAATATTTGGGGGTTGGCCCACCCAGGAACGTGTTCCGTGACGTAATCCTGGCGGAGTTGGTAGACGTCATAGGTCAGAATGGTAACGGCAGACTTCAAGACACCGTTGGTCAAGACACCGTTGGATAGTTTTCACCGGTGGTCCATAGCCGTAAGCCTCCTTCAAAGATACGGTTGGCAGAGAGCCGTAGACTTCAAAGATATGGTTGGCGGCAACGGGTATGGCCATGGCCCGTGACGAAATGGCCGTATACTT
This sequence comes from Gonioctena quinquepunctata, assembly GCA_018342105.1. NCBI lineage: Eukaryota > Metazoa > Arthropoda > Insecta > Coleoptera > Chrysomelidae > Gonioctena > Gonioctena quinquepunctata. The sequence goes on along the minus strand of JAFIRS010000933.1, from coordinate 268,806 downwards.
ACACGGGCTGGCCTGGAACGGGGTGAAAAGACACAGCCAAACGGCCTGTGCTGAGATAAGGCGTTCGGTTTGGCGACGGAATGTGGACGTCAACGGCACGAGAATGGCGCAGTATTGGTATCGAAAACGACGAGAACGACGAGAATGGCTCAGTATAGGTATCGAAAACGACGAGAATGGCGTATCGAAAACACAAAACGACGAGAATGGCGTATCGAAAACGACGAAAACGACGAAAACGACGAGAATGGCGTATCGAAAACGACGAAAACGACGAGAATGGCGTATCGAAAACGACGAAAACGACGAAAACGACGAGAATGGCGTATCGAAAACGACGAAAACGACGAGAATGGCGTATCGAAAACGACGAAAACGACGAGAATGGCGAAACGACGAAAACGACGAAAACGACGAGAATGGCGTATCGAAAACGACGAAAACGACGAGAAACGAACGAAAACGACGAAAACGACGAGAATGGCGTATCGAAAACGACGAAAACGACGAGAATGGCGTATCGAAAACGACGAAAACGACGAGAATGGCGTATCGAAAACGACGAAAACGACGAAAACGACGAGAATGGCGTATCGAAAACGAAAACGACGAGAATGGTCTTGTATGTGTCAGTTTGCTAAACATAGAGGGCTATCAACGAAATAAGTATACAACTGGTTTTATCGAAAACGACGAAAACGATTGGCCCGTGGGAATTCGGGGAAAAAACTTTCATTTTGGAAAGGGAAAAACCCGGGGAATTCATTAAAAAAAAAAATCAAATATGGGGCTCAAAATTCCCGAAATACAAACCCAAATTTTTTGGGGGGTCGATTTTCCCGATTCAACCCGTTTTTTCAACGGGGGAAAGTGAATCGAGAAAATTTTGGTTTTTAAAAATCGATAAAAAAAAAAAAAATCCATTTTCCTTTTGAAGGGGTGTAAAATAAAAGGAGAACCCCCTATTCAAGCCTCCCCCCCCTTTTTCGTAGAACAAAAATCGTTTGATGTTTTAACTGGCGATGAAATTCAAAACCTTCCCAATTTCTTGGGTGGGGAATTTCATCAAAAAAAAAAATGTTTTGAGGTTTGGGAAAGACCGTAAAATTTCCCGTTTTCGAAAATTTTGGTATCATTGATTGGGGCCCGATGCCCAAGAAAATAAAAACTTTTTCCCGGGGAAAACGGGGGCAAACTTTTTAATTTAACCCAACCCGGGCGCTTTTTCGAGGCGGGTGAAAGTCTTTTCTTTTACGTTTAGGATCCTTTTGGGTTTTCGCGCAAAACTAAAATAACTTAAAAGCTTTGGGTTTAATTTTTTGGAAATTTAAAACCCGGATCAGGCCCCAAGTTTTTGGGATGGGTTGATTACGGGCCCGATTTTCATCATGGGAACAGAGTTCAGAAAGGGGGTTTTAAGGATTTTCGGGAGTTAAAGGAATTGGGAAACAATCCCCCTTTGAATTAAAAAAAAAAAATAGAACACCGGAGAAAAAAACCCCCGAAGAATGAAAAAATGAAATTTTTTTCGAAAAGGGAAACCGACAAAAAAAAAGTTTGATGAAAAAATTGATACAGGAAAAGTCGGTTAAAGCGGGATAAATAACTAAGGGCCCGTTTTTTAAAAACTTTTCCCCCAAGGGCGTCTTTGACCCAAAAAGGTTATCAGTAGACCGGTTTTGCGAAAAAAATTTTTAAAACAATGGGAAAACCGGCCCCCTTTCTGGATAAAAAGGGTTATTTCCGGTTTAAATTTAAAAATAAAATTTGGGAATAAAGAACCGTTTAAACCCTCAAAAAAAAATGAAGTTTTTTTACCGCACATCCCCGTTTTCCAAACAAACCTTAACCCCGGAAAAAGGGCTTCAAACTTTTATTTTTAAAACCGCTTTAACTCCAACCGGACCCCCATTGTGGGGACGTTTTTGGGTCAGGGGGGTAGAGACGATCATATTGAGGGGGAGCGGGGGAAAAGGCACGTTTTTGGGGGGCGCAGACGAGCAGGGTTGGGGTTAAGGGGGGACGTTGGTAAATTGGGTGCGTTGGCAGACCGATATTAGGGGGAGGGCTTTGGGGTTTACCGTAAGGATTTTTTTCATTTTTTAAAGGGGAATTCCGAAGGGAAATTTTTGTCGTCAAAATTTAAAAACAAAAAAATTGACGTTTGGGATGTACCGAATCATCGAAAAAAACCTTTCCCGGCCCGTTAAAAATAAAAAAAACGAATGCTCAATTAATACCCGAACAGAAAACCATCAAAACCCAAACCGGGAAAAAGGACAACCGTTTTTCGAGGGATGGAAAACCGGTGTCAAGGGTTTTGCCGATTGGCGCGCTTTTTAAAATAAAGAGCCCATTAGGGGGAGATAAAAAAGGGGCGAGCAAGCCAATTTGCCCGGAGAAATGAAAGAAAGTTTCGTATATCATGCCGAGTTAAAAAAAAAGGGAAATGTAAAACCGGGTTCAAAAGGGGCCCGCCAGATTTTACCCCGAAAGAGTTTTCGCCCGGGTTTTTGAAAATCACAAGAGTATCCGCCAGGTAAAGTTTTCCGGGGGAAATGGCCGATATTTCATTTTTAAAGGAGGAAATAAATTTTTTTGGAAAAGGTTTAAAAGGAAAAAATAACCCGTTTTACTTTTAAAAAAAGCAAAAGGGAAATTTAAAAATGGGCCAAATTTCACAAAGGTTATCCCCGGTTTTTAAACGCCGAAACAATACTTTTGGCCCTAAAGATTTTCAAAAGGGGTATTAAAACGAATTTTGGGCCAAACCCCGGGGTTTTTTAAAAGCCTTTTTTACATCAAATTCCCCCAAAGATTGTGGGGGCAAAAAGACTTTTCCGGGGGCGTCCCGAATGACATCAAAACGGTTTCAGAAAATCGATGGACTTATTTTTTCGTCGGGATAAAATCCCGGTTAAACGAATTTCCCCCGGGAGGGTCCCGAAACCCAAACCCGGAATTTACCCCACCGAAATTTTGTACAGAATTAAAACTTCCCCATCGAAAATTATACTGTATATGATGATAAAAAATGTTTTTTGGAAATGTCTTTTTTTCACATATGGGGAAAAATTCAAACCGGGGAAAAAGAAGATGCCGGACGTCAGCCCTTCATTTTAAATGAAAACCGAAACAAACAAAACATTTCCCGGCCAACCCAAGAGGATTTTCCTTAAAAAAGACCGGGGGTTTTACCCTTCGTTATGAAGGTTTAAACCTTGGGAATTTCCCCTTGTTATCAAAGACAAAATTTTAAAAAAAACGAAAACCCTTTGGGCCTAATTTTTGGGAACAATGAAAGATAGGTGCCCTTCTTCTTTTTCCTTTTTATTTCAACGGGAAATTTTACAGGTTTTTGGGATGCGATTATTTTTCGTTAGGACAGTTTTTTAACTGGCTTGCCTTTCAATTGGCCACACTTTCATTCTTTCTTTTCGAAATTGTTTAAGGGGGTTTTAAATTCCCATTTTAAACTGTTTGGAAAAAAATTTTCGAGAAAATTTAAAATTTTAAATTTTAAAAATTTCAAAACCGTGTTTTGTTGGTTTTCAGTTCCCCGTTTTTGATTAAAAAAAATTAATTTTGTTTCGTTTAAAATTATTTTTTTTCAAGTTTAAACAAAAACCCCCGTTTTTTTTATTTTCCCGTTTGGGGATTTATCGCCCTTTGTTTTTTGAAACAAACCTTTGGGTTCTAAACAAAAATTTTTTTCCCTTTTTGTTCTTTTAAGGGTCATCAAAAAAATTATAGTCTGCATAGCGATGATGGACCAAATATGTTAGCTTGTAACATTCGTTTTCACAGCGCGGATATGAATAATCTTCGTGTTGAAAGAATGATACAGACGTCGTCATGCAATGTGAAAAAAAACCGTTAAACGAGATGTTCATAAAAGACTGGAGTAGCACGGGTTCGCTGGCGAAGGTTTAAACCTTCGAATCATAGACGAATTCAAATATCGATAACTAATAAGCTCCAATATTTTGAACAATGAAAGAGATGAGAAACACCGATAATTTCCGTTCTTTCTATTTCAAAGCATTTAGCTTCCGTTATCGAGGCGACTATTGGTTCGCCGAAGCCGACAAAGCACGAATTGCCGGTCTTCAATTACGAAGACGGTTCGAGATTTCATCGAAATTGAAACTTTCAACAATTACATCATCATCCAACATACTGTCGATATTTGTTCTTCGAGCAGACAGTCGTTATCGGTGACGTCATCATTATTCAACCAAAGTTTAAAGTTCACAGTTTGTGAAATGATCAATAATATCGTTAGCCTGCCAATTCTTTCGATGGCACTGTACAGAAAGCTGGGGATCGAAATAGTAGTGTCTTTTAGTTTCGACCTCGGTTCAGGTTGGAACCGGTCGCCAGTCAGTAGTTCCGTGGACTTGATATGGCAGAATTCTTCGTCATCATCATCATTCGTCATCGATGCAGTTTGAACGCACCACTTGAATTCTCTAAAGACACGGCTGGCGACAACCGTGTCTTTGAAGTCTACGTTCCGCCCACCCACCTGTACGTCCACGCACCTGTCTATAGTCAGCCAACGACCGTTGGAGTATACATTCCGTCACCAATCGACCCGCCAGTGTTGCCACTTACATGCGCTGCTGCCATTTTTTCACCCTTTGAAATGTCGCATCGGGGCCTTTTGGGAAATGAAAGCGTTCAGTCCTCCGGTCTACCGTTTTACTTTATACATTGCACTGCTGATTTCAGTCTGTTTGTTCCAGATCATTGTGCGGTTCAGACCTGTCTTGTGGTGAACAAAAATTTTGTAATGTCTACATTGAAAAAATTCAACATTGTAAAAGATAATTTTAGAAAAATTCGACGTTTTGGACTCCAGGGAAGAACTGTGGAGTTCAAAATTGCGAATATACCCAAGGGTGCGGAGCCTGTGGGGTGGGTGAGGGATGCAATCACCCAAATTATTCTCAAAGGAACGGAGGGAGTGGAGCCAACCGATCAGATTGGTTTCACTTTCTGTTCCAAGGATTTTGTCAGAGGACTAGGGTGGATGCGTTTCAAACCTGCATCGGAGGTGACAATTGATGATGTGTGGCAGAGAATTTCTGCCATATATCAATCAAATTCCACAGGACTCAATACGGAAACTTTCTGTTTGGCGATAACATCGGTTCCAATGCCTAAAGGCAAAGGTCCAAGGTCCAAGAACCCAGACCCCTAAAAGACAGTTTCTTCGATCCCAGCTCTGTACCTTTGGGTATGAAAATTAATAAGAATTTGTAATGTGTGTGGTCAATTTCCACAAACTTTGTGACCACAAACACAGTTTGAGATTAATGATGACGTCACCGACAACGACAATCTGCTCAGAGAGGTGAACAAATCAGTGAATATGTTGGATGATATTCTTAATTGTTGAAAAGTTTCCCAATTTCGATGAAATAATGAACCGTCTTTATTGAATTAGAGACCGTAGTTCGTGCTGTCGAAAATTTCAACGAATTAATGAATCGCCTCCATTAACTTGGAAGCCTGTATTCGTGCTGTTGAAATAGAAAAGAGGCAAAATTATCAATTAAGTGTTTCCTCCATCATCTTCATTGTTCCAAAGAATGGTAGGTCTATTAGTTATCGATATTTAAGATTCGTCCTAAATAACGATAACACGTGGGGATTCCGAAGGTTTAAACCTTCATAACGAGGCCGTGCACACCTCCAGTCTTTGTAAGACATCCTCTTGGGTTGGCCATGGAAAATGGTGTGTTTGTATCGGTTTTTTCACATTACCTCAACATGAGGACTGACGTCACAGTGACATCATTCTTTCAACAGCAGTTTGAGGTTATTCATATCCATATGTGAAAAACAGATGTACAAATAACATATTTATTTATCATCATATACAGATATAATTTTCGATAGTAGAGTCTTCAATTGCTGTAAAAGTCCTTCGGTGGGGCATAAATTCCAGTTGAATTGTCCTGCTGAGACTTTCCGGTGAATTCGTTATACTTGTGATATGTATCTCGACGAAAGAAATATAAGTGTCCATCGATGTATCTGAAGACCGTTGTGATGTCATTCGGTACGCCTCGAAAATGTCACTTATTCGCCCTCTACTTTGAATGTCATTGGGGTATTATTGCATTTGATGTAAGATTGGCTATAAACTGACCAATAGTTGGCTCCTGTGTTCGTTTCGAATACAGCATTGATCTCCGTTTCATCAGACATCTGTAGCATGTATATGTTTCGGCTGTGTAAATCCGGGGATGATGCCTCGTAGAATGTATTTGTAGAGTCATCGATGGCTTTTATATTTCCTTCTGCTTTTGATAACTATGTGAAATCGGTACCGTTGACTTTTTTATACAACCCGCCTTCAAAATATATATTCATGTTCCTCCTTTAAGATGACAATATCAACCTATGTGACACCCTGATGCTTGTTTTTTCGATCCTGTCGGGTACTCATTGTGATTTTCAAGAAATTGTTTCATTGGTCGAAATAGCTCAGTTGGAAGAGCGATAGACTGAAGATCTGGCGGTCCCTGGTTCGAACCCAGGTTTCGACATTTCCCGTTTTTTGTTCAACTCCGCATGATATACATGCAAACTTTTCATATTTATGTTCTTCAGTCAAAGTTGTCTTGATAGAGTACTCGCACCCTTTTGTATCTCACCCCATAACGAAGTTTGCTCCTACTGCCCTTTTGACACCGGAAAATGTTTAATTATGCATCTTGACATCGATACGAATCCAATGATACCGAAATTATCAAAATCAAATTTTTGGAGATTTGACGGTCGTGGTTCGAAACCTCAATTTTAACATTTCTTGTTTTTGATGAATTTGAACTGTCCTCGATGCGTCCAATACGAATTGAGTATTGTTTTCCTCTATCTCTATTTTTAACAGACCGGAAGTGCTTCTTTTTCGATGATTCGGATACATCCGAAACGTCGATAGTTCTGTTTTAACTCGACGACAAGTGCCATTCATGTTGAATTCACCCAATAGCATGCCTACCCAACGCACGTCCACCTCCAATATGGCAGTCTGCACCCACCAATAGCGTGCCTACCCTACGCTCCACCTCCAATATGATCGTCTCCACTCCACTGACCAATAACACGTCACCCACAATGGCCGCCGACCCGGACACTAGCGCCCCCAGTGACACCAGCGGCTAAATCATAACGTAGTGGGTTAGAATGCCTAGCTGCATTCATCATTGAAAGAGATACAGCGATATGTGACGGACCAAAATCCATTTATTTCTGAGTTGAATCGAATTCTAATATATTCTGAATTTCATTTCATATGGCAGTGAACACCGGAAATGACACTTCTTATCAGAAAGTGCGGATTCCCCATTGTTTATAATAACTTTCCTTATCATCGACAACAGGAAATAGCTTCCGGCCATACTGATAACGCTCGGTCACGTATGCATGATGGTTGGGAGGGAAAACATTTCAAATGGCAAACGCGTCAGTTATTTATCACCGCTTCAGCCGACTCTCCGTGTACTCCGTGTACTCGTGCTCTTCATCAACACTTTGTCGTGTCTGCGTTCATCTATCGAAAAGTAAGTACATTTTCTCATTCTTCAGTGCTTTATTCTCCAGTGTGTTCTATTTTTTTCAATTCGAAACTGATTGTTTTAATATCGCTGTGAACTCAACAGAAAATTCGCTGCTTACATCACCCACTTTCCTGAACTCTGAATCTATGATGATATATCAGTCCAGCACGTTTTATATTTCGATACCTATATAACTTGTAGACCTGATCACAGTTTAATTTCCAAAAGTACATAGCTTCTAGAGTATCTATTTTTATTCCTAACGTTTTGACGCAAGTACTTCGAAACGGATCTATAATACGTATAGAACATTGACTTTTCTCTCCTCATCGTATGCGCACGAGTTTTTGCTCCCCATTATATCGAAGTTCGCTCCTACCGCCCTTTGACACCGGAAATGTTTAATTATGTATTTTGACTTCGGTACGAATCCAATGATACCGAAATTATCGATATCTAATTTTGGAGATTTGCCGGTCGTGGGTTGAAACCTCAATTTTAACATTTTTTGTTTTTGATGAATTTACACTGTCCTCGATAAGTTCAATACGAATTAAGCATTGGTTTTGTTATTCCCTGTAATTTAAGGCTATCAAATGGCGATTTATTGTTCTACGATGAAATTGGAGGGCTGAGCTTGATGAATTTAGATCATATGGGTGTTCTCCTTTCATTTGACACCTCACTTGCTCTGATAGGACGGAAACTGGATTTTTTATTTTTTTATTCGATTTTCAAGTGCCAATATGGCTCAAGTACATCGAATCACATTGTCTCGTTGAAAATCAGCTGAATCGGAGACATCGACTTTTTTGGTACACCCTGTATACCAAATGTATATGAATTCATGTATTTCATGGTAATTTGAGCCACTCTGTACAACTGATTTTTGTTTTTTCTTTCCAATGACCGTCAACCAGGTTTTTTCTTTCCAATGAGAAGTGGTTTTGTTTTTTTTTTCTTACACAGTGGTCATGTTTTTTCTTCGATGACAGGTGGCCATGTTTTTTTCTTTCAAAGCCGCCATGTTTTTTTTCTTTTACAAAGCGGCCATGTTTTTTCCGATGACAAACGCCACGTTCTTTCCAATGACAGGCGACCATGTTTTTTCCAATGACAAGCGGCCATGTTTTTTTTTTTAATAACAGACGGCCATGTTTTCTCTCCAATGACAGACGGTCATGTTTTTTTTTTCGATGACAACCAACTATGATTTTGTTTTTCTTCCAATGACAGGCGACCATGTTTTTTTTCAATAACATACGGCCATGTTTTTCAACGACAGGCGGTCATGTTTTTTTCTTACAAAGTGGCATGTTTATCTGATGACAGATGGCCATGCTTTGTCTTACAAAGTGCTCTGTTTTTCTCGAATGATGTCGGCCATGTTTTTTTTCGATGACAGGTGGCCATGTTTTTGTCTTACAACGTGGCGTTTTTCTCGCATGATGTTGGCATGTTTTTCCGATGACAGATGGCCATGTTTGTTCTCACAATGACAGACGGCCATGTTTTTCCTTGAATTATGTCGGCATGTTTTTTCTCTCAGTGCCAATGAAACACCCTGTCTATCTTTATACTCTCATATTTCTCTTCTCTCTCTCTGTCTCTCTCTCTTTGTCCGAAAGGAGTCTAGAGGTGGGTCAACCCTACATTTTCGGATCTCGCAGCCGCACCCTACTGACAGGATCAACCCTGAATTTTCCACGGCCAAAGCCACGTTGTATACTTATTTCGTTGATAGTCCTCTATGTTTAGCAACTGACACATACAAGACCATTCTCGTCTAATCGGGTTCTGATTTTCGATACCCATTCTCGCGTTTTCGTCTTTTCATACGCTTTCGATACGCCATTTCGTCGTTTCTGCGTTTCGATACGCCATTCCGTCGTTTTCGTCGTTTTCACGTTTTCGATACGCCATTCTTGCTCGTTTTCGCTCGTTTTAGATTCGCTTTCGTCGTTTTCGATACGCATTCTCGTCGTTTCGTCGTTTTCGATACGTTTCGTCGTTTCGCGTTTCTCGTTTTCGATACGCCATTCTCGTCGTTTTCGTCGTTTTCGATACGCTTTCGTCGTTTCGTCGTTTCGTCGTTTTCGATACGCCATTCTCGTCGTTTTCGTCGTTTCTCTTTTCGATACGCCATTCTCGTCGTTTTGCGTTCTCGTTTTCGATACGCCATTCTCGTCGTTTTCGCCGTTTCGTCGTTTTCGATACGTCATTCCTGTCGTTTTCGTCACGTTTTCGTCGTTTTCGATACGCCATTTCGTCGTTTCGTCGTTTCTCGTTTTCGATACGCATTCTCGTCGTTTCGTCGTTTTCGATATCCTTTCGCGTTTTCTCGTTTCGATACGCCATTCGTCGTCGTTTTCGTCCGTTTTCGTCGTTTTCGATACGCATTTCGTCGTTTTCGTCTTTTTCGATACGTTTCGTCGTTTTCTGTCGTTTTCTCGTTTTCGATACGCCATTCTCGTCGTTTCGTCGTTTTCGATACGTCATTCTCGTCGTTTTGCTCGTTTTCATCGTTTCGATACGCCATTCTCGTCTTTTTCGTCCGTTTTCGATACGTCATTCGTCGTTTTCGTCGTTTTCATCGTTTCGATACGCCATTCTCGTCGTTTTCGTCGTTTTCGATACGCATTCTCGTCGTTTTCGTCGTTTTCGATACGTCATTCTCGCCTTTTCGTCGTTTTCATCGTTTCGAAACGCCATTCTCGTCGTTTTCGCCGTTTCATTCGATACGCCATTCCGTCGTTTCGTCGTTTTCGATACGTCATTCTCGCGTTTTCGTCGTTTTCATCGTTTTCGAAACGCCATTCTCGTCGTTTTCGTCGTTTTCGATACGTCATTCTCGTCTTCGGTCTTTGAACATATTTACCAGGAGCGATTTTCTAATCGAGTACTGCTTTCAGCTCCATCATTTACCAGTCTCCACCGTCGTTTGGCTGAAATCGTTTAATTCCGCATGATATACATACAAACTTTTCATATCCACGTTCTCCAGTCAAAGTTGTCTTGTTAGAGTACTCGCACCCTTCTGTATCTCACCCCATAACGAAGTTAGCTCCTAGTGCCCTTTTGTCATCGGAAAATACGCAATTATGATTCTTGGCATCGAGACGAATCCATTGACACCGAAATTTCCCTTATCGCATCGCAATCAGTGGTCACTTCCGGTTCATGAGATTTTGGTGGATTTGGGTATAGTTCCATGCCGTGATCACGAATTAGGTATTGGTTTTGTTATTTCAAGTCATTTAAGGCTATCAAATGGCGATTTATTGTTCTACGATAAAGTTGGAGGTCGGAGCTTGGTGAATTTAGATTATATGGGTGTTCTCCTTCATTTGACACCTCACTTGCTATGATAGGACGGAAACTGGATTTTTTATTTTTTTAATCGATTTTCACGTGCCAAAATGGCTCAAGTACATCGATTCACATTGCCTCGTTGAAAATCAGCTGAATCGGTGACATCGACTTTTTTGGTACACCCTGTATACAAAACGTATATGAATTCATGTATTTCATGGTAATTTGAGCCCTCTCTGTATGACCCCAAATTTTCCCATAGGCCAAAGCCACGGTGGGCCAACTAACTCCCATTTTCTTACTCTACCGACGCAGTTCCAAAAGCCTGGTAACCCCAATCATCCTCTAAGCCAAGACGCAAGCCACCTTTTTTCAGCGACGTACGCACCCATAGCAGGATCAATCCCCGAATCCGCCACCAAACCTCCACCGCCGTCAGCGGCCACCCCGTCATGAACCCACCAACGACCGTTGAGGTATACATTCCGTCACCAATCGACCCGCCAACGGTACCTTGAAGTCTGACGTTGCCATTTTGACCTTTGACGTCTACCGACGCCGCCAGGATTCCGTCACGGAACACGTTCCCCAGTGGGCCAACCCCCAATTTACCCCCAATCCACAGCCACTGGCCAACACTCATCCGCCCACCTATGCCACGCGCCATTGTTTCAGCGACGTACGCACCTGTCTATAAATAGATGCGCCAGAACCCGCCGTGCCCAAGTGCCGCCACCCCTGCTTATTTTCAATATCTGAATCATCCTCACCGTGGACATCAATTTCTCCCGCAACCACTGGCGTCAGTCTTTCATCATTTTTAGATTCGTTTCCTGAAATATACTCCCAACCATCATCTTGTTCCTCTAAAATCACCAAATCTTCATCATCACTATTATTCAATAGCTCGTACATTTCTTCTTCTGCAACTTTCGTTTGAAAAATGCGGGTAACATACACGTAAACATGCATAAACACTTCTGCACTTCAAACTATTCTTGTTCAACGCACTTGTAACTCAATTTTTGATTAAAAGTACTTAATCCTATTAGAACAGTATGCTTAGCTGTCATGTTCTGCACACCTTCGCCAAAAAGTGGCGAGCAAGAGCCGAACCAATCAGTTTTTAGTGTGGGTGTGGTCAGAATACACGTGCTCAATACAAAGCAACCCGCGTGTTCGATCATTTTCGATAATTACATGGATCTCTTGCCGTGCGTTTAAGTCCGCTTTCGGTCTCACAGACACGAAATATTTTTGCGTGTTCGTTCGTTTTCGGTCCTGAAAAGGTTAAATAAGATGGCATCTAGAATGGCGGCTCGCCATTGATCGGAATTGTCAAAAGGGGCGTAACCCTGCAATTCGCGATTACAATACTATATTTCGAGTGTTTTCATTCGAACTTTTTTCCGAATTATACAAAATATATTTTATGAAAAATAATATTTAACATTAATTTGCTGAAATGGGCCAAATGCGGCATTTCACGACACGACCCCCTCCAAAAAGGACGCTTAACAAATGTACCAACCATATTCATCACCAACGCAACCACCAACGCCTTGAAAGAGGCTTTTTTTTTCACTTTATTTCAATAGCGTCATACATCAAATCTTTATTTGAAATAGGAAACATCCTAATTTACATACATTTCTAATATTTGTAATTAGTAATAAAAATACTTAATGCTGAACAAAAGAAAATACTAGAATATAAAGAAAAAATATAAAAATATACAAAAATACAAATAGTGTCACAATCATCAGAGATATATATTATACTCATGTACACTCAGTATACATGGGTAGCATAGCACACACACGCACATACACACCCATACACATGCCTTCCATAATTCATCTCTTCACATGTACAGTGGTGAAATGAATTCATTTAAACGAGTTTTGAATGTGTTTGAAGACGGTGAATTTTTCACTTCATTTGAGAGGTTATTGAAATCATTTAAGCCCTTGAAGAATAATGTTTTCATTGAGCTTGTATTTCGAGTTCGAGCTATATGGAAATTGTTCACGTTGCTTGTAGGATAAGTGTGGATCTCATTATACGTGATTAATGAACTAAGATAACTTAGAACTAACTTTTTTGTTATTTTATAAATTAGCACAGTTGTTTGTTTACGTTATGCCAGTTCAAAGTTCTTAACATCTGATCAATTGGAACATATTTATTGCATTGCAGAATGATTCTCATACCCCTATTTTGAAGTTTTTGTAAGGTCATTAAACAGTTCTTGTCCAAAAGGTACAGTAAGCTAGCACAATAGTCAAAGAGGGGTTGTATTATTGTCTTATAGATGGTTATTTTGGAAAAGAGAGACATGTTATGGGATACTCTAGATAGAAAGAATAACTTTTCTGATATTTAAAACTCAATCTATCATCTATCATCAAACCTAGATATTTAAATTCCTTAGCCCATTCCAGATTTTCACCTTCTATTTTTATGTGCAAATGTTGATAGTTTATATTTTTCAATTTGTATTTTGTACCCAGGATCATTGCCTTTGTTTTTTTTGAATTGAATTTAATTTCATCTTATTTGTTTTTAAAAATGCTTCGAATGAGTTTAAAACATGATTTAGTCTCGGTAACGTTTCACTCAAGTCACTACCATAGCATGCTACCAAAGTATCGTCCGCAAAAAGGTTAAGAAAATCATAGCCCCTTACGAAATTGATATCATTCAGGTAGACAATGAATAGGAGAGGCCCCAAGACACTGCCTTGTGGCACCCCTATATCATTAGCCAGCTCACTAGAGAACGATTTCTCTATTTTACATTTCTGAGACCTATTGTTTAGATATTCCTCAAACCATTTCAACACATTACCTTCAATACCGTAATATTTTAGTTTTGTTAGTAGCATTTTTCTGTCGATGATTTCAAAGGCTCTTTTGAAATCAAGAAAAACTGCAATTATATAGTTACCCTTATCTATTTCTTGCTTCCAGTTTGATATCGTTAATTGTAAGGTGGTTTCACACGAATGCTGTTGTCTAAAACCTGACTGATTACCAATTATAAGTTGATTAGTTTCGAAGTACTTTGACAATTGTTGATGTACAATGATTTCTAAGATTTTTTCGATGTTTGGCAACGTGTTTATTCCTCTGAAATCTGTTACTTGAGTTGCGTTGTTAATTTTAGGGATAGGAATTACAGTGCTCATTTTTTGATTCTCAGGAAAGATTCCTGATGTAAGTGAAGCATTGATGAGATTGAGAAATGTATATCCTATTGTATAAAATGTTTCTTTCGAAAATTTTATATTGACTACTTCTTCGACACTGCCTTTGTTCGGAAGAGAAAAAATAATATTTTTTAATTCTGTAAGAGTAACATTCTCAAATTTTACAAAGCTACTAGTTATTAATGGCAAATCCTCATTATTCCATTCAGATTCAGGTGCAATCTGATCGGAAATAATTTTTATACTTTCAGTAAAGAATTCATTGAACATATTAGCTGCTTCAAGTTCTTTTGAGCTACGGTGTCTGTGCCAAAATTGATCTTCTATGGCACTTCATGCCCGAATATCCCAGAGGGTTAACAGTAATTGGTCCCTATCCTGATTGGGTATAATGTTAACTCAAAACTACTCGAACATGTTGCTCTAAGCCCAAAATGAAATTTCAAATTTTTTCAGGTAACATTAACCGAACAGATAAGGATACTTCTCTTTGGGGACAATCCCCCTCAAAGAGTGACAATACATAGCCAGAAATCTAGCTGTTGGCCATCCGTAGCCGGGAATATAGCTGTTTGGCCATCCGTAGCCAGGAATATAGCTGTTTGGCCATCCGTAGCCGGGAATTGAGTTGTTTTTCAAGAAAACCGAACGATAGTTAAAAAAAAACTTGGGTAAGTTGCAGTTTATATGCACGACTTTTATATATATATGTATATATATATATATATATATAATATTATATTATATTGCTAAGTACGACCTTCATCATTTATTCGTTTTCATCCTGTTATTATATTCTATATTTATAGCTAATTATTGATATACCATATGTACATATTGTACCGCAGTGGCAAATAAAGTATTATTATTATTATTATTAAGTATTATTATAATGTTTCTAACACACAACACAACAACATGTGGGCTTATCCAAGGTTGTATACAAAAATTCGGGTTCACTATACCCATCGAGGAAAATATTCTCGTTCGAGACGCGGCACCATGTACAGGTAAAAATATGATGACAACTATGGGGTTTCTCATTTGGGACACGGCACTATATACAATTTTTTTTGAAATTGTCTACACTCCCAAAACTTGCCGCCTAGGATTCTCATTTGGTTCTTCAACCGGAGGTGGCCGAGGGTCTATTTCCGCTTGCCCAGCCCGAGGGCTAGGTGCTACCCGTATAGATAGATAGATATCTTCATTCGTTCTGTTAATTTACATACCTCATAGAAGTGTAGAACATGTCAAATAAATAAATAATCTTAAATATAATTACAATTACAATGATTACGGTAAAATATTTACATGTATGTCGTTTCATACTGCCTGTCATAATAAAATCATTGAAAATGTATAAAATTGAGAAACTTGCACAGATATTAAAAGGGAAAGTAATCAAATGCCAATTACCAGACTTGTCGAATAAACGAAATAATGGGTTTCTAAATAAACATACTCTAATAGGTACCGATATACACTTACACAGACACCTTTGTGTATACACATACATAGTAAGTTGTCTTTATTCGTTCTGTCGAATAATATACCTCATAGAGGTGTAGAACATGTCAAATAAATAATCTTAAATATTACATTAGGGTAAAATGACTTAAGTAAGTATTTATATACATAATAATACATTTAATACATTTAAAAAATTATGAGATTCACCCGCAAATTAATTCCAGTTATCCAGAATAAATTGCAGGATGAATACATTAAGATTTGTATCATAGACTTTCCATATTATGTTGAAAATACTCTTCAATTTTATAAAAACATTTTTACTCAAAAAACTTTGAGTCTTTTTTAATAATTCCATTTTCCATTAACCTAATGTTATTTGGTAGCTTATTCCATATTTTCACCAAACTGTACTGCACATTTTTTGGATATATGTATATTTAACTTTATCATTTCTAGAAATCACATTTACTTGCATTGTGCTTATGAGATACTACCCTGTCATTAAACAAGTATTTATTATTCAAAACAAAATTAATTGATTCATATATATATATAAAGAGATAACTGTCAATATATTATTTTCTCAAATAGGGTATGCAACTTTCGTGACGGGCAACTTTAAAATTTTCCTCACACATTTTTCTGAAGAATAAGTACTCCTGTATGTGGGAAGAGTTTCCCAAAATATTATTCCATAACGGAGTTTGACTGTACATATGCGTGATACGACATTAGAGCAGCATTCACATTAATATTTTCAGAGAGTACATATAAGGCATATGTATATTTTGATAGATCTCGAGTCAACTGATCTATATGAGATTTCCAATCTAGACGATGATCTATTATCACCCCCAAAAAAGACATATTTCTGGATGTTTCAACTACTGCATTGTCGATTACTATGTTTAATGCGTTGGTTTTTTTTCTATCAAAATGCATAATTTCGGTTTTATTTACATTTAACAAAAGATTATTGTTTGAGAACCATCCATTTAACTTTTGTAAATTTTCATTGACCGTTGCAACAGCCGACAATGAGTTATCTTCATTGATGATCAAGGATGTATCATCTGCATACAATATAACAGCTTGCTTAACTAACGTGAATGTTCCATTCGGCACCGCCTTTCATAACCACGTAACAACTCTCGCCGGCCTTTCTCTCAATTCGATAGGGCCCTACCCATGTTTGGCCAAAATTTCCTTGTGTTTGTTTGTGATTGCGGCACAATACCCACTGGCCGGTTACAAGTGTCACACAAGGATCATCTCAGTGAGGGAAAAGTTTATGCCTATACTTTTGGGCTTGTTCGTTGGCCGCATCTAGACAAACCTGTCGCACGACCAATCACCCCATCCTTCTCCGCTGAGCTGGCGTAGCCCATTCGCCAGGTTTTGGCAATTCATAGCCTAGTAATAGATGACTCGGCAAAACGCCGCTTGACGCATTCTTCCGCGTTCATAAAGAATGTAATACATGTGGGATTTGTTCACCCCACTGCGCTTCTGCTTTACCGAGGAGGGCAGCTCGAAGAATATTTTTTACCTCCTGAGCACGCCTCTCTACGGGATTGGCTTGTTGGTGAAACACCGCCGAGAACACCCTCAAATTGGGCTGCACTGTCACTGATTACCAATTGGGGATAACCCCAACGGTTAAAAAAAAATTCACATAAAAACCTAGTCACCGCCGTTCCGTCTGCCTTTGGGACTAGACGCCCTTCTACCCATTTAGAAAAACAGTCGGTGGCCAAGATAAGATTTATTTTTTATTTTTTTTTATTTATTGTACATACGGGATAGCCCCCATTACAGTATAATTACATGATCATAAATTTATGTTAAACTAAGATTAAGATTAAATATATCTAATAGGTATAAAATATATAACATGACATTAAACATTGTAGTTATCTTAAACTAAAATTAAATATAACTTATAGGTATAAAATATATAACATTGAACACGGTTGATACCTTACATGAGCTATATAAATCTGCACAAGTGTAACGATTAAAAACATATATTAGTACATATTAGATAAGCCCAAAATCAATTCACTTACATTTGTTCCAACAACACCACATAAATTTAATAAAACAATTTATATTTGTTCGTATACTAACCTATATACTCTATAATTTCATTAGTATTGTTTTTTTTAAAGTTAACCGAATTACCATGCAGTAATTCAAAGTTATTTTTTTTTTTTTTTATGTTCTGGTTCCCACGAAAAGGGATATCCTGTAATGTTCAGAGAACATCGTGGGAACCTAGGGAAAAAAGGTAGGAGTTGGTGTTCTTCTTAAATTTCTGAAGGTTGTATGCCTCGGGAACACCTCCCTAGGCAATGAGTTCCAAAGCCTCGCTGTTCGTTGGATGAACGAGTCTTTGGAAAGTGATGTTCTGCAGGTTTCCAAAGTGACCACGAAGGGGTGTGATGACTGAACTTGACGGGTTAATCTCGAAGAGACTGCCAAAGCAGGAACGATTGTTGATATTTCAGAAGAGCATCGCCCATGAAAATATCTATAAAATAGAGACAAATCGCCAACTTTTCTACGGTGTTCCAGACAAGTGAGCGAGTTTGTAAGCGAGGCATCACCGACGAGACGAATTGCCCTTTTTTGGACAGAATCCAATAGCCTCAGGATATGTTTAGGTGCCGCACTCCAAATATGGGAACAGTATTCCAGGACAGGTCGGATCTGTGCCTTATAGATCATAAGCAGCTGACTGGGGTGAAATAGCTCTTGGCACGAAACAAAACCAAGTTTTGGGATGCACTTTTGGTAGTGGTCCTCACGTTATTTTCCCAGGAAAGGTTATTGCTGATAGTAATACCAAGCATCGATATGGATGGTTTCAGTGGTATGGTTACTCCTGACAAATTTATTTTAGGCACAGCGAGATCGGCTTTTCTGGAGAAAAGACATGCTTGTGTTTTGTTTGCATTGAATTCTACCAAGTTATTAGATCCCCATTCGAGAATTGTTGCCAAGTCCATATTTATATTATTAACATTTCTTCCTCGTTCATTTCTGGTTTCACGGGCTGATATAGGGGCCCTGGAAGAGAAAGCGGTATGGAGGGTACTATCATCGGCAAAGCTGTGTACTGGACATGAAGTTGCTTTCAACAGGTCGTTGATGTGAAGTAGAAATAGTGTTGGTGCGAGAATGGATCCTTGCGGAACACCAGCATTTATGAGTAGAGTGTCAGATGAAACTCCATCGACCACTACATGGAGAGACCTGTTTGAGAGAAAACTAGCAAGCAGAGAACACAGCTGAGGGGGCAAGCCATAAGACGGAAGCTTGGCGAGGAGTCCCTGGTGCCAAACTCGATCGAACGCCTTGGAGATATCTAATGCCACAGCTAAAGTTTCTCCATGCTTTCAATAGATAGCTGCCATATATGTGAGACGTAAACGAGCAGGTCACCAGTTGATCTCTGATGGCGGAAGCCATATTGCCTATCGTTGACAATTCCTGAGTCTTCCAGATATTTCATGAGCTCGATGTTGATGGCTTTTTCCATGACCTTTGAAATAATAGATAGCAGTGCGATAGGTCTGTAGTTGCTAGGTAGGGCCTTTTTGCCTTTTTTAGGGACTGGCTGTACTCTTGCAATTTTCCAATTGGACGGAAATACCCCAAATTGTAAGAGTGGTTGAACAACTTGCAAAGAACAGGTGTTAGTTCGGGGCACATTTCTTGAGAACAATCGGCGGGATTCCGTCAGATCCACAGGCTTTGTTGGTGTTGAGACCCAGCAAAATCTTTCTGATAGTACGTTGGCGAAAGGTGATCTCGGCATGTGACTGTCAATAGGTGTAATGTTCGGGGTTGTTTTCCCGATGAATCCAGAGTGGAATTTCCAGCAAATAGACGCGCAAAGATATTGGCTTTTCCTGGGCAGTCGTTGCTAGTGTTCCATCTTCTTTGGTTAGGGAGGAAATGAGCTGGAAGTGAAATTTCTTCCCACAGCTTTGGAAAGACCAAAATGAACGGGATCCGTTAGGACATTCAGCAAGTTTTGATCTTATTTTGGCTTTGTGGGCATCTTTTGAGCATTCTATTGTCTCTTTACATATGCCTCTAGCCTCGACATATGCTGCTCTGGTCTCAGGGCCCGGATTTTTTATCCATCGATGGTATGCTGCCTGTTTGGAAGCCACAGCTCTAGAGCAGTTTCTGTTAAACCAGGTCTTATCGGATGATGTTCTTCTTTCGGTATTCGGTATGTAAGTTTGCATCCCCAACATGATGATTTCAGAAATTGTCTCAGCACATCGTGTTGGATCTACTGAAGAGAAACAAACTCTCTTCCATGGAAACGCTGAGAAAAACATACGAAGACCTTCCCAGTCAGCCGAATTGTAATGCCACATGAGACGGGGTGGTATTGTGCAGCTCGATGGTAAATGGAAAGAGCATGTTGTGGAGATGAGGGTGTGGTCAGAGTTTCCAAGTGGGGCACAAACTTCTATTCTATACGGGTCAGGATTGGTGGTGAGGAAAACATCTAGTGTATTGGCAGACTGGTTGTTGACATCAGGGATGCGGGTTGGTAGCTCGACCAGTTGTTCTAGACCATGAGTGATGGCGAAGGCCTCGGCTTGACGACCTGCATCATCTGTTTTGTTAGAGAATTTGAGCCAGGCAGCGTTATGTACATTAAAGTCTCCCATGATTATGGTTTCAGCTGTTGGATGGTTCTCCTGAATGTAGTCCAGTTTGAGTGATAAAACTCAAAGAGGTCGTTATATGAAGGTTCATTAGGTGATAGATAAAGGCAGCAGAGGAACTTAGTCAGTTTGGTATCAGATAGCTTGAACCACATCACATCAAAGTCTTTCGGTTCCAAACTCTCTTCACGCTGGCATGAAAGGTTAGCCTTGGCGTAAAGGCAAACTCCACCTTTGAACCTGAATCGAGAATGGAGTTCGTAACCAGGACAAAGCATATGGACCTTGTTGGTGGACGAGTTTACTTGTGTTTCTGTTAGAGCCAGAATATCCGGTTTTTCCGTCTGTAGGTGATTGTGGACGTCATTGATGTTCTTGTTCAGTCCGCGGATTTTGCAAAAATTAATTTTTAATGTTGAGTCCCTCGAGTACCTCTCGCCCGGAAATCGAATGGAAGGTATTTTACTTCCGGAGTGTTTTACTCTAGGCGACTTCATCATTATTACTATTGTTCATCATTATTACTATTACCTGAAAATAAAGAAGGAATTGGGGAAAAGGAAAGAGGGAGACCGGAAAGTATCGACCGAACACTGAAACATGGAATGGTCCATTTCACAGCACACAAAGTCGATATGGTGGTATTTCACCGGGCGATGAGACCATCTTCCACCTACGGTTATCCTTTTAGTCGCCTCTTACGACAGGCAGGATTTACCATGGGGCTATTCTAAAGCCGACCCCATACGACTATTATCATTGATTATTTTTAATGTTCTATCGATAGGTCTGTGTTTACCATAATTAGTGTAGTGGAACGGAATATAATAGAGATTATTATTTCTGAGTGGCCTAGCTTGGACATTGATAGAGATAAGTTGTAATAACTCTGGACAAATTATAAGGCCATTGATCAATTTGAAGACAAAACATGTATCACTGTAGGTTCTCCTTTTTTGCAAAGAGTACATCTTCATTTCATCTAAAATATGGGAATAATCATGATCAAGAATGGGAATTTCTAACTTGAAGGCACAGTAACGTAAGAACTTATTCTGAATTCTTTCAATTATCATTTTGTGGACTGAATGATAGGGTGACCACACAATTGACGAATATTCCATAATGGATGCTACTAAAGACATGTATACCTTTTTTATTGTTGTGACAGAGAATTCTTGACAATTTCGTATTACAAATCCCAATGTTTTTGAAGCTTTTGCTACCATGGTCTGAATATGTTCTATAAACTTTAGCTGAGGGTCGAACACGACTCCTAGATCTTTTATTGATTTAGCAGAATTCAACTCCGTTCCCTCTATGACATAAGAGGTGTCATATTTTTTGTTGATTTATTTCCTTCTGAAGATAGATAGATAGATAATTTATTGGTGTTTTATACATTCAACAGTATTTACACAAGTCAATACATACATATTTATAAATTAACATATGTCAGGCACCTTATAATATTTACATAAACAAAAGATGCTTACAATTAAAAAAACAAGGTTTTTATATAAAAAATATTTATGTCTTATACAGTACCCTTGAGTTATGACGTCATACACATTTAAAAACAAAGCAGTAAAATTTAAAATGGGAAATTATAGAACAACAACAAATGTCTATATGGTTAAAGAACTAATATCACAGTGCAGGAATTCTTCAGTGCTAAAGAAGGCGTTTTTTATTAAAAACATTTTTATCCTTGTTTTGAATATATTATTTGGTAGAGATCTTATTTTTTGTGGTAGTTTATTGTAAAATTTCACAGCCCAAAAATTTGGTCCATTTTGACATCTTTTTAAGCGGCAGTAGTTTGTACTCAAATCATTTTTATGCCTAGTGTTGTGGTCGTGCACATTTTCAAAACTTTCATATTGAGATAGATTATTTTTTATATATATTAAATTTTCCATAATATACAGAGAAGGAATGGTTAGTATTTTTAATGTAATGAATGAATTTCGGCATTCATCTCTGTAGTTGATATTGTCTAATATTCTAATTGCTTTCCGTTGGTGTCGGAATATTCTATCACAGTCTGTTGCATGTCCCCAGGCGACAATACCATAAGAAATAATGGATTCATATAAGGAAAAATATGCCGTTCGTAGAGTTGCTTTTGAAACTTGTCTGGAGAGGTTTCTTAGTAAAAATAGATTCCTCATGAGTTTTTTTGATATTTCATTTATGTGATGATCCCATTTTAACTTACTGTCAATATGGATTCCCAGAAATTTCACACTACTTTGCGAGTTTGAATAATTTTCCATATTTCTTAGGGTGAATACCATGTTTTGGGTTTTGTTTTTATTCAGATATAATTCGTTGGCATTGAACCACCTTTCAGTTTGTGACTGTGCTTCAGAGGATAATGAAAGTACCTCGTCTAGAGTTTTGGCATTTGTTTGGACTGTAGTATCGTCTGCATATAAAATATATGATATCAGTTTCTCCCGATATGGTAGATCATTTATGAAAATTATGAATAAGAGAGGTCCCAAGATTGATCCTTGCGGTACACCAGTTGTGATTTTTTTTCTTGTTGATAGAGTATTACCCACTTTTACAGTCTGAAATCGATTTTCTAAGTATGAGTTGATCAGCTTTATACTGTTGTCAGAAAAATTATATATTTTTAATTTTTTCAAGAGAATCTCATGTGATACACAATCAAATGCTTTGCTTAGATCACAAAAGGTTATTTCTGTATACTCTAGTTTTTCAAAAGTTGTTGTTATTTTGTTGCTCAGATATAGTATTGCCATTTCAGTGTTTCTACCTTTTCGGAATCCATACTAGCAGTCTGTGAAGATGTTATAGTTCTCAAAATGATGTACAATTTTCAGAGTTATACATTTTTCAAATATTTTTGATATTATTGGTAGCAGAGATATTGGTCTGTAGTTTGTTGGATCATTTGGATTTCCACTTTTGAAGATAGGTATTACTAACGCTTCTTTTAAGACGGAGGGAAAAATGCACTCTTTCATACATTTGTTCAGCAGTTTAGTTAGAGGGATTAGGATTATATTCAATATGCATTTGATCACTTCAACGTTCAGACCGTATATATCTCTGCTGGGTTTATTTGTTAATGATTTTATTACCTCTCTAACTTCATTGTAGGTAAATTCGATCAGAGTAAAATTTTCAATATTCAAATTGTTTAGTTTTTCCAGAGGGTCCATGTTTGTACTGTCTATTTCTTGGATTAGGTTTTTTGCATTATTTATAAAATAGTCATTGAAGGTGTTTGTTGAGACTGGTGGGTCTTTAATTCTTTGTTCTCTGTTTTTGTTTTCATTTATGATATTCCACATGCATTTATTTTTATTTTTTTATACGATTATCATTACATTCTCTTTTAGCACGTGAAATCGTTTTTTTTTGTACATTTATTTCAGACTGTTTCATTTTCTTCACTTTTTGAGTTCGTTAATGTATTTCCATTGTGTCTTTCTACTGGAGATAAGCCAGACTTTGTTTTGATGAATTTTCCTAGTAATTTACAGATATACCACTTCCCAGTTTTATTGATATTTCTATTATCTCGATGGTAGTTTCTTTGCTGCATTATATTGTTACATTTACAACAGTTGATGTAAGACCGGCATTGAGTGCTTCTTTCAAAATAGTGCTGTTATCTAGGTATATTTTATTATTTATGTTCTTCAAGCATGTCTGTAAGGTTCAGTGATGATTAAAATGTTGGTATTACACAGTGTGTCTGCAAGTTCTTTGACTGGGAATCTATTTGTCTTGTTCGGCCATATTATGACAGTATCGCTTTTTGTAAAAAGTTGACCGTTTTTTATCGCTGTCGATATTGATTTAGCTTCCGAACAATTTGGTTTCAAGATTGATTGCACTGAGTAACTGTTTGCTAGTTGTCTTCTTAGGAAGTCTGACATGTCCCGACCGTTATTTCCAGCAATAAAGAGAATTTTTTGGTTTGCTTCTGTTATTGTACATACTTTCATTTGAAAGTGATTTATGTTTTCTCCATTCACTTCCTCTGTTTTTTGTTTTTTTCTTCACAGTAGATATTTTTTTCATTTGCAATTTTTTTTTTGTGCCCTTACGTCACTGGTATTCCAGATGAATGGGTCGGTGAAGGTGGATTTATCTACTGTTTTTCTTTTGTTATATGTTTGTGTGTCTACATTTTTTGATGGTTTGCTTTGTTTCTCTATCTCGTTCTTGAAGAGTTCAATTTGTGCCTTTAGTTCGGAGATTAGGATTTCTCTCTGTTTTGGAACAGAGAGAAATACTTTATTGGTAAAGTATTCATTTCTGATTCATTTTTCATTGCTTCTTCAACAAATAATTCATGTTGTCTTTTTAATTCAATTATGTGTTTATTTTTGTTCTCACTGTCATCACTTAATTCCATTATTGTTTTCTCTAGAATACTGGCGTCGATGTCCTGAGTATCTGCCTCGCTATTTTGTTCAGTACAACAGATAATTTTGTTGCCATCTTGCCTTTTCAGTTTTCTGTACCTTGGTAGACAACTTTTATGAAAAACACTGTAGCATCTTGTGCAGATGTAGTGGCAGAAGGACTTGTTTTAACAGCATTTGAAGGAGCTATTTGAACTCATTTCTGCACTGGTTGCCATCTCTTAGTAAAGATAGAGATGGGAAGGATTTAGAAAAGTTTGCCTAATTTTCCTGGAGTACGATCAAATAGTAGCAGGATATGGGCCCATAACATCAATAGAAATTATTTGCCACGGCCTATCTGGCTCGTGGGATCGCATACCTGCTTCTCCTTGAGGCCGACTACTCTTCGTAGTTGCGTATATCAAACATTTCGAAATATATTCGCTAATCTGCTTTTTCAGCGGAGACAACTGATAGTGCTCACTGACTTGCCTGTAGGTCTCCTTGACCCCAGGATGCCCTATCATGTCGTGATAACGACGCATCACCTCCAAAAAAAAAAGAGTTTTGGTATAACTACACATCGCAAGTTCCTGTTTGGACCTACATAATATAGGATGCCCTCAATCAGCTCAAATTCACTGACTATTCTTCTCTCGTATTCGGAAGGTTGGGCGTTCGCCTTGGCTTGCACAATTCTTTCTATAAATCTTGGTACGCATTTTTTTTTTTCCTTTCGGAGAACATCAGTGCTGAAACTGTCGTCGCCAATTCGTAACGAAACTTTCAATTTCCCTGGACTTTGGCTGGAATTCTCCTTACATCCCAGTCTCACCGTTACCGGGTGTGACAGGTTTGTCAGGTCTACTCCTTTCAATACGTCAGGTCGGATGAAATTTGAAGTCTCCCCTGTAGCCACTAGGGCAAGACACTCGTGACCGTTCACTTGTAATTTTATTCGTGGGAGTGTTTTTCCTAATGCGATGTCGTCCCCCAACGATACTAACGATTCTCCCTTTCCATTTAAATTCAAATCACCAAATTTTTGTGAAAGTGCAAAAGAGCATTCCTCTTTCAACTGGTTAATATTATCACGACTAATCTCAATTCCTACAGGCAATCCACGGTCGTTTCGTGGACGCCTCGCGCTTAGTTTTCCGACAACACATTTAAGTTACTACAACCCCCTCAATGGCTATTTCCAGCTGCAGGAAAATTTGGACGATTTGGAGTATGATTGAAATTCGAAAAATTTCGACTTCCCGAGTTTTGATAGTTACGATTATCGTTCGATTGAAAACCTCGATTTACGGTTATTTCAATATTAATATTGGAAACCGTATCGATTATACATAAAAATAGGGAGAACTATGAATCTACAGCCACATACCACACAAGGCGGTCAAATGAACTGAATCTACCAAATCCAAAAACATGTTTTGTTCAAAACTCGTTGATATACAATAAACTTCCCAAGGAAATCAAAGATACTTCTTTTATAATAATCAGAAAAAAATGTAAATAACTATTAAGTGATAAAGCCTATTATGACCTGCAAGAATATTTTGACGATGCCCTGTAATTTATAATGTGTAGTATTTGCAATTGTCCTGTGTGAAAAACATAATTCTAATCGTTAGTCTATTCTTGTCCTTAACCTTTGTATATGTATATATATATATATATATATATATATATATATATATATATATATTTTATGTTTTAATTCAATTATTGTCACATTTTATATTTCATGTTTATATTAGTAATATTATTTATGACATTGTGTTTGTAACAAGAATTCTATTCTTAAACAATAAACATATTATTATTATTATTCATTATTCTGACCGCTCCGCCCGACATTACCGTTTCCTTGAGAAAAATTCCCACTTCGGGATTGATCATTACTACCCCCTTGCCTATTTTCTCCTTGAGAAAGGCGAACTTGGGCTCGATCATTATTTCTCAATTCTGACTGATGAATTTGGTTCCTGTCCGAGACGTCCTTACGACCTTGTGAACGCCAATTATTATTGTTCAAATTCTCATAATTCCGACACGATCCGATATCCCTTCCTATTCCGATACACAACTCTAATAGTTGGTCAATATCGAATATCATTGTCCCCCTCAAATGGCTACGAATTTGTGGCAGCAATAATTCAATAATCAATAATATGATTTCCTTTTCCGAAAAATTCGGAACAAGTCTGTACGCAAGAGCTAATTTTTTCACTATGAATATATCTACTTGTTCATTTTTCGCTTGCGACCGACCGTAGTTAAAAGAGCGACAAACTCTTGGCTATCGTATCTCGCTAAAAATCTGGCTTTAAAAAACTCCCACGAAATATAGACGTGTGCATAGTTAATAGCCCAATTTAATGCTTCACCTTTTAGTTGGCATCGGACGAAAGAGACCCACTCGTCTCGTGGTATCCGATCCTTCGCAACTCGTCTACAATTTTAGTTAGAAAAAAATAAGGGTATTCTCGGTATCCGTGCCCGAAAATTTTGGCAATCTTTGAGTATCCAATTTTTTTACGCTAGTCATATTTTACAATAGTAAAGCTGCAAGCTTTTCCATGCCATTATTTTCTTGAAAATTATTGTTCTCGAAAAATCTATTATTTCTACGATCCATATTATTTGTAGGAATTTCATCATCTCTTTGACTAACATTATTTTGAAAGAAATCAGCTCTTTCCTGAATTTCTTGATTAGGGCGCCAGCAGTTTTGCATTTGAGGCCTCGAAACTGCAAAAGACCGATTTATCGGTGAAATAACTTGCCTCTGACTGGGCAGCATCACCGTCGAGGCGAGTTGTGGATTTGGTTCTCCAAACTTCAAAACACTACGATTTGATTCCATACTAGGAACTTGAAACATGTCCGACACCCGCCTTTGTGTTATTGCAAAATTTCCCTCGAGATTGAATTTCTCGCTGTTCTCCCCCATCACGTGGGTTCGCTCCTCCAAAGAATTTAGCCCAGAACTACTATCAAATCCTGTGGTAATATTTGCCCTTGCAATATTGTCTGTCTAAAAATTCATTACTGCACTCTCGAGTATTTTTCTCAGGCATCTCGTTACCCGAAAAATCTCGTTTTCTTTCTATTCCATTATTTAAGCCTACATTTATCGCTATTGCTTCATTACTATAAGTGACTTGTGCTTTGTCAGGCCGATTAGACCTCAAAATTGCTGGAGTTGAAAATGCCATATTTTCTTGACTTTGAGAAACTTCAGGATTAATTTTTAAATAGCTCTGACTGAAAGCCCCACGTTTCTTGCGCGCCATGTCTAGTTCAGAGGGGCATCGTTTGAAAAAAATATTCTAGTTAAAGTTTTACCAAAAATACACGTCCGGCCCGCTCGATCTCAGAGGGGGTGATGAAACTAATCTACGATATGAGCTCCAAGCTAACCTATAATATTTGTAATGGAGGAGAAGAACACTAAAGCGGAAATCTCGTGAGTCTAGACAATTTCCGATTTCGAATAAGGAAGCCGAAATTATTCTAGCCAAAATAAAATAGAATGAACTTCAACATTTAGTTTTCCTTAACAAAAATAGAACAAATTGAAAAATGAACTTGCATTAAAACTTCTCTTGACTTAAGAAAAGATATTTTTATATGTCTAGTTTAAAACTTTCAATATTGGCAAATGGCCTGATATGGTTTATTTATTATTAATACTGCTCATCGCGGAACTTCCTATTCTGACGGGACGTCTAGGGTTCTATCTTCGATCGCGAGAGCCCTATCAGAAATCTGTAATTCATGAGAAAATGATTTAGCTCAGCTCCAGGACCCTGCAATGCCCCTTCATTCGAGAGCGAACTTGTAGGAAGCTGTACGAGTCCCTAATACCCTACGCAACACTGTTTCTAGTCGCAAATATCGCGCCTATCTCACCACGTGTATCCTAACACCGTCACACGTGGTGCCCGCTTGTCTCCGGAGAGGTCGGCTCTTCCAAGCATGCGTGGAATGAGACTTCGTGGCCCCAAACCTTGAAAAAAGCACGATCTTCTACACCTGGTGACACCCCAATACCAGCTTGGCTGTCATGGCTAATCACCAGCATGTATCGGAATGACAGGGATGACATATCACCACCATTATACGCATGAGAACACAACATTGCCTGACCCCCCATCATTTACATAAAATAGGAATCCGAGACAGCGCACTATGCGAATGTGGTGAGCTAGGGGACCTGAACCACATCCGTTTGAGATGCCCACTCAAGCAGCAACAAAACGTAGCTCTGATTGAGAAACTGAAAGAGAAAATCGCACCACCCATCACTGTACAAAAAATAATCACCTACCCCAACCTGTAGGAGCAAAACTCCTCATAAAACACCTGGAAAAAAACAAGATTAAGCTTTAGTGCTTCCATGAAAACTAAACAAACTAGGCTAAAATGTGACTGCATAGAACTGTGCATGACGAACTGTGCTTTGCATAAAACTAATGATTGTTTGTAGATAGTGTGTAAATATTGTATATACCCTGAAAATTTAGCTAAATAATCGGAATTTGCAGGACCTAAACTCTCAAACCTATCCTGACCACACCTGGCGCAAACCCATGTGATAATGATCAGAACACGCCACTGATCGTGAAGAGTCTTATATGTAACCACATACCTTGTTCCTTACATGTGGGGTATGGGCATAGTTCTCAAACGCACGAGAGTGCACCCCGCATGAGCAATTGGAAAAATAATAATTTAGAAATCTGGCTGTACGAGTTCAAGAAGAAATCGAGAGGCCATGGAATAAAGAAGAGAAAGAGTTAAAAAAGAGGTTAAGATACTCAGCCTCCTTACAGTTCGGCTGTTCGTAGTGCACATTAAAGTCACCAAATAAAATAGTATTACCTGTGAGGTCTAATTTATCCAGAACCTGTGACATAACTTCTAAATATGTATTTAGTTCCCCCTTGGGAGAACTGTACACTGTTAAAATGTTGGTATTGATAGAGGAAATGTGAATCCCAGCTACCTCGCACTGTAGTTCCCTGGAAAGGATTGGTAAGTTAAGTTCTTGACATTCCAAACCTTCTTTAAGATAGATGCCAACACCTCCATGTACTTTATTAGTTCTACAAAAACTGGAGATGGCCATGAAGCCTTTTATTTTTATTTGTGAAAACTCATCAGTATGAAGCCAATGCTCATTAGTACAAAAGCAATCAGCCTTCGATTCCTCGAGAAGTATCTCAAAGTCAGAAATTTGATCTAATCCCTTGTACATTGGCATAAAAAACTTTAAAGTTTTTATTTAATAGACCCTTCCGGCTTCTTCCTTCCTTTGGTGGGTGGGCGGCTTTTGCAAGCGTTGTATGTTTGGAAAGATTGTTCGAGTAATCACTTTCGTCTGGGCAGATTTTCAGATCCCCTTCCATTAAAAATTTCCTGTATTGGCTCTATCTTCATTGATAACATCTCCAATATTAAAACTTCATAGTATTTTTTAAATCAGTTTATCCTTGTAACTAAAGTCTGTGGCAACTATGAAACTTATTGTATTTATACTGCTGCACTGAACCTTCTTCACAATGATTTGTTCACTTTCTTCCATATTATTCTGTTGATAGTTTAGTTTATTTTCTATAAAGGATTTAATGTCCTTTTCCTTCACTTCTTTTCCTACTCTGTAGATGTACATGTAACATTTTGGTTTGTTAGCTGCACTCTTGAAATTGGTGTCCTCATTTGATTCACCCACATTATTTTTTGAGCGCCTCGCTCTCCTTTGTTTCTTTTCCCATCCATTTTGATTTGGATTTGTGTCATTATTTAGGTGAATGTACTGGTCCAAAACATTACTTTGTTCTTGGGTAGTGATTAGTAGTTTATTTACGCCAAGATTCTCAACCTCAGAATGTATTTCTTCTTCTTTTTCAGTTTTAGAATTTTTGTCTGGCCTGTCATCTCTATGTCTACCAGCCAGGACGGTAGTATCATTTTGCATACATTTTTTACGGCCTTCGGCAACTGAGCCATATTATTACCATTTGCACTTGATGTTTTGTTTACCTTTTTTTTTATGGTATCCGAAAATGTTTTTATGACTTTATCTTTATCCTTCGGGCTTTTTTCCCCGATTTTATGTTCTAGTTCCTGTAATCTTTGAGTTAGCAGATTGTTATTTGCTTTAAGAGTGTCATTTTTCTCCTTTAATTCAATTAATAATTCTTTAATAAGTTTGTTTTCTACCTTGTATGTAATACACTCGGAATGGGTATATGTATATGTCATTTCATCTTCAGTGTCAGACAGCTTTTTTGTTGAAAATTGTTGTTTTTCACAGCATGTTTTACGTTGAGAGCAACTTAAATGTAAATCCGCAACACAATTAGCACATTTCACACTTTTTGATACTTTTTTATAACAGTAAAGACAATTGTTATCAGGACCGACATCGACTATGTCTGCCTTGGCCGCCATCTTGCTAACTAGTCGTAAATATCGCGCCTATCTCACCACGTGTATCCTAACACCGTCACACATGGTGCCCACTCGTCTCCGGAGACGTCCTCGAGGTCGGCTTATCCAAGCATGCGTGGAATGAGACTCCGTGGCCCCAAACCTTGAAAAAAGCAAGAACTTCTACACCTGGTGACACCCCAATACCAGCTCGGCTGTCATGGCTAATGACCAGCATGTAGCGGAATGGCATCCAAATAAAAACACAATGCTAAAATTCTTATTCCACTCCCTCGTTCCGTAGACTACGTAATTTGGGCTTCGAATTCCTTTTTGAAACCAACTTATTGTTGGCAGAAACGATTGATAATGAATATGAGTTTAGTACAATTTGTTGAAACTTAGTTTCTTCTGTTTGAATGAGTAGTCTTTTTCTTTATAATAGTTTTATTTAACTTCACCTTCACAATGCTTGGTTTTCTTTTTTTTACAATTTTTATTGACATCTAACATATATAATCTTTTTAGGCACAAAACATGAATATATAGAAATAATGCAATGTTGCCAACTTTATACTTCAACACAATTGGTAGGCTGGAGTCCTCCTTAAATAACCATGAAATATAATCCTAATACGTGATAGTCGTAGCTATCCTCTATCGATGATACGACTAAGATTTCCAATCGGAGAATTTCGTGCAACTTGTCCAAGCTGCTCCTCGGGAAAGTTATTTCTGCAAATCCACCAATATGAATAGTCAACGAAGCGCAGCGCAGAGCTCAAAATATGGCGATTTGACTCTCAGATTAACTGAGCAAGACTAACTGACTTTTGTTAACTTCGCACGCTTAAATAAGACGGCGTCTAGAATGGAGGCTAGCCATTGGTCGGAATTGTCAAAAGGGGCGTAACCCTGCAATTCGCGATACAATACTATATATATTTCGAGTGTTTTCACTCTAGATTTCATTAGAACTTTTTTCCGAATTATACAAAATATATTTGTTGAAAAATAATATTTAACATTAATTTGCTGAAATGGGCCAGATGCGGCATTTCACGACACGACCCCCTCCAAAAAGGACGCTTAACAAATGTACCAACCATATTCATCACCAACTCCTTGAAAGAGGCTTATACTTTTTTTTCACTTTATTTCAACAGCATCATACATCTTATATGGCACTTCATACCCGAATACCCCAGAGGGTTAACAGTAATTGGTCCTCATCCTAATTGGGTATAATGTTACCTTAAAACTACTCGAACATGTGGCTCTAAGCCCAAAATAAAATTTCAATTTTTTTCAGGTAATATGAACCGAACAGATAAGGATACTTCTCTTTGGGGGCAATCCCCCTCAAAGAGTGACAATATATAGCCAGAAATCTAGCTGTTGGCCATCCGTAGCCGGGAATATAGCTGTTTGGCCATCCGTAGCCGGGAATATAGCTGTTTGGCCATCCGTAGCCATGAATATAGTTGTTTTTTAAGAAAAACGAACGATGGTTAAAAAAAACTTAGTTAAGTATTATTATAATGTTTCTAACATCATCTCAGGTTTTACTCTCTCGCAGGTACTCTTAAATTTATTTCCAAAGAAAGACACAACAATACGTGGGCTTATCCAAGCTCCACAACTCTTCGAGTTCAAAATGGTAGACTACCATGTCTATCAATTTTTTCTTTAAAATTTGACTAGGGGAATATCACATCCCTAACATATTTTCAGACTTCTTGTCTCATCTTTTCAACTTTTAACTTCTGATAGAGGAAAATATTCTCGTTGGAGACGCGGCACTATGTACAGGTGAAAATATGATGACAACTATGGGGTTTCCCATTTGGGACACGGCACTAGGTACATACAAAATTTTTGGAAATTGTCTACACTTCCAAAACTTGCCGCCTAGGATTCTCATTTGGTTCTTCAACCAGAGGTGGCCAAGGGTCTATTTCCACTTACCCAGCCCGAGGGCTAGGTGCTACCCGTATATCTAACGTGAACGTTCCATTCGGCACCGCCTTTCAGAACCACGTAACAACTCTCGCCATCCTTTCTCTCGATTTGATAGGGAGCTACCCCATGTTTGGCCAAAATTTCCTTGTGTTTGTTTGTGATTGCGGCACAATACCCACTGGCCGGTTACAAATGTCACACAAGGATCATCTCGGTGAGGGAAAAGTTAATCCCTATACTTTTGCGCTTGTTCGTTGGCCGCATCTACATGAACCTGTCGCGCGACCAATCGCCCATCCTTCTCCGCTGAGCTGGCGTAGCCCATTTGCCAGGTTTCGGCAATTCATAGCCTAGTAATAGAAAACTCTGCAAACGCCGGTTGACGCATTTTTCCGCGTTCGTAAACAATGTAACACCTGTGGGATTTGTTCACCCCACTGCGCTTCTGTTTTACCGAGGAGGGCAGCTGAGCATGCCTCTCTACGGGATTGGCTTGTTGGTGAAACACCGCCGAGAACTTCAGTTCTTTCCGGTATTTCCCACAATATTCCTCAAGTTTCCTACCCATAAATTGGGCTGCACTGTCACTGATTACCAATTGGGGATAACCCCAACGGTTACAAATTTCTTCACATAAAATCTTAGTCACCGCCGTTCCATCTGCCTTTGGGACTAGACGCCCTTCTACCCATTTAGAAAAACAGTCGGCCAAGATAAGATATTTATTTTCTTCTGAAGTAGCAGGATATGGGCCCATATCATCTATAGAAATTATTTGCCACGGCCTATCTGGCTCGTGGGGTCGCATACCTGCTTCTCCTTGAGGCCGACTACTCTTCGTCGTTGCGCATTTCAAACATTTCGAAATATATTCGCTATTCTGATTTTTCAGAGGAGACAACTGATAGTGCTCACTAACTTGCCTGTAGGTCTCCTCGACCCCAGGATGCCCTATCATCTCGTGATAACGATGCATCACCTCAAAAAAAAAGGTTTTGGTATAACTACAGGCCGCAAGTTCCTGTTTGGACCTACATAATATAGGACGCCCTCAATCAGCTCAAATTCACTAACTATTCTTTTCTCGTATTTGGAAGGTTGGGCGTTCGCCTTGGCTTGCACAATTCTTTCTATAAATCTTTGTACGCATGGTGCTGTCGCTTGTGCAGCAACTACTCTCTCGTAGAAAGTTTCTAATACATTCAGACATTCTTCCTTTCGGAGAACATCCGTTTCCTCCAAGAATTCATTCATT
Organism: Gonioctena quinquepunctata; assembly: GCA_018342105.1. Classification (NCBI taxonomy): domain Eukaryota; kingdom Metazoa; phylum Arthropoda; class Insecta; order Coleoptera; family Chrysomelidae; genus Gonioctena; species Gonioctena quinquepunctata. The sequence continues at coordinate 234,481 of JAFIRS010000933.1, read as the reverse complement.
CTAAGACTTCTAATAGCAATTCGGAGCCTACCTCGCTCTCTGAACACTCGCTATCCGTATCCTCGAAATCCTCGGTGATTTCATCTCTGGACTCTTCTTCTTCACCCCTAAATTCATCCCTTTCAGGTTGTAGGTCTACAACTTCGGAATAACCCTCATGATTCGGCAATACCTCCGAAACAGGGTAGTTAACAACTCCCGAAATTTTTAATCCGCCCTTCTGAAGTGCTGGATTCTCAATCACCACTACTCCTTCCGGCTCGGGACACACCCACATCGCCACTTGCCTACTTTCCCTCCCGAAATAGATACACTTATTGGTAATATCCATGAGGGCACCTGTTTCCGTCAGGAAAGGCATTCCCAAAATTACTTTTTCATTCGAATTGTGCAAAACTGATGCAACAGTGCTGAAACTTGCATCGCCAATTCGTAACGAAACTTTCAATTTCCTTAGACCGTGACTGGAATTCTCCTTACATCCCAGTCTCACCGTTACCGGGTGTGACAGGTTTGTCAGGTCTACTCCTTTCAATACGTCAGGTCGGACGAAATTTGAAGTCGCCGCTGTATCCACTAGGGCCAGACACTCGTGACCGTTCACTTGTAATTTTATTCATGGGAGTGTTTTCCCTAATGTGATGTCGTCCCCCAACGATACTAACGATTCTCCCTTTCCATTTAAATTCAAATCACCAAATTTTGGTGAAAGTGCAAAAGAGCATTCTTCTTCCAACTGGTTAATATTATCACGACTAATCTTAATTCCTACAGGCGATCCACGGTCGTTTCGTGGACGCCTCGCGCTTAGTTTTCCAACAACACATTTAAGTTACTACAACCCCCTCCACGGCTATTTCCAGCCGCAGGCGAATTTGGCCGATTTGGAGTATGATTGGGATTCGAAAAATTTCGACTTCCCGAGTTTTGATAGTTACGACTATCGTTCGATTGAAAACCTCGATTTTTATTATTCTGACCGTTCCGCCCGACATTACCATTTCCTTGAGAAAAATTCCCACTTCAGGATTGATTGTTACTATCCCCTTGCCTATTTTCTCCTTGAGAAAGGCAAACTTGGGCTCGATCATTATTTCTCATTTCCGACTGATGAATTGGGTTCCTATCAGAGACGTCGTTAACACCTTGTGAACGCCAATTATTATTGATACTGATATCCCCCTATCTATTCCGATACACAACTCTAATAAAAATTAATAAATAAATAATTTTATTACACTTTAACATTGCAGAAATGTACAAGCTAGTCACATAACAAGAAAGTATACCAACGAAAGGGTATGATGGTTTAGATAGTCATCAACTGAATATGGCTCCAAATCGAGGAGAAATTTCATGAGTGGCTTTTTTAATGAATTAAAGTCATTCACCTCTTTCAGAGTGGTAAATTGTTGAAAAGTTTGATAGAACAGTATAGAGCGCTCCTCTCAACACAGGACAGCCTATGAGCAGGCACGTTATAATTGTTGTGTCTTGTGTTGTGTGAGTGCTGTATTCTGTATTCATCAAAATAGTGTCTGTCTATTCAAGAATACAAACTTGATACTTTCAAATATATATAATGCAGGTACCGTGAGTATTTCTAACTGTTTGAAATGACTTCTGCAGGAAACAAGATGTCCAAGTTCTAGTATTATGCAAACTGCTCTTTTTTTTATTTTTAAAACTCTCAGCATCACTACAGGCACCCCATAGAATGATACCATAGCGAGCAAGAGAATAAAAATTAGAGTAATAGAAAGATTTGATAATGTTACTGTTTGCATTTTTAACTAACACCCTGATGCCATAGCAAGTCTGACTCAGCTTTGAGCATAGGTGGTCAATATGGTAGTTGAACTTTAGGATTTTATCTATGATAATACCTGATACTTTTTGAAAATGTAATTTTGTGCCCGTTCAGAACTATGTCATCAGGTGTAGGCCAATACTGATTTACTTTGAACATGACAATGTTAGTTTTACCTGGATTAATTACCAGTCTAGAGTTGGAGAACCAGTTTTCTGCAGCTGTCATTAGAGAATTCGTATTAGAAATGAGTTCTGGATAGAGAGGTGCTGTGAGAAAGAGTGTGCTGTCATCAGCATAGCCAATTATAGTATTATTTTGGTCAGTAAGTGATGCAAGGTCGTTTAAAAAAAATATAAATATCAAGGGGCCTAGGACGCTGCCCTGTGGCACTCCCATAGACACATCCATCCATCCATCCATTATCTCTAATCTTCACAGAGTGCTTTCTTTCTTGTAAGTAGGATGCAAACCATTTTAAAGCGGTGCCTCTAATACCATAGTATTCAAGTTTAGTTAGAAGGATTTTAAAGTCTATGCAGTCAAAGGCCCTGGACAAGTACAAAAAAATGCCACAGGCTATATTTCCACAATCTAGAGAGTTATATATTTTATTAGTGAGTTCGAATAATGCTGTTTTGATACTCCTGCCTCCAAGAAAACGATGTGGGCTGTTATTGAAAAAAATTGATTTTTGAAGAAAGTAACAATTTGTATAGATACAGCAATTTTAAAAAACTTTGAGAAAGCGCTGAGCAAACTGATTGGCCTGTAATTATCGAAAGACTCGGGGTCGCCTTTCTTCAAGCAGGGCTTGATTATAACAAACTTCAGGTTTTCGGGGAAAACTCCAGATATTTATAATATGGCATATGGGCTCAACGATGTAGACAAAACACTTCTTCTTCAGTAGGAATGTTGAAATCTCATTGTATCCAGAGCTTCTCTTGCCCTCCATTTCATTCATTATAACAATCAATTTTTGTGATGTGACTGGAGAAAAGGAGAAACTATTGTAGTTGTAGGGAATATTACATGTATTTTCATGTTGAAGTGGTAGTTTATCAGCAATTAGGTTGATTGCTTTTTGGTTGAAAAAATCGTTCATTAAATTTGCACCTTTGACGGAGTTTTCGAAAGTTGGCTGATCATTCTTGACTTTTTTGTAGCCTGTTAGCTCACTGATTATTTGCCAGGACGTTCTTGATTTATTATTTGACTTAGCCAGTCTTTGCTCGTGATATTTATTTCTTTCCTGCCTTAGAAGTTCATTGTATTTGATATGTGCAGCTTTGAAATTAATTTTATACTTTGGGAAGTCAAGAGACAGCATCTTATAAATTAGCATTTTATTTTTGGCTGCCACTAGTTCTGTACTTTGGAAAATAACTTTAGTTTTTTCTCTTTTACTTTCTTGGGAGGGAAATGTTTGTTGAAGTATAGTAGAAATGTGTTTATAAATATATTATACTTGGAGTCAGTCGAAACAGCATTATATACATTTCCGAAACGTTCATCTCTTAGATCAGTACAGAAATTGTTGATCGCAACATTCGAGAAGAATCTTGTTTTGTCACAGTGTGGAATTACATTACTTTGTATATTAAATGTTAGTACCTGCGCAGTATGATCAGATATACAGGTTTCTAAAATCCTAATTGATCCAGTTTCGTTCTTAGAATTTGTAATAATGTTATCTAGACATGTTTTGCTTTTTTTACGAGTAACTTGCTTCACTGTCGGAAAAGCATCATATGATTCGAGTATATTCATGAATTCATTTGAAGAGCTTGATCCCCCCAATAAGTCAATATTGAAATCGCCCGTTATATAGAAATCAAAACTTCTCTTGACTTTAGAAAAGATCTTTTCATAGATAGATAGATTGATAGATCTTTATTTCAATCAGGAACCCTAATATACATATGAAAAGTAATTGCTAATATATATAATAATATTAATAGCATAAATATAAAACAGACATAAATACTATAAATCACTTATTACCTAAGTAACACTTTGAACTGACAGAACTATTTGGAAATATATTACAATTTTATCCGTATATCTAGATATGGTACATTTAGGACAAAACATTTAAGTGATAGAACAACCAAGCTAGAACAATCAATGATAAAATAACAAGAAAAAATTAATATAAGTAAATACTAAAAGTAAATATATGTATAAAAATATTTTCACATAATATGAAATTCAACATAATATTAAATTCAACAAAAGTGTAATATTCCGTACTATTAGTCTGTGAATTTATTTTGGACGTATTCCTTCAATTTACTTTTAAAATCGATCAAAGAAGATGTTCTAACAGAATCCAGTAGTTTATTGAAATTCGCAAAACCCCTAAAAAATAGTGAGTTCATGGTACATAAATGTTATTTTTGCTACGTGTGTTATGATTATGTATATCTTTATTGTATGTTATAAAGTGTTGAAAGTATTCTGGAGCCATATTATTAGTTATCTTGAATATGAAAATCATGGTATGATAATAAAGTCCGTTTTCCACTGAAAACCAACCAAGTGTCATCAACATCGATCTTATTGGGGTGAGGCCATTCGCTTTTAAAATTACCCTCATACCACGATTTTGCAATTTTTGAAGCATGTTCAATTTATTCAGATTGAATAAGTACACAATGGATGAGAAGTAATCAAAGTGTGGCTAGATTATTGAATTATACACGGTGATTTTAGTCTGGCTAGATAAGTGTTGAGATATTCGGGTGAAGAAATATAGTTTTTTTGAAATTTTTTTTGTAAATGTATTCAAAATGGCTATTAAAATTTAGAAAATTGTCTAGAACGAATCCCAGATATTTACATTTGGAACAAATTGTATATTTTCATTATTGATGTTTAAAATACTCTCACTAAAATCAATGGTTTCGTACTTGTGTTATGTTGTGAAGATCATTGCCTGTGTTTTGGATACATTCAATTTAAGTTTATTTATCCTCAGGCATTTGTTTATTTCTGTCAATACAGTGTTCATTTTTTCAATAGCTGTTTCAATATTAGTATCACTACATGCAATCATGGTGTCATCAGCAAACAGATTAATTAATTCACATTCCACAAAGAGCTCAATATCATTCAAGTATAATGTAAACAATAGGGAACCTAGTACATTTCCCTGTGGAATACCTACATCATTACTCAAATCTGACGATGTTTGATCCTTAAAACGTACTCGTTGCTTGCGGTGTTCAAGGTAGTCACTCAACCAATCCAACACTTTACCACCAATACCGTATTGCCTTAGTTTAGATAACAATATTATCCTGTCAATTGTTTCAAAGGCCCTCTTGAGGTCAAGATATACAGTTACAACAAATTTATTGTTATCTAGATGAGTTTTAATATAGCATATAGTGAGTTGCAGTGCTGATTCACAGGAATACTGCTTTCGAAACCCCGACTGATTATTCATCAATATTGAATTTTCAGAAACATGAATTAGTAATTGTTCATCGACAACTGTTTCTAGAAGTTTTTCGATTGGTGGTAGAGTGTTAATCGGACGAAATTCTTCCACTTTGTATGTATGTGCTACTTTTTGAATGGGTACAACATTGCTAATTTTTTATTTATGTGGGATTTTACCAGTATGCAAGGATGTATTGATGAAATTTAAAATAACATGACCAATGGTTTAGAACACTTCTTTCAACATTCTGCAGTTCAGGGTTTCATGCAAAGAAAGCTTATTATTGAGGCTGCTCACTATTATACGTAGATCTTGCATCGAGAGTATCGCAAATTTATCCAATTTCAAAAATGAATTTTTGTTCATGTTACTCCATCTTTCTGTGTTGTTTATACTCTCTATGATATCCTGAATACTTTCGATGAAATATTTATTGAAACTTTGTTCTATTTCCATTATCTTTTAACATTAAGCTTATATTTGGTGGGACGTCCTCACTTTATTTTCTAAGTTTTTTAAGGTTTTCCACATTTCCTTAGGATTATGTCTGAACCTATCAATTTTGTCAACATAGTACTGTTCTTTTTTTGTTTCAAAAGATTAACTACACTATTTCTATGTTCTTTAAAGATTTGCCATTTCATTTGTTTTGCATTATCAACACAATATTTAAACTCTTTATAGGCCCTGTCACGCATTTTGATTTTATCATATGCCTCATAATCAAACCAAGGTAGGTTTGATTTATAATGACAAGTTTCAATTGGTGCAATATCATTTATAACATTTTAACAATTTTCCAAAATTTCTTGATATCAACATCAATAGTGTCTAGATTAAAGTTCTGCCTTATAAGTCTAGTTTTAATATCGTTAAGATTTTCAATTTTAAGATTTCGAAATTTTTTTACATTAACATTTGGTTGTATAGAGTTATTGAATAAATTTACTGATATTACTGAATGATCGGTTATTTTTGGACAGTCCTGTACATCCGCCCTCAAATTATTTCGGTTACTTAAAACATAATCCACCAATGTTGAGCTGGTATCAGTAATACGAGTATATTTGGTTACACATAGGTAGCCAAGAGATTTATCATTTTCCTACTATAGAAAGAATTAGACATTAGATCTATGTTAAAGTCGCCAACTATCACACAATGATTATTATTTGAGAATAAAACATCACAAGTAATTTCAAACTCTTCAATGAATTTTGAATGAGAACTTGATGGAGAGTGCTAGAGACATCCAACTAAACAGTATTTTGTTATGAAATAAATTTTCAATACTACACCAATAGTTGTCTTGTATTACTATCGTTTCGGACATCCATCGTCTTAATGTATTTAAAAGGTTTTCCTAAAACAATACCTATCCTGGTCATTGTAAGCTCTGCAGAGTCAACCAGCAGCAGAATGAATCCCATCCAGGCAGAAGAGTTCAGATGGAAAGTGAGAAAGACACTCGAGAAGGAGAGGAATCCCCGGAGTAACATCACTGCAGGGGAACAGAGGGCCCTAAAAATTCTTCACAAAAGGATTCATCCATAAAGATTCTTCCAGCCGATAAAGGAAACGCCACGGTTATCATGGAGACCACAACATATGATGACAAGATAGAATCGTTACTCCACACAGGGAACTATAAACTCTTGAAGAAGGATACGACACCCACTATAGAAAGGAAGATCTACAACACTCTGAGGAAATTCAAACACTTCATTCCAGACAACGAGCAATCACATCTAACGCCACACTACAGCAAACCACCGCATCTCTACGGGCTTCCGAAAATCCACAAACCAGACATGCCACTGAGACGATCACCAGCTCACGGAACTCACCAACCTACAAGTTATTGAAATACCTCCTACCGATACTACAACCCTTACAAGGAAATAGCAGTTCATACGTCAAGAATTCCAAGCACTTCGTTGACACCATCACAGATGTTGAACTCGGACCAGAAGATCGTTTCAACAGCTTCGACGTGGAGAGCCTTCACACCAATGTCCCTATAGAGGAATCTCTCAGTATCATCAAAAGGAAACTCGAAGAGGATGACCAGCTGCACGAGAGGACTGACCTTCCTACCCACGCAATATTGGAATTACTGCAGTGCTGCCTACAGAACTCATATTTCCAGGAAAAGGACCGATTCTTCTATCAAGTCGACGGACTCCCGATGGGATCTTCCCTTTCTCCAATCATCGCCAACAAATACATGGAGTGGTTCTAGGAATTGGCTATACGGGAGGCAGAGTACAAACCAAAGCTGTGGTTGAGGTACGTGGATGACACCTTCATTATATGGAATCACGGAGACAAACATCTCCAGGATTTCTTCTCAAGAATTAACAGAATCAGGGATTCGATCAAATTCATGATGGAAATGGAAACCAACAGTGCCTTACCCTTCCTCGATGTGAACGTTGAGAGAATAGGCAATGAAATTCCGCACCTCCCTCTACAGAAAGAAGACACATACGGGGCAGTACCTCAGTTACAGCTCCAACCATCCGAGTTCGACGAAGAGAGCGAAGAGAGGGATCGTGAGAACATTGGTAGAGAGAGCGACACACATATGCAACGACGTGGAGTCACTAGATGCCGAATTAAACCACATCAGAGAGGACCTCCACCGGAATGGATATCCCATGAAACTCCTAGAAGAAGTATTGAAACAACTCCGGAGAATGAAGACATCTGAAGAGCAACAACAAAGCACAGTGATCTGCCTTCCGTAATCAGAGGTGTCTCCCAAAGCAACCTGACAAAAAAATGAAATCAGTAAGAATTGCATTTATGAAGTTCCATGTGAATGCGGAGATTCCTACATTGGAGAGACAAAGAGACCGTTATCGGTAAGATTGGATAAGCACAAGAAATGGACTCAACGTGGAGAAACATCAAAATCGGGAATCGCTGACCACGCCTGGATTGAGCACCATCGAGTTCTATGGGACGACGCAAGTGTTCTACATAGAGAGGAGCATTGGTTCAAACGAAAGTTCAAAGAGGCCGCCTACATCGAAGCCAATAACGCCTTTAGTCAACCAAGCGTTGAGATCAAGAACGTATGGAAACCCCTGATTGCTCTTACTGGCGGGCTGCAGAGGCGCGAAACTTCACGCACCACCACACCGCGCGAAATAACACGCACCGCTGCACATGGCGGAATTGCTCGCATCATTGCACCGACAGTCATATAAATTGGTAAGCAGCACCTTAACTTGTCAGTATTCACCTGAAGACGATTGCAGATACAAGCATTCGAAACGTCGTGAAAACCTTTTAAATACATTAAGACGATGGACGTCTGAAACGATTGTAATCAAGTTACCACATCGTCTACAACCTTCAAACAAAAGTTGTCTTGTAGTTTGAATGTTTTGAATATAGTATAATTTAATTCTTTTCTAACATACAGTAAGACCCCTCCTGTGTGCCTAGTATTTGAATCGCAACGAACATGATTATATTTTTCAAGGTTAATTTCAGTTTCTTCAATATCCGCTGTTGTTCTGGTTTCACTGAGTAAAATAAGTTTTGGATTGTAGGAGGTGAGATTTTCTTGAATTTGATCCCGATTTTTCACAATACTTTGGGTATTGAGATAGATTATATCAGTATTATACAGTACATTAGGGTTCAATGAGCATTTTTTGTTCCATTTTATCCACAATCGTGGTTTATTATTAATGAATTTAATTGTTTTATTGTTACAGCCATTTTCAATCATATTTTTGAGTTTACTTTTGAGTTTACCTTGGTCTGATCACCATAGATTCTATACTAGGAATATCACAAAGATGTTTATTTCTGAGTACAAATTTTGCATATCAGTTGCCTTAAGGATAACCTTGATAGGTCTAGCTCTATTTGATACATATTTACCCAATCTAAACATTTTTAAGTCACTTTTGTCAATGCTGTTACAGTTTTTCAATACACTTTCCACCGCCTTATTATCTTCAGATACTCTTTCTTGTTGGGACTTCATTTGTGATTCATTCACATTGAAGATAATTATATTTGAAGTACGATTTTGCCTCTCAACCATTTCATTTATCCATTCTTCCCTATTTTCCACCTAAGAATTTTTGACATTTCTCGAAATTGTTGAGTTTTTCAGCTTACCCAATTCAGCTTCTAGGTTGTCTATTTTAAGAAGTAGTTTTGGAATCAGTCGAACTCCATTTTGGCAATCCTCACAATAGAATTTGAGGATCCTTTTTCCTCTCAGGTCCATTACTTTCATATCACTCGCATTAACTCCTGAGCATTCCTTATGAGTCGATCGTTGACAGCTATCACATAATATCGTAATCTCTCCAGACTTGAGTTTGCAGATAACACATTCCATAATTTATTAGGTATATGAATATCGTTCATTGCCTGTAATATGAGGTCACAATAAGAAACCAGAGATAAATAAATACTTTTTTCCACTCCACTAATCACCAACAGTTTTTTTTGACACTGGCTTTTACTTTTTTATTATCAGAATTCGTTTCTTCACTCAGCATAAATACCAAATGCAGCTGTAACAATTAAGTTAAGAGACTGACTATAAGTTCATTTGGATGCACTATGAAATTCTGCACAATTTGATACCAAATACTATATTGATCTAAACTACTGAAAATTTACTATTTACCTGAGCTATTGATTTATGTCCTTCTTCTTTGAACTTTGAAAGAATATTTGTCTAGTTTAATATTGGCAAATGGCCGGATATGGTTTATTTATTATTAATACCGCTCATCGCCGAACTTCCTGTTCTGACGGGATGTCTAGGGTTCTATCTTCGATCGCGACAGCCCTATCAGAAATCTGTAATTCATGAGAAAATGATTTAGCTCAGTTCCAGGACCCTGCGATGCCCCGTCATTCGAGAGCGGACCTGTAGGAAACTGTACGAGTCCCTAATACCCTACGCAACACTGTTTCTAGTCGTAACTATCGCGCCTATCTCACCACTTGTATCCTAACAACGTCACACGTGGTGCCCGCTCGTCTCCGGAGACGTCCTTGAGGTCGGCTTATCCAAGCATGCGTGGAATGAGACTCCGTGGCCCCAACCTTGAAAAAAGCACGACTTTCTACACCTGGTAAAAGATGCACACATAGAAAAAATTCTACAAAAAAATGAACTGTTTCTAAGTGAAGTGCAACAGAGGGAGGATGAACTGAATGAAGTATTAAGGCAACAAAATGAGTTGATCGCTAGCGCTAATAATGAAATATTCAAGTTAAAAAAAATTATCGAAAATACGGAGAAGCCCAAAAAAACGCTGTCTACACAAACTGTATCTCTTGCCAAAACTGTTGCGACTCAGTCGGAAAGTACAGATTGTGGCAATGAACACGAAAACTTGGAACAAACTGAAGATATTAACCGAGTAAATACAATACTCTCAAAAAAGGAAGCTACAATAACTAGCAATAACAAAGAATCAAATAGTTCAAATATTAATAATAAGAATCGAATCCTGATAGTAGCAGGAGCTCACGGAAAAAACCTCATAGGACATCTCTCAAGACAAAAAAAGGAACATCAAATGATAGAATCCATATTAATGACAAATTGCAGCAATGAACTTCTAGTAGGGACTGCCATAAAAGAATCAAAAAACTACACGACTTCAGATACATTGATAATATGGACAAATAGAATAAATGTATCAATAGTAAATAAGCTTGCCTCTCAAACTAACACTAATATAATCATAATTACCGAACCTACAGATATGATAACAAAGATAAAAATTTAGACATATACGAAAATAATTTATCTTTACAAAATGATCTATTCCACAAAAGAGCTAACCATATGAAGATCTTAGAATGCAATAACATCCTGAGACGAACAAACTACGAAAGAAATGGACTCCTAATAAGTAGCTTCGGGAAATTGTTCCTAAGTAGAGCAATTCTTAATCTCATCGAAAGCAACCCCCAATGTTGCAACGCAACTATACCTTATTGTACCTTGAAAAAAAAACATACAAATGTCAATAAAGTTGATAAAAAAAAATCGATGATAAATCAGAGTTCAGGAAGAGCTGATGAAGAAAGGACGAACAGCAGCACTGATGGGGAATTTGATATGACGAATCAAGAGGAAAACAGTGATAACAATGATGTTAGAGGTGATGTCAGTAGTGATGAAGATAGTGAAAGTGCAAATTTTCTTCTAGAAGCCAGGCCACCACCGACAATATGATATCCATTCTCTCCCTTAACATCCAGTCTGTCCGTAACAAAGCAGATGAATTATATATATTACTCGAACAGCAAGGTTATCCAAAATTGGTACTGCTTTCGGAACACTGGCTTAAACCTGACGAGCCTATTCACATACCTGACTACAGCATTGTATCTAGTTATAGTAGAACTAACTCACTCCATGGCGGAACAGCTATTCTTGTCCACAACTCATTCCTAGATATGTCGTTCAATAAGGCTGACATATAGTAGAATAACTCAGTTCAATGCCCATATATTCTTAGATAAATTAGAAGATCTTCTTTCAAAAATCCCTCTCCGATCAAAAATCATCTTAGCTGGTGATTTCAATATTAATTTTCAGGACAAAAATGACAAAACCACTCAGAGATTAACAAATATGCTCGATTCATTCAACATCTCAAATTATGTTACATCTCCTACTCGCATATCACAGTACTCATCAACCATGATTGACTATGTTTGTTCAAATATTGACGATTCTACTACCTCATGTATAGTTTTACCATCCGGTTTGTCAGACCACGAAGCTATATATACCACAATCACTCTGATTCATAGAAATACCAAAAAACATAACTATGGAAGAATTTATAGTACAAAGAATTATCATAGGTTTTATCACAAATGCTCAGAAATCACATGGTCTAACCTACTGCTAGCAGAAGATCCTTCAAAACCTTCTACGAAGAAATTGTAAATAAATTTCAAATAGCATTTCCTAAAATCAGAATAAATAAGAAAAAACTCAAACCTTGGATCACAAAAGGCATAAAAATCTCGTCTAGAAACCTTAGGTCACTTCATCATATCAGAAAATTCACTGATGATATCTTTTTCCATAATTATTTCAATAATTATAGGAGAATATACAGGAAAATCATCAGAGCTATGAAGAACGCATATTTTAATAAAAGAATAGACGATTCTGACAACAAAGCTAAAGAAAGCTGGGCAATAATTAATGAACTTAGGGAAAAGAGGTTAAAGCAACTCCAACTGATCTGAACTTAAAGCCGGAAACCTTAAACAATTTTTATTGTTCCATAGCCGCAAAACTTAATGATCTCATCACTCCAACTCATGACCCATTAATTTACCTAGAAAGTGTCAATATAAAAAATTCCTTTTCTTTGAACAGCACTAATCTAACTGAATTGAAAGAGGTAATCCGAGACATAAAAAACAAAAAGGCCTCTGGTTTAGATGACATCTCAATAAAAATATTTGAAAACCTTCCTGACGATGCACTTAATGTCCTGGTCGAACTTATTAATAGATCATTCACAGAGGGAATTTTTCCGCATTTCCTCAAAACCTCGGTAGTGATCCCGATCCACAAAGGTGGCAATAAAGATGAACCGGCGAACTTCAGACCAATATCCCTTATCCCAACATTAGCTAAAATAATTGAAAAATTAGTAAAACGGAGAATCATGGAATTTGTAGACAACAACAATATACTGAGTGCAAGTCAGTATGGCTTCCAAAAAAACAAAAATACATCCGATGCCATATTTGCTCTCCTGCAGACAGTTTATAATGAAATCAACAACGCGGAAACAACTGCAGCGGTTCTATGTGACTTCTCTAAGGCATTTGACTGTGTCAACCATGATATACTACTGCAAAAACTTAGCAGATACGGTTTTAGGGACAACAGTCATGCTTGGATAAGATCATATCTCACTGCAAGAAAGTAAATTGTAAAGACGTCTTCGGATTCGAATATCAGTGATGTGAAATATGGCGTACCGCAAGGCTCTGTTCTGGGTCCCGTCTTGTTTCTCCTATACATCAACGATCTGACTAACATCTCAATTACAGGAAAACTCACTATCTTTGCCGACGATACTACATTAATATGGCATGACAAAGACAAAGACAGGCTGCATACCAGAATGAGTGCAGATATGATTAAAGTAAAAGATTGGTGCGACTCTAATTTCCTAACACTTAACACCAAAAAAACCAATGTAATAGCATTCAAATGTACATTTTCAGATATCTCTTTAGGAACAAACACTATCGAAAACAGCACCACATCGAAATTTCTAGGAGTCCATCTAGATAAAAATCTAAAATTTGACGAACACATCAGACAGCTCAATAAAAAATTAGCATCTGGATGTTACGCGCTAAGAAATGTTGTGAAAGAGTTAGATTTTCCCAACGCTAAGGCTGTGTACTATGCATTAATAGATTCCCAACTGCGGTATGGTATAGCCTTCTGGGGAGGTTGCTGTAACACACTTATGCAGTCAGTCTTTGTCTTACAGAAAAGAGCCATCAGATATCTTTGTAAGGCCAAGAGGCAAGATTCATGTAAACCCCTCTTTCTTGAGCATAAAATACTAACAGTCATTTCAATATATATAATGGAAACAGTGACCATAATCCACAAGAACAGAGCTAATTATGAAGTCACAAACACTGCATATTCAACCCATCAAGCTAACCAACTCTGGCTTCCAATACCCAATTCAACTTTGACGCATAACTCACTTATATATAATGGTATTAAGATGTACAATAAACTCCCGCTAGAAATTAAAGAAACAACATCGCTAAAACTATTTAAAAAAAAACAAAAAGCATATTGAGTAATAAAGCCTACTATAATCTACAAGATTACTTTAATGACACACTGTGATATCCTAGTTCATTAAGTATACCAATCTTTTCATCTTTTTATATTATCTGTTTAATCTATATTATTTATGTTCTTTTATTGTATTATATTACATTTTATTAATGTTATTGTGAAAACTTATCTATTTACAATAAGCTAATGTCTGTTATAATTTTAAAATAAGCTGTACAAATTTTTTAAATTGACTGATTATCGATAATCTTAATGTATAACATTGTATTTGTTAACAAGAGATAACTCTTATCAACAATAAACATATTCTCTCTCTGGTTACACCCCAATACCAGCTCGGCTGTCATGGCTAATCACCAGCATGTAGCGGAATGACAGGGAATGGCATCCAAATAAAAACACACTGCTAAAATTCTTATTCTGCTCCCTCGTTCCGTAGACTACGTAATTTGGGCTTCGAATTCCTTTTTGAAACCAACTTATTGTTGGCAGAAACGATTGATAATGAATATGAGTTTGGTACAATTGGTAGGCTGGAGTCTTCCTTGAATAACCATGAAATATAATCCTAGTACGTGATAGTCGTAGCTATCCTCTATCGATGATACGAATAAGATTTCCAATCGGAGAATTTCGTGCAACTTGTCCAAGTTGCTCCTTGGGAAAGTTATTTCTGCAAATCCACCAATATGAATAGTCAACGAAGCGCAGCGCAGAGCTCAAAATATGGCGACTTGACTCTCAGATTAACTGAGCAAGACTAACTGACTTTTGGTAACTTCGCACGCTTAAATGAGACAGCGTCTAGAATGGCGGCTTGCCATTGGTCGGAATTGTCAAAAGGGGCGTAACCCTGCAATTCTCGATTACAATTACTATATTTCGAGTGTTTTCACTCTAGATTTCATTCGAACTTTTTTCCGAATTATACAAAATATATTTTATGAAAAATAATATTTAACATTAATTTGCTGAAATGGGCCAAATGCGGCATTTCACGACACGACCCTCCAGAAAGGACGCTTAACAAATGTACCAACCATAATCATCACCAACGCAACCATCAACGCCTTGAAAGAGGCTTTTTTTTCACTTTATTTCAACAGCATCATACATCTCATATGGCACTTCATGCCCGAATACCCCAGAGGGTTAACAGTAATTGGTCCCTATCCTAATTGGGTATAATGTTAACTTAAAACTACTCAAACATGTGGCTCTAAGCCCAAAATGAAATTTCAAATTTTTTCAGGTAACATGAACCGAGCAGATAAGTATACTTCTCTTTGGGGACAATCCCCTCAAAGAGTGACAACATATAGCCAGAGATCTAGCTGTTGGCCATCCGTAGCCGGGAATATAGCTGTTTGGCCATCCATAGCCGGGAATATAGCTGCTTGGCCATCCGTAGCCGGGAATATAGTTGTTTTTTAAGAAAAACGAATGATAGTTGAAAAAAACCTAGGTAAGTATTATTATAATGTTTCTAACATAATCTCAGGTTTTACTCTCTCGCAGGTACTCTTAAATTTCTTTCCAAAGAAAGACACAACAACACGTGGGCTTATCCAAGCTCCACAACTCTTCGAGTTCAAAATGGTAGACTACCATGTCTATCAATTTTTTCTTTAAAATTTGACTAGGGGAATATCACATCCCTAACATATATTTAGACTTCTTGTCTCATCTTTTCAACTTTTAACTTCTGATGGAGTTGAAAGAAAAATACTTCATTTTTCTGAGGACCTATACGTCCTAAAACACTTTACATCCAACTGGTTAATATCACGATTAATCTGAATTCTTGCAGGCGATCCACGGTCGTTATCGTGGACGCCTCGCGATTAGTTTTCCGACGACACATTTAAGTTACTACGACCCCCTCCACGGCTATTTCCAGCCGCAGGAGAATTTGGCCGATTTTGAGTATAGAATAGAATATAGTAGAATAGAATAGTACTTTATTGATCCTTTAAAAAACCAGGTACAATTATGATAAATTTAATATGTAGATGTATAAAAAAATAGGATACGATACAATTAAATAAATAAATAAAATAATGCACAAGATACGAATGTCAACTCACTGCTACAAGAACACATGACCCTAAATATAATATGTATACCCATATATAAAATAAAAAAAAGTTCGAGGGTGAGAAATTAGACTATGGCTACCAACTAATTCTAATTAATAGGTTCCAATATGTGGGAATCATCAAAGTACTCTTGTAATGTATAATAAGCTTTTGAATATAACAGATGTTTGAGGTTTGTTTTGAACCTATCGAAAGCAATGCAACTTTTGATGAAGACAGGGAGCTTGTTGTATATTTTGCTGCTAGCATAAGTTGGAGATTTTTCAAAAGTGGATGTTTTGTGGATCGTGGTCAATAAATTAGCGCCATTTCTTGTTTTGTATTGGTGATGAATATTATTTTTTTCTAATTTATGTTCATTCTTTTTAATATATAAGCAACACTTGAGTATAAAAATGCAGCAGACGGTCAGTATTTTCTTATTTATGAATGTCTCTCTGCATGAATCGCGTGGTTTCAAATTAAACATCAATCTGATAATTCGCTTCTGGGCTGTGAATATCCTATTTATCTCCGTTGCATTTCCCCAAAGTATGATGTGGAATGATAAGGCTGAGTAGACAAGTGCATAGTATACTTCAATCAAGATGCTTTCATGGAGCTCATATTTTAGTTGATTGATGGCAGAGCATGACTTAGAAAGTTTATTAGATGTTAGTTCGATGTGTTTAGACCATGAAAGTGATTTGTCAATTGTCACACCAAGAAACTTTGTGAAATGATGGATCTGAATAAATTCATTACGTAACTCCATATTTTTGTTAAAAAATATGATTTTGGTTTTATGGGGATTTAACATAAGTTTGTTTGAGTTGCAATATGTTGTCATTTCCTGAATTGCTTGTTCAATAGCCTCGGACATGTCTCCCATGGTAGGCTCGGCTATTCCTAAAGTTGTATCGTCAGCAAAATTAATCAAGTGGAAACGTTTACTGATATTCATTGGAATATCATTGAGAAAGAGAAGGAAGATCAGTGGACCAAGAATTGAGCCTTGCGCCACCCCAGTATTCATCGTAAATTCATCTAATTCTACCCCATTCAGGTTCACAAATATTTTCCTGTTGCATAAAAATGATTTCAAATCAAATATACTTTATTGCCGGAAGAAGAATTCTTGTTGACAAAGTACAGAATTAAGTCAGTTTATATACAAAAATGTAAAAACACGTATGCTATACATGCATACACAAGAAACATTAAAATAGTACATATATGCATAAATAATTAAAAAAATAACGGGGGGGGGTAAGTTTACAATACTTCAAGACATTTTGAACACAGTCACAAAATTTTAAAAAAAAAGAAAAGAACAACTAAAAATTTAAAAATTAAAATAAGGAAATATATAAATAAAAAATAAAAACAATATAAAATGTATAAATACAAAGTGAAAAATACGAGATCCTGATGCAGGTATCACAGTCAAGCTAAATTGCAAATAAGAATACTATAACTAAACTAGATTATATAGTGTTCCTAATAGGTACGATTATTGAAAAGTGACCTGAAAGAACTCCTGAACATTGTAAAGAACATGTTCAAGAAGAATATTCTTCATAGATGATCTAAATCGTTTATAGTCTTTAATATCTCTTAAGTTCCATGGAATATGATTATAGATTTTTGCAGCATTATATATTAATGAGTTCTTGATTATATTGGTGGAAGGAATGGGGAGTGTCAAATTACCTTTTTGGCGAGTGATGCCCTCATTGACTTTATACAAGTCTTTATTCTTAAAAATCAAGCAAACTGTCTCAAGTATAAACAAAGATGAGACGGTTAGTAGATTATTCTGTTTAAATAAGGTCCTGCATGACTCTCGCGGTCCTGCTTTTGATAGATATTGAATGGCACGTTTTTGTAAGACAAATATTGATTGGAACTTTTCTTGGTTACAAGAACCCCAGAATGCTATACTGATGAATTATTCAATATATATTCAAAGAATAACTTTTATTTTATATTCTGATATACATGTCAGTAAAATTGACTTATTTACACATATTGTTTTTATAACTATAACAATCAACTATTATCAGCACACACTGGATACAATATATAAGAGAAGGCTTTCATTAAATTTACTCTCAACACTCCCCTTTAAATTTACATCAAAGCCTTCGAAAAATCAAAAAAATGGCTCTCACGACCAAAGATACAAAATATTTAAACACATTATCTGTCAATAGTCATGTCAGTTAAAATATATTTTCTCAAATTTTCAAAGGTGCTTGCGTTCAAAGATTTTGTGAAAATATCAGCTAACTGACATTCGGACGGACAATATTCCAAATCAAAGTCATGTTCGATAACCTTTTCGTTTATAAATTTGAAACGAACATCAATATGCTTCGATCTTTTAGAATCACAACCGGTTTTAATCATATGTATTGCACTTTGATTATCAAGCTTGAAACACCCTTTGAGATCTTCATTTGTGAGCTCTTGGGAAAGATTCTTTAGAAAAAGTACTTCTTTCACACATTCGCTCGCTGCAATAAACTCTGATTCGGCTGTACTCAAAGAGACAATCGGTTGATGCCTTGTATCGATGGATAAGTTTTGTGTGCCTTGAAGATATCTTAAAATCCTCTTGATTTTAGTAACATCATTTTCAGTTGGATAAATACAATAAACTCCCTACTGCTTCTCTGTACGGAAATTTCATGTCAGTTCTGTCATCACTTGTCAACATGTCACTGTTACTGTTACAATTCACCGACGGAGTTTTTACGGATTTAGATTCTGTCATATGAAATTTATTCAATACTTCCTTGATATACGATTTTTGATGAAGACTGATCGAGTTTTCCAGATTCAGTATTTCCAGGCCAATGAATGTTTTAGGTTTTTCCTCAATTGTTATTTCAAATTCTTTTTGTAGTTCTTTCAGAAGACGATTTATGTCGGTTTCTTCAGTCCCAATAATAAGTCCATCGTCCACATAAATGGCTAAAAAAATATTGTTTTCCTGATTTCTGAACACGGACTTGTCAGTTTTCAGCTGGTTCAGTCCTTTCTTCTTGAGGAACTCCACCAATCTTATATTCCAGTTCAGTGGTGCCTGTTTTAGTCCATAGAGAGACTTCTTTAATAGACAGACATTTCCACATTCCTCTTCAAAACCTTCTGGAAGCTTCATATACAGGTTTTCATCCAAATGTCCATAGAGAAAAGCTGTTTTCACGTCAAACTGCTTGATAATTTTATTTGTAGATTTTGCGTAAGCAAAAAGCATCCTCAATGTTGTTATTGAGACCACAGGGCTGAAAGTCTCATCATAGTCAGAACCTTGTACCTGCTCAAAACCTCGAGCAACTAAACGTGCTTTAAATTTTCCTCCATCTTTTATGCGAAATACCCATTTACTTGACAGAAGTTTCTTGTCTGTAACGTCACTTTCCGGAATGAATTCGAAGACATTATTTTTCTTCAAAGACATTTTCTCATTTTTAATAGCGTATTTCCAGTCTTCTTTTTCAGGGCCATTTATTGCTTCTTGATATGTCAAAAGAACGTAGTTATCGAATCTTATTGGCATTCGTTTCGTTCTCGTAGGACGAATTTCCTCCACGTTTTCTATTTCTTCTACATCTTCCAAAATTTCTGTTTCTGTAGTTTGTCTTTCTATCTCCCTTTCTTTAACATTTTCACTTTCTTGCATACTTTTTCCTTTCGGAATTTCTTGATCTTTCAAAATGACAAAATTGTTTTTTCTTGACTGGCATTCTTTCGTTTTCTTCATAAAAATCACATCTCTGGCTATCTTTATCCTCCTCTTCTCAGGATCCCAAAGTCTGTAACCATTTGGGGCATATCCGATAAATACTAGTTTTTCACTTAGTGTATCTAACTTTTTAGTATATCCTAATATTTTGGCAAATGCGTCACATCCAAAAATTTGTAACTGGGATAAATTCGGTCTCCTTCCCGTCCATTTTTCAGTTGGTGTTTTATCTACAGCATGTGAAGGACTTCTATTCAATATATAGACAGCCGTTCTGGCTGCTTCTCCCCATAACTCTGATACCATATTGGATTCGAAGAGTATAGCTCTTATTTTCTCTTGAATGGTTCTATTGAGACGCTCAGCTTTACCATTGAGTTGTGGTGTGAAACTGATCGAATAGTCTAGAATTATTCCACGATTTTTACACCAACTCTTGAAGTTATTGCTTGAATACTCCCCTCCATTGTCACAACGGAATTTGGATACTCTGAGGTTGAAATAGACTTCTACTTCTTGAACATACTGTTTTATGTACTCTTCGGTTTCATTTTTAGTTTCTAAGAGATAAATCATCGTGAAATGAGTGAAATCATCAAGGAGAGAAAGAATATATCGTTTTCCGTCCCAGGTTTTAGGTGTGATAGGTCCACAGATGTCAGAATGTATAATTTGCAACGGTCTTTCAGCTCGAAATCTTTCCGTTTGGAAAGGAAATCTGGTTTGCTTCGCTTCAACACAAATTTCACAAGGCTGATTCAACGTGTCTACATCTTGCTCGGTGATATTGAGACCATCCACTAGCGGAAGTAGTTTCTTCATGTTGGTTATTCCCAAATGTCCCAGTTTTATATGGAGATCTTCCGCTTCATTTTTACTTTCAATCATGTGAACTTCTTGGGGTTTCTGATTTATGTCAACAGCAAATAAACCATTTTCTAGTTTTTCACCGACTATTACTTCTTCATCATTCTTACTTATTATCACCTTATTTTCTTTGAATAGAACTTCTCCGTTCTCTGTGATACGATTAACTGACAATAAGTTTTTCGACAATTCGGGAACATAATAAACGTCATTCAGAATACAGTTTTTTCCACTGACACTGCCAATTTCTGTTGACCTCATTGATTCTGTTTTCTTTGCAACTCCAAAAGTAGATATTTATGTTTTTGAATTATGGAGTATGGTATTATCATTGATCAGATGAGAAGTTGTAGCAGAATCTACTATGAACATGTCCTTGGAGCTTTTAAGATCACTACATGCCAAAAAAGCTACTCTGTCAGGTTCATTGGTTTTAACTTGTTTATGGTTCTTGTTTCTGAAGTAACAATTTCTTTCCTCGTGGTTGTTTTTCTTGCAGAGCATGCATCGAAATTGTTGTTTTCTATTTGGACAAAACTTGGCAAAATGAGATTTTCTATTACAAATATAACACTTTTTCGATGAACCTTCTCTATTTTTGGGAATGAAGTTGGATCTATTATCATTGCATCGTCAATTTTTGTGCCTAACGATGTCAATTTATATGCAAGGTTTTGCATATGACTAACATGGTTCGAGATATCTGAGCCCTTTTGGTAACTACAGGGAAATAATTCTTGGAGAAGATTACATTTTTGCTGCTGTGTATCTCGTTCATAAATACTTCCAAGTTTATCAAACATTTCTTTGCTAGTTTTGCAATGGATAATGTGCATTAGAACCTTCCTATCGATGGTTGTTATTATGGATTTTTGAGCTCGTGCATCTTTTTGTATCCACTCTGCCTTCTCTTCTTCTTTGATTGACGGCAGGGTTTTGGTACCGTTTACAATTTCATATACACCTTGAGCTTTGAAGAACACTTCTAACTGAAATTTCCACACTGAAAATCCTTCTGCATCGATCAATTTCTCAATATTGATTTCTTCTAATTTAGACATTGCTCTTGAGAAACTTGGTAGCTTGGCTTTAGTTCTTTGGTTTTTACCTTCTTGCCTTATCTCCGTGGGGTTTTATTTATCTGAGTTTTATCCCAGAGTTTCTGGGCCATAACCTGATGAATTATTCAATATATTCAAAGAATAACTTTTATTTTATATTCTGAAATACATGTCAGTAAAATTGACTTATTTACACATATTGTTTTTATAACTATAACAATAAACTATTATCAGCACACACTGGATACAATATATAAGAGAAGGCTTTCAATAAATTTACTCTAAACATATACCATATCAAATATGCGATTCGACCAGTGCATGGTAAACCATCTTGGCCGTTGCTGTACCCAATTCATTGGTTACTATACGTATAGCATAACATCCTGATGCAAGCTTCTTTCCCAATTGCTTAACGTGATCATGGAACTTCAATTGCTTGTCGATGTAGACTCCAAGAAATTTGTTCGTACTCACATTGACTATGGATTCATTTCCTAAAGGAATATCGGGTAGGGCACAGTGGTATGCTATACAGTTAGTTTTGTTGATATTGAAGGACAGTAGGTTCGCATCACACCATTCTTTAATTTTTTATATTTTTTTTTTTTTTTTTATGTTCTGGTTCCCACGAAAAGGGATATCCTGTAATGTTCAGAGAACATCGTGGGAACCAAGGGAAAGAAGGTAGGAGTTGGTGTTCTTCTTTAATTTCTGGAGGTTGTATGCCTCGGGGAACACCTCCCTAGGCAATGAGTTCCAAAGCCTCGCTGTTCGTTGGATGAACGAGTCTTTAGAAAGTGATGTTCTGCAGGTCTCCAAAGTGACCACGAAGGGGTGTGATGACTGAACTTGACGGGTTAGTCTCGAAGAGACTGCCAAAGCAGGAACGATTGTTGATATTTCAGAAGAAAATATCTATAAAATAGAGACAAATCGCCAACTTTTCTACGGTGTTCCAGACAAGTGACCGAGTTTGTAAGCGAGGCATCACCGACGAGACGAATTGCCCTTTTTTGGACAGAATCCAATAGCCTCAGGATATGTTTAGGTGCCGCGCTCCAAATATGGGAACAGTATTCCAGGACAGGTTGGATCTGTGCCTTATAGATCATAAGCAGCTGAGTGGGGGTGAAATAGCTCTTGGCACGAAACAAAAAACCAAGTTTTTGGGATGCATCTTTGGCAATGGACCTCACGTGATTTTCCCTGGAAAGGTTATTGCTGATAGTAATACCAAGCATCGATATGGATGACTTCAGTGGTATGGTTACTCCTGACAAAGTTATGTTAGGCACAGTGAGATCGGCTTTTCTAGAGAAAAGACATGCTTGTGTTTTGTTTGCATTGAATTCTACCAAGTTATTAGATCCCCACTCGAGAATTGTTGCTAAGTCCATATTTATATTATTAACATTTCTTCCTCGTTCATTTCTGGTTTCACGGGCTGATATAGGGGCCCTGGGAGAGAAAGCGGTATGGAGGGTACTATCATCGGCAAAGCTGTGTACTGGACATGAAGTTGCTTTCAACAGGTCGTTGATGTGAAGTAGAAATAGTGTTGGTGCGAGAATAGATCCTTGCGGAACACCAGCATTTATGAGTAGAGTGTCAGATGAAACTCCATCGACCACTACATGGAGAGACCTGTTTGAGAGAAAACTAGCAAGCAGAGAACACAGCTGAGGGGGGAAGCCATAAGACGGAAGCTTGGCGAGGAGTCCCTGGTGCCAAACTCGATCGAACGCCTTGGAGATATCTAATGCCACAGCTAAAGTTTCTCCATATTTTTCAATAGATAGCTGCCATATATGTGAGACGTAAGCGAGCAGGTCACCAGTTGATCTCTGATGGCGGAAGCCATATTGCCTATCGTTGACAATTCCTGAGTCTTCCAGATATTTCATGAGCTCGATGTTGATGGCTTTTTCCATGACCTTTGAAATAATAGATAGCAGTGCGATGGGTCTGTAGTTGCTAGGTAGGGCCTTTTGCCTTTTTTAGGGACTGGCTGTACTCTTGCAATTTTCCAATTGGACGGAAATACCCCCAAATTGTAAGAGTGGTTGAACAACTTGCAAAGAACAGGTGTCAGTTCGGGGGCACATTTCTTGAGAACAATCGGCGGGATTCCGTCAGATCCATAGGCTTTGTTGGTGTTGAGACCCAGCAAAATCTTTCTGATAGTACGTTGGCGAAAGGTGATCTCGGGCATGTGACTGTCAATAGGTGTATTACTCGGGTTATTTTCATATGTAAGGTATCAATGTTGTTATCATGCCATAGAATTGTTGTATCATCTGCGAAGACTGTAAATAGTCCGTCAGTTGTTAAGCTAGTCAGGTCATTGAAGTACAACAAAACTAGGATTGGACCAAGCACCGATCCTTGTGGAACGCCACTGTCTGACAACTTGTGGGTTTTAACAAGTTGGGTTCTATCACTTAGGTAAGACTGTACCCACTTATGGCTTTGGTTCCTAAATCCATAAAGTTGTAGTTTGCGCAGCAAAATTCCGTGATCTACGCAGTCGAAGGCCTTCGACAAATCACAGAATATTGCTGCACTCACTTCCCCCTGGTTCAGTTCAGTGTATAGTCTATTGAGAAATGTGAAAACAGCATCCCCTGTGGATTTCTGTCGCTGAAATCCAAATTGTTGCTTATTTAGAATATTGTTTTCTTTTATGAAGTTCATTAATCTTATTTTAACTAGTTTCTCAATTATTTTGCCTAGAACTGGTAAGAGTGAGATGGGCCTATAATTGGATGGATCAAGTTTTTCACCACCTTTATGGATAGGAATTACAATTGAGGTTTTCAAGAAGATTGGAAAGGTCCCTGTTGCAAAGAAGTTGTTAATTAGCTGTACTAATAATTCCAACGTGAAGATTGGCATATTCTCGAATATTTTTATTGATATGTTTATCAACTCCACAAGAACTTTTGATTTGATTAGTTCCAATACATTCCCTCTAATACCAATATTATACAACTTAGAGGCCACAAAGTCTTTATCAATAGAGTCAAATGCTTTCGACAGGTCGAAGAAAATTCCCAAAACATATTTCTTATCACCAATTGCTTTATATAGATAGTCTGCGAATAGAGTGGTTGCAGTTTCAGTGGATCTCTCTGCCCTGAATCCATGTTGGGATTCGACTAATATATTAATATATTGTGTTTGACTAAGAAATCGATGAGTCTGTTATATATCAGTCTCTCAAGTATTTTTGAAAATATACTGAGGAGACTGATGGGTCTATAGTTGTCAATGTCAGATTTGTCTCCACTTTTATGTACAGTGATAATTTTACTGAGTTTCAGAATAGTTGGAAATTCACCGTTCACAATGCATAAGTTAATAAGAGATGTTAAGGGGTCAGTTATACTATCACAGACTTCTTTCACAACTTTCACAAGCACATCATCTGGACCAGTTGACATGGTATTCTTCAGGTTACGAATTATTGATTTTATTTCTACGGTCGTGGCTGGTTCGAAAAAAAAGGTATGAGGGAGTATTTCTCCAGCTGTACATATTTGAGATCTGTCGGATCCGAAGTGTTCCTTCATTTTTCCTCGATTATACTTGATAAGTATTCTCCAAAGCAGTTTGCTGCTATTTCAGGATCTATAACTTCAACATTATTTATGTTGAGGTGAACATCCCTTGTATGATTGGGATTCGAAAAATTTCTACTTCCCTAGTTTTGATAGTTACGACTATCATTCGATTGAAAACCTCAATTTTCATTATTCTGACCGCTCCGCCCGACATTACCGTTTCCTTGAGAAAAATTCCCACTTCGGGATTGATCGTTACTACCCCCTTGCCTATTTTCTCCTTGAGAAAGGCGAACTTGGGCTCGATCATTATTTCTCAATTCTGACTGATGATTTTGGTTCCTGTCCGAGACGTCGTTACGATATCCCTTTCTATTCCGATACACAACTCTAATAGTTGGTCAATATCGAATATCATTGTCCCCTCAAATGGCTACGAATTTGTGGCAGCAATAATTCAATAATGAATAATATGATTTCCTTTTCCGAAAAATTCGGAACGAGTCTGTACGCAAGAGCTAATTTTTCCGCTATGAATATATCTACTTGTTCATTATTTGCTTGCGACCGACCGTAAAATTTGCTAGTTAAACGAGCGACACACTCTTGGCTATCGTATCTCGCTAAAAATCTGGCTTTAAAAAACTCCCACGAAATATAGACGTGTGCATAGTTATTAGCCCAATTTAATGCTTCACCTTTTAGTTGGCATCGGACGAAAGAGACCCACTTGTCTCGTGGTATCTGATGCTTCGCAACTCGTCTACTATTTTAGTTAGAAAAAAATAAGGATTCCCGGTATCCGTGCCCGAAAATTTTGGCAATCTTTGAGTATCCAATTTTTTACGCTATTCATATTTTGCAATAGTAAAGCTGCAAGCTTTTCCATGGCATTATTTTCTTGAACATTATTGTTCTCGAGAAATCTATTATTTCTACGATCCATATTATTCGTAGGAATTTCATCATCTCTATTACTAACATTATTTTGAAAGAAATCAGCTCTTTCCTGAATTTCTTGATTAGGCCGCCAGCAGTTTTGCATTTGCGGCCTCGAAACTGCAAAAGACCGATTTATCGGTGAAATAAATTGCCTCTGACTGGGCAGCGTCACCGTCGAGGCGAGTTGTGGATTTGGTCCTCCAAACCTCAAAACACTACGATTTGATTCCATAATAGGAACTTGAAAAATTTCCAACACCCACCTTTGTGTTTGTGCAAAATTTCCCTCAAGATTTAATTTTTCGCTGTTCTCCGCCATCCGTGGGTTTGCTTCTTATACAAAGAATTTAGCCCAGAACTACTATCAAATCCTGTGGTAATATTTGCCCTTGCAATATTGTCTGAAAATTCATTACTGCACTCTCGAGTATTTTTCTCAGGCATCTCGTTACCCAAAAAATCTCGTTTTCTTTCTATTCCATTATTTAAGCCTACATTTATCGCTATTGCTTCATTACTATAAGTGACTTGTGCTTTTTCAGGCCGATTAGACCTCGAAATTGCTGGAGTTGAAAATGCCATATTTTCTTAACTTTGAGAAACTTCAGGATTAATTTTTAAATAGCTCTAAAAGCCCCACGCTTCTTGCGCGCCATGTCTATTTCGGAGGGGCATCATTTAAAAAAATATTCTAGTTAAAGTTTTACCGAAAATACACCTCCGGCCAGCTCGATCTCAGAGGGGGTGATAAAACTAAACTACGATACGAGCTCCAAGCTATCCCATAATATTTGTAATGGAGGAGAAGAACACTAAAGCAGAAATCTCGTGAGTCTAGCCAATTTCCGATTTCGAATAAGAAAACCAAAATTATTCTAGCCAAAATAAAATAGAATGAACTTCAACATTTAGTTTTCCTTAACAAAAATAGAACAAATTTAAAAATGAACCTGCATTAAAACTTCTCTTGACTTTAGAAAAGATCTTTTCATATGTCTAGTTTAAAACCCTTTAATATTGGTAAATGGCCTGATATGGTTTATTTATTATTAATACTGCTCATCGCCGCACTTCCTGTTCTGACGGGACGTCTAGGGTTCTATCTTCGATCACAAGAGCCCTATCAGAAATCTGTAATCCATGAGAAAATGATTTAGCTCAGCTCCAGGACCCTGCGATGCCCCTTCATTCGAGAGCGGACCTGTAGATAGATAGATAGATATTTTATTGGTTCTTTAAGATCATACACTTATGATATAGAACAAGTCATAATAATCCTATAAAATAAAATAGTGTGACACAATAAATTACAAAAAACAGATATACACATATATACTTATACATTAATTAAAGAATTACAGTATTTAAATCAAAATAAAATAAAA
The DNA here is from genome assembly GCA_018342105.1 of Gonioctena quinquepunctata. Taxonomy (NCBI): domain Eukaryota; kingdom Metazoa; phylum Arthropoda; class Insecta; order Coleoptera; family Chrysomelidae; genus Gonioctena; species Gonioctena quinquepunctata. The sequence goes on along the minus strand of JAFIRS010000933.1, from coordinate 206,707 downwards.
CTATACATATTAAAAATATTAAAATATAATACCGGTATATCCAGCACACAATCACATGGTATTCAACAAATATATTAAAAACTTAAAACTACATTAAACAGTTTGTTAGTAACAAAATAGAAAAAACAGATAAAAGCATTATATATTTTTGTCCTCAAAATACTCTTTCAGTGAGTAGTATGCCTTTTGTGTCAAAATTACCTTTATCTGTTTCTTAAATTCAGTCAGTGAATACTCTTTGAAGCAATTTGGTAAATGGTTGAATATTCGTATAGCCATATACTTTGGACAATGGTCAGTGCTTTTTAGTTGATGTACAGGCACCTCTAATACATTAGAGTTTCTTGTTTCTTGTTTCTTGTTTCGTATTGTCCTTGGAATCACCATTGATCAACATATGAATTGGATAAATCATGTACAACTGCTATGTGGTAAACTGAGTAGATCTTGTTATTCTCTCAGAGAACTAAAAAAAGTTACTGATAGCTATGCTCTACTAACAGCATACTTTGGTCATTTCTATTCCTCAATAAGCTATGGAATATTATTTTGGGGGGGTTCACATTATCAAGAGGTATTCATTTTACAAAAGAGAGCAATAAGAATATTATGTGGTCTGAAAATTGGTGACTCTTGTAGAGGGCATTTTAGAAACTTAAATCTTTTAACATTACCCGCATTGTATGTTTTTGAATGTCTAAATTTTGTCTATAAAAACAAGCACTTGTTCAATAATTATGTTAATGTAAATACCTATAGAACTAGAAATAAATACATGTTTTGTTACCCTCCCCATACAACCTCTCTCATAGAAAAAGGCTGTCTCTATAAGTGCCTAGAATTTTATAATTTATTGTCGAACAACATGAAGGAAATTAAAACTTTTTTTAGTTTTAAGGGAGTAATTAAAAAACTATTTGTTTCTGCAGAGCCCTATAGATTGGAAGATATAAATCAAATGACATTTACTTAGTTGTTTTTCTGTATATTTCCTTTATTATTATTGTTTCTCCTTATTTGGGGACCAGTAAGAAATGTTTTTTAGAATATGGCATGGTTCCGTGGGTTTTATCGGGTTTTCCTGCGGATGTAAAGCAAATGCACCATGATTCAGACTGCTCAATTAAAGTCGCCCCGGTGCGCATCGCCATATCTTACATATTCTAAAACATTTTTCTATTTTTTTTTTTTAACTGTGATTACTTAATGGAAAATATTCCCTGCAATTTTGACATGTACCACACACAAAATTATTATAATTGTCTGTAATAATCTGCTGTTATTGGTACTCAATAAATTATATTCTATTCTATTCTATTCTGTACCCAAGGTTCTGAATGATTTTATCTTTTGTTTAACATATAGTAGTACATGAAAGATATACAATGAGTACACTGTTAATATTTTCTGTTCTCTAAAAATGTTCCTGCAACTCATCCTTCTTCCGCCTTTAACAATATTTCTTATTGCTCTTTTTTGAAGCTTTAATATTCTATTGGTTTCATGAGATGCACCCCAAGTTATAATACCATATTTTTTTTTATTTATTTATTTATTCAACGGGAACTAGCCCAATACATCTAATATACAGTTGAGGGTAGAATCAAGTTTTACATATTAAGACGATCTAAGATGAATGAAAGTAAATTAAGATTGAGAGGAATGTACAATAGGATATTAATGATTAATTGATTAAATGTAACAGTTTTTGTTGTTGTCGTGGACTCGAGGAGAAATACTGTGGATGGTTGCGGGTCTTATTTATTCATTGTCCTAAGCTGGGATTTAAAGTCGTTTAAGGACGAATTAAAGAAGTCTAGGTGACCATGTATATTCGCTGTTCGCTGGATACGTGGTAAACAGCTGTTGTATATAGTTGGTTCTATAGAGGGGAGTATGGAAAGTGCTGTTATTTCTAGTGGTACGTGGAGGCACTTTTAGATGTATCTTGGATAGCAGCTCAGGGCTGCTTAGTTTGCAGTGTATGATATTGTGAAGGAAAATCAAGTCCCTCTGGTCCCTCCTTGTCAATAATGGGGGTAGGTTCAGGCTTTGCCCGGTTAGAATGTGGTCACGGAATAATTGTAGTTTGAAGTTTACGTAATTAAAAAAGCGGTGCTGAACACGTTCAATTCGATCGATGTGGGTTTTGTAGAGGGGGTTCCATACCACAGAGCAATATTCAAGGTGCGGTCGGACTAGTGAGCAATATAAAATGCGTATTGATGATATGTCCGAGAAGTCTGAGGTAGTTCTCTTAATAAAGCCGAGAAGTTTCAGAGCTTTGTTGATAGTTGTAGAGATATGGAGATTGAAGCTAAGGGCTGTGTCAAGGGTAACTCCTAGGTCTTTTATGCTAGAGACAGCATCCAGGGTAATATCTTCTATGTGATATTGGAAGATGATCGGTGTATCCTGTCTATGGAATCTCATTATGTGGCACTTATTCGCATTCATCAACATACCGTTCAGTTCACACCAGTTCGAGATGCTGTTAAGGTCAGCTTGAAGGTTGATTGAGTCATTTAGAGAGGTGATTTTGGAGAATATTTTTAGGTCATCCGCAAATAGGAGAATTGTTCCGTTAGATACCAGGTTGACTATATCCTTAATAAAAATGTTAAACAGAAGAGGTCCCAGATATTATTTCTTGAAAGCGAGCATAGTACAATGTAAGCAGGATAGATATATCAACTGTTTTACTTAGTTCGTATAGTAAGTAACATTGTGGACTTAGTTTTTTGCAGGTTCCATTGATGTGGTTTGACCATGAACAAATCCCTATTATTTGTATGCCAAGGAATGTTGTCGAACTAACTTGATGTATGGAGTTGTAATTACTTGGTTTTAAAGTTTTCTTTGTATTAAGCACCAATCTATTTGCCAAGAACCAATCATTTGCATTTTTTATCTCGGTATTTGACACTGCAACTGATTTTAATAAGTCATTTTCAGAGATCAGAATAGATGTATCATACGCATACATTACACAATGCTGGCTTCTAAAATCATTCACATAAATTATGTGTAACAGAGGTCCTAGAACGGAACCCTGAGGAACACCTACGGCGCTTTTACTCTTTTGACCTGGAGTCATCTACTTGAACATATGTACCCTATCCTTAAGATAACTGTTGAACCACTTATAAGATATTCCTCTAAAACCATAATTTTCTAACTTATCGAGCAATATACTGTGATTGACAAGGTCAAAAGCTTTACTTAAATCCAGAAAGATACCCAGTACTTTTTTGCCTTTATCAAGTTCTTCGTAAATTGTGTTCAGAAGTCTGATCATTGCACTGATTATAGATTTGCCTTTTTGAAAGCCATGCTGGTCAACGTTTAGTAGGTTGAATGTATTCATAAAATTGAGCACTTCATTCGCAACATATTTTTCATAAATTTTCGAAATAGGGCTGAGTATTGCTACTGGTCTAAAATTTTCGACTTCACTGGTACTACCTGATTTATGAATAGGTGTAATTTTGGCTACTTTGAGTTTTGTAGGGAATATACCTTCCTCGAGCAGTTTATCAAATAAGTTAGGGGCTTTGCGAGTATTATAGCACATTTTTTCAACAAAATTGTAGATATTTTATCATGTCCTTGAGAGTTGGTATTTTTCAGATTAAGAATAATGTTTACGATTTCTGGTTCTGTGGCAGGTTTAAAGAAAAATGTGTGGTTGTTTGAAGTAGTCATGTTGTATTTTTTATGCTCTTATCATCTTTGGTTTTTAGTATATGTTAGGTATATTGCCAAAATAATTGACAAAGTGGTTAGAAATTAATTCTGGATCATCCATCACTTGGCTATTTATATTTAGTGAAAATTTTTGTTTTATATTTATAATAATAATAATAATATATCTTTATTTCAGTTAATAAAAATTGCACATGATACAATATCTCTGTTTGACATCATGATACAATAATAAATCTGAAAGAAGTCACCGGATACATGTCTAAGTACATACACTCAAGATTACATAAATCATAAAAACAATAAATATTATTGGATAGTACATGATAAAATAAAGTTAACATAAAGTTAAGTTAGTGGAAAAATTCGTCAATAGAATAACAAGTTTTATCCATAATGAATCTTTCCGTCATTTTTTTGAATGTAAATACATTTTTGCAACCTTTTATAGTTTCTGGCAATCTATTATAAAATTTACAACCATTTACCACATAACTATGTTGAAACAGAGAAGTACGATGTTGTGGTGGTAATAACAAGTGTTTACTTCTTGTATTGTAATCATGTGAACGTTCAGCCATGGTACTCTGATTTTTAAAATGTATACACAGGTTTCTAAAATATATATTTCTGCCATAGTTAAAATATTAAATTTCTTAAATGAATCCCTACATGAGTCCCTAGAGCTTATTTTACTTAAAATCCTCACAGCATATTTCTGCAGAATGAAAACTCTGCTTGCTGAGGCACAATTACCCCAATTCAGAATACCATATTTTAAGTGTGAATGGAAATTAGCATAGTATAGGGTCAGTAGCACCTTTTCACTACAATGATTCGTCATAAACCTTAGCGAGTAACACATTTTTCTCAATTTAGTGCACAGGTTGTCTATATGTGGAGTCCAGGCCAATTTGTCATCTATAGTTAAACCTAGCAAGATTACGCGTTTTGACATTTCGACCGAATTGTCAGTGTTTTCAAAAAGAGTACAATTTACATTTTGCCTAAGTGTATAGCAGTGCATGGGTTTTAGAGGTGTTTAATTTCAGGTTATTCATTTCCGACCACTTCAGAACACATTCATATGTTTTTTCGGCTTTACTTTTCAGGGCAATCAAGTCCCTCTCAACTACCAGGATATTTGTGTCGTCAGCATAACATATTGTGTGTATGCCTGTGCAGAGATTGTTATTTAAATGTCTTATTAAGTCATTCGCAAAGACTATATAAAGAAAGGGACCCAGAATTGATCCTTGTGGGACTCTGTGGAGTATATTCAGAGGACTACTGCACGTTTCATTGAGTCTCACCACCTGCTTTCGATCAGTCAAATAAGACATTAGTAGTTGTAGTGGAAGACCTCTTACACCATATCTTGATAACTTAGAAACCAACAGCCTATGATCAACACAGTCGAACGCTCGTGAAAAATCGAGAAATAGGCTCATCACATATTCGTTGTTGTCCAGATGTCTAATTATGTTGCTGTGGAGTTCACATAAAGCAGACTCTGTGCTCTTGTTTCTGGTAAAACCATGCTGAGATGGTGAGAGTAGTTTGAATTTGCTAAAAAGTTAGTCAACTGATTCTTCATATTCAGTTCAAACAGTTTTGAGATACTTGATAGAATGCTTATTTGATTTATCTTTTCCCTTAATCATGTTCCAGGCGTCTTTGATTTATTTTCAGAGTTCCTTAGAATATTGTTATTGTGCATTCGTTTAGCTGTATCCAATAGTTGGGTATATATTTTTTTATATTGTTTATAGTAAGAAATAGCATTTGCATTTCCAGTAAGTGTCATTTTATACAAATTTTTTAGGTTTTGTCCCGATTTGATCAAGACCCTAGTTAACCAAGGTTTCCTTTTATTTCTTTGAGGCCTATTTGATATTGTTTTTGTAGGAAAAGCTATTTCAAAATAATTATCGAGTATCTGTGCAAATTTGTCGAATTTTGAATTTGCATCATCATTTACAGTATGAATGTTTTGCCAATTTTCATTGTTTAATAGTGACTTAAACCGAGTCATATTACCCTCGTTCAATAAATCCCTGCAAGTTTTGAGCTTTTTATTGTTTTCATTATTTGCATACTTGATAGATATAATTTGAGCGAAATGATCACTGAAATAATTATTGATTACTTTGGTATCAAAACTGCCCTTTTCAATGTTAACACATACATTATCTAGACATACTTTGCCACGAGTTAGTTCATATATGTAGAAGTTTCAGTCAGTACAGTACATTTAAATTTTGCTCCTGCTTTCAAACTGAATAACGTGAGTAAAAGTGGATGTTTTTTTCGGGAAAAATATCAAATTGTGCATCTAATTGGTACCTACAAAGTTAACCATAATAAAAAAGTTAAATCCAACTTCTAACATTAATAATTTGATGAGAAACTCCGCAATCAAAGAATAGTGTTGGAATAAAAAACAAAGCTAGATAAGCAGACTAAACAAAAAACCTGAACTGAGGAAATCACATTTACCTGCTCTTTTTGTGAATACAACAAAAACATGGAATCCTGCAAAGTTTGTAAACAGGACCTAGGTGAAGATGAATCTATTTTCGAGTGTGATTCATGCAAAAAACCGATTCATGCCACATCAGAATGCTCAGGTCTTACCGCATCAGAGATAAAATGCATGGTACTCAAGAAAGAGTGTTGAAATTCTTTTGTAAAGAATGCAACACAGGTTTCTCGCAAATCACAAAAATGATACAGGAGGTCCAAGAATTAAGGAATGAACTTGAAACTCTCAAAACAGCAATCTCGAGCATAAAACCATCTACAACTTCAGATCAACCCGATAATCAGTCGTCATTCGAAGAAATTGTTGAGGAAGTGAATGAAAGAAATAAACGAAAAAGCAACTTAATCATTTTTGGTATTAATGACCAGGACCAAAGTCAACCACCAGATGCTAGAAGGGAATCAGATAAAATAGCAGCAAGGAATGTAATTCAAGCTATACAACCTGGGGTCCAGATTCAAAGCACGGACATCATCAGATTGGGTCGGCTCATCAATGGTAGAAATCGCCCAATCAAGGTCATTTTACAAAACGTTCAGGATGTTCATCAAATAATTAGAAATTCAAGAAATCTGAGAAATTATGACGAATTTGGGAGAATATCCATATCATTCGATCGAACACGACGGCAATTGGATCATTACAATTTGGTGAAGGCTGAGTTGGCGGACCGTCACAACAAGGGTGACACCAACTGCAGAATAAAATACATTAATGGAGTACCAAAAATTGTGTCCAACACTTTAAACTAAATCAGCCCAACTTCACCCATTCATTTTCATGCAATTACCAAAACGTGAGAGGTATGCGAAGCAAAGTTTCAAAATTCTACGCCTGTGTTTCGGAAGAGGAAAATGACGTGGTTGCTCTGAGTGAAACGTGGCTGCAAGATGACATCAACAACAGTGAATTGTTTCCAGGTGGTTATATAGTTCATAGATCAGACCGTAAGTTACATGAAACAAATCTTCAAACTGGTGGAGGGGTTCTACTGGCTTGCAAAGAGTTTATGAACAGTAAAAAAATTAACCTGGATATATTCAAAGACAATCTGCCATCAATAGATATATTAGGTTGCAAGTGTTCATATAGTCACATTTCCTTATATCTATTTGTTATATACATTCCACCATATACTACCTTAGTACAATATGAACAGTTTTTTGAAATGTTTGAACAAATTCACGAGGTTTTCAACGAAAACATTGTAGTGCTAGGCGATTTCAATATAACACACTTCATAAACAAATCCAATGATGATACCAAAACATTACTGGCGAATAATTTTTCTAACTTTTTTGACTTAAAACAGCTCAATAATATTCTCAACTCCTCTAACCGTTTACTAGATCTTGTGTTTGCAAATGTAAAGTGTGAGATTCTGCACGATAATGCCCCATTACTAACGGAAGACCGTTACCATCCAGCCTTAATGATCAACATTGATATATCTTCAAAATATAAAACATTCAAAGTAGAAAACTCTCAAAAAACATATAACTTCAAGAAAGCAGATTATCCGTCTTTGTATTTGGCTTTGCAAGAATGTGACTGGTAATTTTTGAACACTTACACAGACGTGAACCTTGCAGTTGGTAAATTATATGAGACAATATACTCCATTTTTGACACACATATACCACTATACAAAGCAATCAACCACAAATACCCGATTTGGTACTCTGCCGAAATTATAGAAAATATTCGTGAAAAAGCCAATATCTTGAAGAAATATAAAAAGACTAAATCAATATATTACTTAAACTGCTACAGAAACCTGCATTCCATCATAAAAACACAAATTGAGCAAGCCTATGAAATATACCTAATAAATGTACAGTCATCAATTCACAATGATCCAAAAATTTTTTGGAATTATGTTAATTCAAAAAAACAAAAATCAAGAATTCCTGGTAAAATGAATTATGAGAATCAAGAACTAGAGAGCCCTCAAGATATAGTAAATACGTTTGCTGAGTTCTTCAGCAGTGTGTATCTTCCTATCAATCCAAATCCAATTGATCGTTCAGAATTGGTAAATAACAGAGAAACTATCAATATCACAAACATTTCAGAGGATGAAGTGAGAGAAGCGATAAAAAAACTCAAGAATAAAATGACTGCTGGTTTCGATTCTATACCATCTTTCATAGTGAAAGATTGTAGCTCAATTTTAGCCGCTCCTCTCTGCTTCATCTATAACCTATCGTTAGAAACAGCAACGTTTCCTGATGTTTGGAAACTTGCCAAAATCTGCCCAATTTTGAAGAACGGGGATGTTTCGGTCATAACAAACTACAGAGCAATCTCAATAATCTCAAACCTCGCAAAGGCTTTTGAAATTATTCTGTATAAACACATTTACTTGTCAACTCACAATCAAATTAGCGATTCTCAACATGGTTTCATGAGCCACCGCAGCACGGCATCAAATCTAGCTGTGTTTTCCCATTATGTGTGCTCAGCATTAGATAAACAGGGACAGGTGGATGTGATATACACGGATTTTTCTAAGGCCTTTGACAAAATTGATCATAGCATTTTACTTTCTAAACTGGATGTCGTTGGCCTTAGTCAAAAACTACTGAGTTTCTTTGAATCATACCTTCTTAACCGAAACCAAATAGTTCACTACAATGGATTCAAATCAAACACAATAATTTCCACGTCTGGTGTACCCCAAGGGTCGAACTTGGGACCATTGTTGTTTTTAATTTTTATTAATGATTTAAACTCACAAATAAACTCTATGAAGCTTTTTTTTGCTAACGATCTGAAAATAGTAAGTTCTATCCAAAATGTGGATGACTGCATAAAACTTCAGGAAGACATAGATAATGTACAGTCTTGGTGTGAAATTAATAACCTGCAGTTGAATATTGATAAATGTAAAGTGATGTCATATACAAGAAAACACACATATACTGAACATCCATACAATATTCAAGGTAGATTGTTGACCCGTTGTAATGAGACTAAAGACCTAGGTGTATTCTTTGACTCTAAAATGGCTTTTGCCAATCACATGAATAAAAAAGCTTCCGAAGCCACTAAAATGTTGGGATTCATCATAAGAAACTGTCAGAACTTTACAAATGTTAATGCCCTGAAAATATTATACTTCTCATATGTAAGATCCAAACTTGAATACTGCTCAGTCATTTGGAGCCCCTACTATGTTTGTCATGAGTACACAATCGAAAAAGTACAAAGAAAATTCTTGAAATTCATGTACTTCAAAAATTGTGGTATCTATCCAGCTAGGGGCTCTGACCATAACAACCTTCTTGACCACTTTCAATTCAGATCTTTAGAAAAAAGGAGAAAATGTGCGTCAATAACTTTTCTTCATAAACTGCTGCACGGCCTAATTGATTGCAGTTTGCTTTTATCAGAACTGAACTTTAGGGTACCAAGGGCTCATTCACGGCTGAATCTCACATTTTACTGCTCCACAGCGCGAACAAATTTAATCTTGCATTCTCCAATTGAATATATGTGTGATAATTACAACTCCATATGCAGTTTTTGCGATATCAATACTTGTTCTGTGAAGCATATGAAAAAAGTAGCAATGGAAATATGGAATTGACTATAGTTAATCTGTTTTTGTTGTTTTTTTTTTTCCTTTTTTCCTTTTTTTTTACCGCAAGAAATTACGTACCATCACTTTTACCGTTCATTACCATTAATTAGTTTATATTTATTTAGTGATTTTTCGTCTCACTAGTGTAATTTACACTTTACACTTTGTTTTTCCTTTTTTTATATATTAATATTGTATTACATGTTACATTTGAATTTGATATTACTTGTTAGTTATCTACTACTTAACAGTACTGATGTATTTGATTATGTCCTGTAATTGGGTTTTACCTGTTGGGCAATAAATGATTATTATTATTATTATTATTATTATAATAATATACAGTCGGGGATATACAGTACGATGCGAGTAGATCACTCAGGTTCTTCAGATTTGACGAGTTAACAAGAAAGTTGGACGTAGGAAGCTGTACGAGTCCCTAATACCCTACGCAACACTGTTTCTAGTCGTAAATATCGCGCCTATCTCACCACGTGTATCCTAACACCGTCACACGTGGTGCCCGCTCGTCTCCGGAGACGTCCTCGAGCTCGGCTTATCCAAGCATGCGTGGAATGAGACTCCGTGGCCCCAAACCTTGAAAAAAGCACGACCTTCTACACCTGGTGACACCCCAATACTAGCTCGGCTGTCATGGCTAACACCAGCATGTAGCAGAATGACAGGAAATGGCATCCAAATAAAAACACACTGCTAAAATTCTTATTCTGCTCCCTCGTTCCGTAGACTACGTAATTTGGGCTTCGAATTACTTTTTGAAACCAACTTATTGTTGGCAGAAACGATTGATAATGAATATGAGTTTGGTACAATTGGTAGTCTGGAGTCCTCCTTGAATAACCATGAAATATAATCCTAGTACGTGATAGTCGTAGCTATCCTCTATCGATGATACGAATAAGAATTCCATTTGGAGAATTTCGTGCAACTTGTCCAAGTTGCTCCTCGGGCAAGTTATTGCTGCAAATCTACCAATATGAATAGTCAACGAAGCTCAGCGCAGAGCTCAAAATATGGCGACTTGACTCTCAGATTAACTGAGCAAGACTAACTGACTTTTGGTAACTTCGCACGCTTTTATAAGACGGCGTCTAGAATGGCGGCTTGCCATTGGTTGGAATTGTCAAAAGAGGCGTAACCTTGCAATTCGCGATTACAATACTATATTTCGAGTGTTTTCACTCTAGATTTCGTTCGAACTTTTTTCCGAATTATACAATATATATTTTATGAAAAATAATATTTAACATTAATTTGCTGAAATGGGCCAAATGCGGCATTTCACGACACGACCCCCTCCAAAAAGGACGCTTAACAAATGTACCAACCATATTCATCACCAACGCAACCACCAACGCCTTGAAAAAGGCTTTATTTTTTTCCACTTCATTTCAACAGCATCATACATCTTATATGGCACTTCATGCCCGAATACCCCAGAGAGTTAACAGTAATTGGTCCCTATCCTAATTGGGTATAATGTTAACTTTAAACTACTCGAACATGTGGCTCTGAGCCCAAAATAAAATTTCAATTTTTTTCAGGTAACATAAACCGAACAGATAAGGATACTTCTCTTTGGGGACAATCCCCCTCAAAGAGTGACAATATATAGCCAGAAATCTAGCTGTTGGCCATCCGTGGCCGGGAATATAGCTGTTTGGCGATCCGTAGCCGGGAATATTGCTGTTTGGCCATCCGCAGCCGGGAACATAGTTGTTTTTTAAGAAAAACGAACGATAGTTAAAAAAAAGCTTGGGTAAGTATTATTATAATGTTTCTAACATAATCTCAGGTTTTACTCTCTCGCAGGTACTCTTAAATTTCTTTCTAAAGAAAGACACAACAACACGTGGGCTTATCCAAGCTCCACAACTCTTCGAGTTCAAAATGGTAGACTAACGTGTCTATCAATTTTTTCTTTAAAATTTGACTAGGGGAATATCACATCCCTAACATATATTTTAAGTAAAGTAATCAGGGGATGATTTTAACCCCTCCGACGGCAAGTAAGGAATAATAGTTCTCTGCAATCTCATGAGCCAGCAAATACTATCTCTCTATATAAAAATCATAGTTACACAACATTTTTAACAATGATATGGATTTTTTTCAAATTAAAGTCACCTCCGACGGCAAGTAAGGAATAAGAGTTTTATGCAGTCTCATCAGCTATGCAAACACTACCTGTTCATGTGAAAATCATTCCTACACAAATCATTTAAGGTTTTTTAAATTAATTCATCAGGGGATGATTTCACCCCCTCCGACGGCAAATAAGAAATACGAGTTTACTGCAATCCCGTCAGCTATGCAAATACTATCTCACATTTTTTAACGATCATATGGCGTTTTTAAATAAAATTTATCAGGGGATGCTTTCACCCTCTCCGACGGCAAGTAAGGGATTGTAGTATTCTGCAAACTCATATCTATAGTAATTATAGGGACTTCTTGAGAATTATAGAAACATAAAAAATTTGTATATTTATTATTATTCACCAAATTACAGCCTTGTTAACTGCACTGTTGAATTTTGATTCACACAATTTTGCCTATTGTAATATGTTTTTACTCTGTTCCTATTAACTCTCCATTTTTATATTGTTTATACTACTCCGTTCCTTCTTCCTATTTCTGACTTTAAATTGTCTATGTTTTCATGTTATGCTGTTTTGTTTTTTCTCACTACACAATACAAGTGTGTACTCACTTAGAGTGTGGGGGGGGGGACATTTGAACTTTTTTTTTCTAATTATCATCAGTAGTATTAGTATTATAAATGTATAACATATTTACTTTTTTTGAATAAACTTTTTTTTGAATAAACTAGATAAGTCATGCAAAGATTACATCTCCATATAAAAATCATCTTTACACAACAATGTATAAAGACGGTATGGATTTTTTAAAATTACAGTTATCAGGGGGTGATTTCATCAGGGGGTGATTTCAGGGGGATGATATGGATTTTTTTTAAATTGAAGTCATTAGGAGATGAAAGGAAAATTTTTGCAGTCTCCTCAGCCATGCAAATACTACCTCTCTATATAAAAATCTTAGTTACACAAATTTTTTTAACGATGATATGGATTTTTTTAAATTAAAGTCGTCAGGGGATGATTTTAACCCTCGACGGCAAGTAAGAATAATAGTTTTCTGAAATCTCATGAGCCATGCAAATACTACCTCTCTATATGAAAATCATAGTTACACAACATTTTTTAACAATGACATGGATTTTTTTTTTAATTGATGTCATTAGTGGATGATTTCAACCCCTCCGATGGCAAGTAAGGAATAATAGTTTCCTGCAATCTCATGAGCCATGCAAATACTACCTATCTATATGAAAATCATAGTTACACAAAAAAAATTAACGATGATTTGGATTTTTTTAATTGATGTCATCAGGAGATGACTTGAACCCCTCCGACGGCAAGTAAGGAATAATAGTTTTATGCAGTCTCCTAGCCATGCAAATACTACCTCTCTATATAAAAATCATAGTTACATAACATTTTATAACGATGATATGGATTTTTTTTTAATTAAATTCATCAGGGGATGATTTCACCCCCTCCGGCGGCAAGTAAGAAATACGAGTTTATTGCAATCCCTTCAGCTATGCAAAAACTATCTCTCTATATAAAAATCATCCTTACACAACATTTTCTAACGATCATATGGCGTTTTTAAATAAAATTTATCAGGGGATGATTTTACCCCCTCCGACGGCAAGTAAGTAATTGTAGTTTTCTGCAAACTCATAAGCCATGCAAAGACTACATCTCCATATAAAAATCATCTTTACACAACATGTTTTAAAGATGGTATGGATTTTTTTAAATTAAAATCATCAGGGGGTGATTTCAGCACCTCCGTAGGCAAGTAAGGAATAAGAGTTTTCTGCAGTCTCATCAGCTATGGAAACACTACCTGTTCATGTGAAAATCATTCCTACACAACATTTTTTAACGATGATATGGCTTTTTTAAATTAAATTCATCAATGGATGATTTTACCCCCCTTCGACGGCAAGTAAGAAATACGAGTTTATTGCAATCCCTTCAGCTATGCAAATTCTATCTCTCTATATAAAAATCATCCATACACAACATTTTTTAACGATCATGTGGCGTTTTTAAATAAAATTTATTAGGGGATGATTTCACCCTCTCTGACGGCAAGTAAGTAATTGTAGTTTTCTGCAAACTCATAAGCCATGCAAAGACTACAAATCATCTTTACACAACATTTTTTAAAGATGGTATGGATTTTTTAAAATTAAAATCATTAGGGGGTGATTTTAGCACCTCCGACGGCAAGTAAGGAATGAGAGTTTTCTGCAGTCTCATCAGCTATGCAAACACTACTTGTTCATGTGAAAATCATTCCTACACAACATTTTTTAACGATGATATGGCTTTTTTAAATTAAATTCATTAGGGGATGATTTCATCCTTCCTGTTCCCTCCTTGAAAGGATCGTGAGAAATTTAGCTGCCAGATGTCATGGTAATTTTAGCTACTGGAAATTAGCTGCTAACTTCACGCCGGTCACGAAATATAGACGTGTGCATAGTTATTAGCCCAATTTAATGCTTCACCTTTTAGTTGGCATCAGACGAAAGAGACCCACTCGTCTCGTGACTTCTTGAATCTAAAATAGGTAGGTTCATCTCTAATGTTTTGGGGAATTGTATTGAAAATTCGAATTCCGATACTTAGAGGTCCGTTTTGCGCTAGGTTTAAGTTGTTTAGAGGAGTATACAGCAGATACTATATTTATTCATTGTAGAGCTTACTAAAATTGTACAGGTTTGTATATAAATATTCATTTATCATTTTCAAAATCTGCTGGATTCTTCAGCATCAATCTGTGGTGCTCCTTTTCAATCTGGTCATAAATGAGGTATCCTATACCAAGAGGAGGTACAATATATAAGACATTTTCTGCAATCCTTCTGATTGTATTGGGGAATCCATGAGAAATGAATCCAGCGAAAGTTTTCTGCTCGAAAGGGGATATTCTGTAGGTGATTATTCCTCTGAGTTTGAATAGCTGTCAGAGTCCGTGACCCATCGTGAAATTACTCTTGATGGATGAATATCTTGAGATATACTTTCAATTTATCGACAAAAATCCCACCGCTTTAAATTACCAGTTTAAGAAAAAAATATTAAAATTTACCCAACCCACAGACTGCAGAAGACAATTCCTGGTGGAATGACTGTGAATGTCATTAAGGCAGAGTAAAGTATTTTTATGTTTGTAAATGTAACAGGCAGTTTCCAATATGTACAGAGAAATGAGGGGTAATACTTGTAGCTTTCTAAAGAGAGTCTACTAGATTCTGTTTGAGGTTTACGAAACATGGCACGAATACACTTTTTCTGTGTTTGGCAGCAGGTGATTGTCCTGATATGATTTATTTATTATTATTATTGCTTTCCGCCGAACTTCCTGTTCTGACGGGACGTCTAGGGTTCTATCTTCGATCGCGAGAGCCCTATCAGAAATCTATAATTCATGAGAAAATGATTTAGCTCAGCTCCAGGACCCTACGATGCCCCTCCATTCGAGAGCGGACCTGTAGGAAGCTGTACAAGCCCCTAATACCCTATGCAACACTGTTTCTAGTCGTAAATATCGCGCCTATCTCACCACGTGTATCCTAACCGTCACACGTGGTGCCCGCTCGTCTCGAGACGTCCTCGAGGTCGGCTTATCCAAGCATGCGTGGAACGAGACTCCGTGGCCCCAAACCTTGAAAGAAGCACAACCTTCTACACCTGGTGACACCCCAATACCAGCTCGGCTGTCATGGCTAATCACCAGCATGTAGCGGAATGACAGGGAATGGCATCCAAATAAAAACACACTGCTAAAATTCTTATTCTGCTCCCTTGTTCCATAGACTACGTAATTTGGGCTTCAAATTCCTTTTTGAAACCAACTCATTGTTGGCAGAAACGATTGATAATGAATATGAGTTTGGTACAATTGGTAGGCTGGAGTCCTCCTTAAATAACCATGAAATATAATCCTAGTACGTGATAGTCGTAGCTATCCTCTATCAATGATACGAATAAGATTTCCAAACGGAGAATTTTGTGCAACTTGTCCAAGTTGCTCCTTGGGAAAGTTATTTCTGCAAATCCACCAATATGAATAGTCAACGAAGCGCAGCGCAGAGCTCAAAATATGGCGACTTGACTCCCAGATTAACTCAGCAAGACTAACTGACTTTTGGTAACTTCGCACACTTAAATAAGACGGCGTCTAGAATAGCGGCTCGCCATTGGTCGGAATTGTCAAAAGGAGCGTAACCCTGCAATTCGCGATTACAATACTTCATTTCGAGTGTTTTCACTCTAGATTTCATTCGAACTTTTCTCCGAATTATACAAAATATATTTTATGAAAAATAATATTTAACATTAATTTGCTGAAATGGGCCAAATGCGGCATTTTACGACACGACCCCCTCCAAAAAGGACGCTTAACAAATGTACCAACCATATTCATCACCAATGCAACCACCAACGCCTTAAAAGAGGCTTTTTTTTTCACTTCATTTATTTCAACAGCGTCATACATCTTATATGGCACTTCATGCCCGAATACCCCAGAAGGTTAACAGTAATTGGTCACTATCCTAATTGGGTATAATGTTAACTTAAAACTACTCGAACATGTGGCTCTAAGCCCAAAATAAAATTTAAATTTTTTTCAGGTAACATGAACCGAACAGATAATAGGATACTTCTCTTTGGGGACAATCCCCCTCAAAGAGTGACAATATATAGCCAGAAATCTAGCTGTTTGGCCATCCGTAGCCGGGAATATAGCTGTTTGGCCATCTGTAGCCGGGAATATAGTTATTTTTAAGAAAACCTAACTATAGTTGAAAAAAAACTTAGGTAAGTATTATTATAATGTTTCTAACATAATCTCAGGTTTTACTCTCTTTAAAATTTGACTAGGGGAATATCACATCCCTAACATATATTCAGACTTCTTGTCTCATCTTTTCAACTTTTAACTTCTGATGGATGGGACACGGCACTATATACAAAATTTTTGGAAATTGTCTACACTCCCAAAACTTGCCGCCTAGGATTCTCATTTGGTTCTTCAACTGAAGGTGGCCGAGGCTCTATTTCCGCTTGCCCAGCCCGAGGGCTAGGTGCTACCCGTATATCATTAACGTGAACGTTCCATTCGGCACTGCCTTTCAGAACCACGTAACAACTCTCGCCGGCCTTTCTCAATTTGATAAGGCCCTACCCATGTTTGGCCAAAATTTCCTTGTATTTGTTTGTGATTGCGGCACAATACCCACTGGCTGGTTACAAATGTCACACAAGGATCATCTTGGTGAGGGAAAAGTTTATCCCTATACTTTTGCGCTTGTTCGTTGGCCGCATCTACACGAACCCGACGCGCAACCCATCCTTCTCCGCTGAGCTGGCGTAGCCCATTTGCCAGGTTTTGGCAATTCATAGCCTAGTAATAGATAACTCGGCAAAACGCCGGTTGACGCATTCTTCCACGTTCGTAAACAATGTAACACATGTGGGATTTGTTCACCCCACTGCGCTTCTTCTTTACCGAGGAGGGCAGCTCGAAGAATATGTTTTACCTCCTGAGCACGCCTCTCTACGGGATTGGCTTGTTGGTGAAACACCGCCGAGAACTTCAGTTCTATCCGGTATTTCCCACAATATTCCTCAAGTTTCCTACCCTTAAATTGGGCTGCACTGTCACTGATTACCAATTGGGGATAACCCCAAGGGTTACAAATTTCTTCACATAAAAACCTAGTCACCGCTGTTCTGTCTGCCTTTGGGACTAGACGCCCTTCTACCCATTTAGAAAAACAGTTGGTGGCCATGATAAGATATTTATTTCCTTCTGAAGTAGCAGGATATGGGCCCATAACATCTATAGAAATTACTTGCTACGGCCTATCTGGCTCGTGGGGTCGCATACCTGCTTCTCCTTCAGGCCGACTACTCTTCGTTGTTGCGCATATCAAATATTTCAAAATATATTCGCTAATCTGCTTTTTCAGCGGAGACAACTGATAGTGCTCAATAACTTGCCTGCAGGTCTCCTCGACCCCAGGATGCCCTATCATGTCGTGATAACGACGCATCACCTCCAAAAAAAAAGGTTTTGGTATAACTATAAGCCACAAGTTCCTGTTTGGACCTACATAATATAGGACGCCCTCAATCAGCTCAAATTCACTGACTATTCTTCTCTCGTATTCGGAAGGTTGGGTGTTCGCCTTGGCTTGCACAATTCTTTCATAAATCTTTGTACGCATGGTGCTGTCGCTTGTGTCAATCAATCAATCAATATATACTTTATTGTCTGAAGAGTTGATTCTTATTGACAAAGCATGTAGCAACTACTCTCTTGTAGAAAGAGAGACATTCAGACATTCTTCCTTTCATTTGATTCTAAGACTTCTAATAGCAATTCGGAGCCTACCTCGCTCTCTGAACACTCGCAATCCGTATCCTCGAAATCCTCAGTGATTTCATGCCCGGACTCTTCTTCTTCACCCCTAAAATCATCCCTTTCAGGTAATAGCTCTACAACTTCAGAATAACCCTCATGATTCGGCAATACCTCCGAAACAGGGTAGTTAACAACTCCCGAAATTTTTAATCCGCCCTTCAGAAGTGCTGGATTCTCAATCACCACTACTCCTTCCGGCTTGGGACACACCCACATCGCCACTTGCCTACTTTCCCTCCCGAAATATGCTATGCTATGAACAGTCCGATTCCTCGCATTCTGAAGCTGGGAAATGAATGTCATAATAACTTAGATTTGTTTAATGTGTCACTTCAGGTCTTCAAAAATCAATTGAAAAGGCTATAGCGTTTCCGAAACTTTTCTTTACCTTACCATTTTCTTTTGTAAGTACCAGATTGGTTACATCATTTTCTTTGTTAATAACAGATTTGTTTCATCTTTTAGTAATATAGTAACTAGACATAAGGATTCATTAATACTTTGTATTTCACACTTCGCTAAATGTTTTGTAAAATTCTAGTGTAGACTTTAGACATAAGAGTTCAATAATATTTTATAGTTTTTCACACTTTGTTAAATGTAAATTGGCTTTGCCGTTAAATAAATAAATAAATAGATACACTCATTGGTAATATCCATGAGAGCACGCGTTTCCGTCAGGAAAGGCATTCCCAAAATTACTTTTTCATTCAAATTGTGCAAAACTGAATCAACAGTGCTGAAACTTGCGTCGCTAATTCGTAACGAAACTTTCAATTTCCCTAGACTTTGGCTGGAATTCTCCTTACATCCCAGTCTCACCGTTACCGGGTGTGACAGGTTTGTCAGGTCTACTCCTTTCAATACGTCAGGTCGGACGAAATTTGAAGTCGCCCCTGTATCCACTAGGTCCAGACACTCGTGACTGTTCACTTGTAATTTCATTCGTGGGAGTGTTTTCCCTAATGCGATGTCGGCCCCCAACAATACTAAGGATTCTCCCTTTCCATTTGAATTCTAATCACCAAATTTTGGTGAAAGTGCAAAAGAGCATTCCTCTTCCAACTGGTTTATATTATCACGACTAATCTCAATTCCTACAGGCGATCCACGGTCGTTTCGTGGACACCTCGCACTTAGTTTTCCGACAACACTTTTTTTATTTTTATTTTTTTTTCAATTCAAATTTATTCATCTGAAGGCCACAAGTGGTATAAGACATGTCAAGAATTTGGAGTAGAGACAATACAAAATTACAGAGTAAAAAATAAAATATTACAAGAATGAGTACAAGTGCACACAGTGTACACTACAATTTAAATATTATGATAAAAAAAACCAATTTCACATAGAGGACGACAGAATACACTAACATTAAATTATATCTTGAAGAATTCTTCCAAAGTATAGAATGTACCCTCCATTAGTACTTTTTTCAGTGACTTCTTGAATCTGAAATAGGTAGGTTCATCTCTAATGTTTTGGGGAATTTTATTGAAAATTCGAATTCTGATACTTAGAGGTCTGTTTTGCGCTAGGTTTAAGTTATTTAGAGGAGTATTCGGCAGATGCTGATTCCTGGTGGAAGGACTGTGAATGTCATTAAGGCAGAGTAAAGTATTTTTACGTTTGTAAATGTAACAGGCAGTTTCCAATATATACAGAGAAATGAGGGGTAATACTTGTAGCTTTCTAAAGAGAGGTCTACTAGATTCTGCTTGAGGTTTACGAAACATGGCACGAATGCACTTTTTCTGTGTTTGGCAGCAGGTGATTGTCCCCAGACTATAATTCCATATGCCAGTCTCGATTGAATTTCTGCAAAATAGAAGTTTTTCATTACCTGGGTTGTCAGGACATTATACATACAGCGTATCTGGAATATTTTTGTGTTAATATTTTTTATTACTGTAGATATGTGGGATTCCCAGTCTAGTTTATCATTTATAGTGAGACCTAAGAAGTTAACAGTGGTATTACAATTCACATTAGTGTTGTTTAAGGTCAGGTTGATATTTTTAATTTGTTTTTGTCTTGTATGGAAGATAAGAAATCCAGTTTTTGCTGACTTTATATACAGCTTATTTTTTTAGAACCATTTGGCAATTTTGTACATCAGATCAATACCACCTTGTTCATTCAAATCATTAGATTCTTTTGATACCAAGATAACTTTAAATTCTGATAGGTAGTTCACAATGTCTGCCAGATACAGGGAGAACAGAATTGGAGCTACTACACTTCCTTGAGGAACTCCTACTTTCACGGGAAGTGTAGTGGAGTAGTGTGAAGAGATAAGACCTCTCTCATTTTGGGATAATGATAGATATTGATTTGCAAGAAAAGATCTGAACCAATCATGTGCTCTTCCTCTAATGCCAAGTGCCCAGAGCTTGTCTAGTAGCTGATTCTGTGGTACACAATTGAAGGCTTTACTCAAGTCGCAGAATACTCCGATTGGACATTTTCTTTTGTCAAGCTCTTCAAGAATATTATTTATAGACTCAGTGGTAACAGTAGTAGTTGACCGTGTTTTTCTGAATCCATGCTGTTCGGTTGGTATTGAATTAAATTTCTCTATGGAAGGATTGAACCTTTCTAGCATGCAGTTTTCGAAAATTTTGGAGAATGATGTAAAGGAGATTGGCCTATAATTATCCAATTCATTTCTACAGTTTTTTTTGTGCACAGGTATAACTTTCGATGTTTTGAGTAGAGCAGGGACTATGCCTGTCTCGAAGGAGTAGTTCACAATGTGGGTGATTGGTGATAATAGAAATTCTTTGATTACATTACAAGGGAGGTCATCAGGTCCTGAAGAATGTTTGTTTTTAAGTTTTGCAAAGATGTGGATCATATCATTTTCTGTGAATGGCAGTAGCACCAAGGATTGTTGTAAGGTTCTATTAGGAATATCTGCAGAATCTTCGAGGGGGATTTGCGGAATAGCATCAATGATTTTTTGGGGGGCTGATATAGAGAAGTTGTTGAATATATTAGCAACTTATTTAGCAACCATCAATTTGGTTTCAGACCAAGCAGAAGTACAAGCTCTGCAATATTAGACCTGGTAAGCCAGATTCATGATGCTTTCGAAAGAAAATAATTTATGTCTACAACATTTTGCGACCTTAGCAAGGCTTTTGACTGTGTAAATTACCATACTATAACTTCAATTGTAATAGCATAAACCTAATAAAATCATATCTGAGTAACAGATATCAAACAGTATGTATAAAAGGGGTGTCATCTGCAAGGAGAGCTGTTGAAGTGGGTGTCCCACAAGGCTCGGTCCTGGGACCCCTACTATTTTTAATACATATAAATGATCTGCCACATGTGGCAATCTCTGAACGATATGCCCTTTTTACATTCTCTATCAGAGGTGATAAACTCGCCGAAGTACTAGAGGAGTCGTCTGAGACACTGTCGAGAGCCAAACTATGGTTCTCAACCAACCTTTTATATTCAAATGAAACAAAAAACCAGCATATGCTATTTACACTTAAACAAACTCCTGAAAATTGTGGGTCTTTGGATGCTGCAACTTTCTTGGTAGTAAAAATCGATTCAAAACTAACCTGGGATCATCATATAGATTATGTATGCAATAAATTAAAGACTAATATATTTGTTCTTAGAAATATTTCGCAAAATGTATCTATTAGTGTTTTGAAACAGGCATACTTTGCTCTGTGCCACCCGCATTCATCCTATGCAATACTAGCGTAGGGACACGCGGCTGGCACAGAAAGGGTATTTCGCCTGCAACGCAAAGCTATTCGAATCGTCTCAAATCTGGAATACACCGCTGACTGTAAAGAGGTCTTCATCGAGAAAAACATATTAACATTTCCATCAATTTATATTCTACAAAATCTAATCCATATTAAAAGTAACTACTGTGAGTACAAATCACACAATGAGTTTCATAATTATGACACACGTAAAAATAATGACTTAGTAACAAACTACTACCGACTTAAGCGTTGCCAGAATGGGCCAGAGTTTTATGGAATTCATTTTTTCAATAAGTTACTTGAAAAGGTCAGAAACCTGGAGGTCACTGTATTCAAACGTGTGATTAAGAAGTTTTTAATTAGGAAGTGTTTTTATTCTGTAAAAGAGTTTCTAGAGTATTCTTGTGATGTCAAAGATTTTAAACTTAATTAAGAATGGGTAATCACCAATATTATCATTGTTTGTAAATTTTATCTAAACCATTATATGTATGTGTGTGTGTATCATGTGCGTTGTATCATACCTGCATGTATATATTCTTTTATTGACTTGTGTAAGCACATAAGTGTAAATTGGAAACACCAATAAATGATTTGATTGATTGATTGATTTGATTGATTGATTTGAACTTTACTATGGTCTGTATCTCAGATCAATAAGTAAACATAGATAGGCCCGATGCTAAATTTACCTTGCAATGTTTTGATGCAAACATAATTTCGGCGGGACGTGTAATGTTTTGTGTATATACGAGACAAACCAAAACTAAACATCTCTTGCGCAGTGCCGTGCCGTTTTAAGGGGTTCAAAACAGTATTTTTAATCCACTTCAATTGAGGTTCACTTGTGTACATGAGTATGTTTGTTTGTTATCAATGTAAAAAAAAACTTTCACATGTCCGATTTACTTGAAATTTGTCATGCAAGCAAAAAGGTTTCCATGGAACTACAATTTGGTATTTCTATATGATGAAAATTCGAAATTCTATCATTTATGGTCCGATTCAACACTAAAGGTATTCTCTAAATCACCTATAACAAATTTCATGACAAAATTCAAAATGACGGCTGCAATTTTATTATTGTCTGATTTAGACTAAAAATCGTCATCTAAGTATTTTATGAGTCGCGGATTAAACACTTATCATGGAAATTAAAAATGGCGGCTGATTTCTTTCATTACAAGCTTTTATTTAACTACACATTTGTATGTATGTTTAGTTCAGTTCTTGTAAGTGAATTTCAATCCACTTCTAGTTGTCCGATTAACGTGAAATTTGGAAGGTGTTCATAATTCCGGTAACAATGCATTACTGAATGTTTGCTAGAGAAAAATCAATATGGCGGACGAGTTTTGTGATTATGGTGTGATTACGATACGATACCATACGATACGATACGATACGATACGATACGACGATACGATACGATACGATACGATACGATACGATACGATACGATACGATACGATGATACGATACGATACGATACGATGATACGATACGATAGAATACGATACGATACGATACGATACGATACGATACGATACGATACGATAGATACGATACGATACGATACGATACGATACGATACGATACGATAATACGATACGATACGATAGATAATGATACGATACGATACGATACGATACGCTACGATACGATACGCTACGATACGTTACGATACGATACGTTACACTACGTTACGATACGATACGATACGATATGATATCGATACGATACGATACGATACGATACGATACGATACGATAGCGATGGATACGATACGATACGATACGATACGATACGATACGATACGATACGATACGATACGATACGAGTTCAACGATCGATCGAAAATAACGAAAATGATAACGTGGTAAATTCGAAACTAAGATACGATCTGCGATACCAATGATCGAAATCCAGATCCGAGTACGAGTTAATCGATCGACCTAAGAAAAAATTGATAAAGTGGTAAATTCGAAACTCAAAGTGATACCATATCGAAATCAGTTAGTCCAAGTACGAAGTTTAAAATCGATCGAAAAAAAATATCTACAGAAAAATTGCATAAGGGGGTGTTAAATCTTCGAAAACTCAAAGTGATCCTATCGATCTGCGGTTTCACATCAAAATGATCAAAATTCGACGTAGAATCCGAAAATGTGGCCTATGTCGTAGTCAGATTGATCGATTGGCCGTGAAATGAAAAAACCGGAAAAACTTTTCTCTAATTCGAGAACGGTGATAGATAACGCGATTCTGCGAACGCCAATCGATTCAGAAGGGTCAAGTTAGTCTTGGTACGAAGTTTAAAATCGATCGAAGAAAAAAATCGACAGAAAAATTGCATATTTCAACAGCATCATACATCTTATATGGCACTTCATGCCCAAATACCCCAGAGGTTTAACAGTAATTGGTCCATATCCAAATTGGGTATAATGTTAACTTAAAACTACTTACTTGAAATTTCAAATTTTTTCAGGTAACATGAACCGAACAGATGAGGATACTTCGATCAATCTCAATCCATCTCAAAGAGTGACAATATATAGTCCAGAAATCTAGCTGTATGCCATCCGTAGTCGGAATATAGTGTTGGCCCTCCGTAGCTCGGAACATAGCTGTTTGGCCTCCGTAGCTAGGAATATAGTTGTTTTCAAGAAAACGAACTACGATACGATAGTACGTACGTACGATACGATCTACGAAAGATACGAAAGATCGCTGAGTATTAACGAAACGAAGGAAACGATACGATACGACGAAGTTAAAATCGATCGAAAAAAAATATCCACAGAAAAATTGCATAAGGGTGGTAAATCTCGAAAACTCAAAGGATCCTATCGATCTGCGGTTTACCAAAATGATCGAAATTCGACGTAGATTCCGGATATGTGGCCTTTGGTAGCCAGATCGACGATTGCCGTGAAATGAAAACCGGAAAACTTGGTTCTAATTCGAGAACGGTGATAGATAAAGCATTCTGCGAACGCCAATCGATTGAGAAGGTCCAGTTAGTCCAGTACGAAGTTTAAAATCGATCAAAAAATCTACAGAAAATTGCATAACGTGGTAAATCTTGAAAACTCAAAGTGATCCATCGATCTGGGTTTCATCAAATGATCAAAATTCGACGTAGAATCGAAAATGCCATGTCGTAGTCAGATGATCGATTGGCGTAAATGCAAAACCGAAAACTTTCTCTATTCGAGAACGGTGATAGATAACGCGATTCGCGAACGCAATCGATTCAGAAGGTCAAGTGTCTTGGTACGAAGTTAAATGATCGAAAAAAAAATCGACAGAAAATTGCATATTTCAACAGCATCATACATCTTATATGGCACTTCATGCCCAAATACCCAGAGTTAAGTATTGGTCCATATCCAAATTGGGTATAATGTTAACTAAAACTACTTTTGAAATTTCAAATTTTTCAGGTAACATGAACCGAACAGATGAGATACTTCATCAATCTCAATCTCTCAAAGAGTGACAATATATACAGAAATCTAGCTGTATGCCATCCGTAGCGGAATATAGTGTTGGCCTCCGTAGTGGAACATAGCTGTTTGGCCTCCGTAGCAGGAATATAGTTGTTTTCAAGAAAACGAACGACAGTATAAAAAAACTTGGGTGAGTATTAACGAAACGAAAGGAAACGATACGATATGGTATGGTACGGTATGTAGTGCGGTAGTATGCGTACGTACGGTACTAAGATACGATACGATACGAAAAGATACGGCTGAGTATTAACGAAACGAAAGGAAACGATACGATACGACGAAGTTTAAAATCGATCGAAAAATATCCACAGAAAAATTGCATAAGGTGGTAAATCTTCGAAAACTCAAAGTGATCCTATCGATCTGCGGTTTCCAAAATGATCGAAATTCGACGTAGATTCCGGATATGTGGCCTATGTGGTAGCCAGATCGATCGATTGGCCGTGAAATGAAAAACCGGAAAACTTGGTTCTAATTCGAGAACGGTGATAGATAAAGCGATTCTGCGAACGCCAATCGATTGAGAAAGGTCAGTTAGTCCAGTACGAAGTTTAAAATCGATCGAAAAATATCTACAGAAAAATTGCATAACGTGGTAAATCTTCGAAAACTCAAAGTGATCCTATCGATCTGCGGTTTCATCAAAATGATCAAAATTCGACGTAGAATCCGAAAATGTGGCCTATGTCGTAGTCAGATTGATCGATTGCCGTAAATGCAAAACGGAAAACTTTCTTAATTCGAGAACGGTGATAGATAACGCGATTCTGCGAACGCCAATCGATTCAGAAGGGTCAAGTTAGTCTTGGTACGAAGTTTAAAATCGATCAAGAAAAATCGACAGAAAATTGCATATTTCAACAGCATCATACATCTTTATGGCACTTCATGCCCAAATACCCCAGAGGTTTAACAGTAATTGGTCCATATCCAAATTGGGTATAAGTTAACTTAAACTACTACTTGAAATTTCAAATTTTTTCAGGTAACATGAACCGAACAGATGAGGATACTTCTGATCAATCTCAATCCTCAAAGAGTGACAATATATATCCAGAATCTTGTAGCCATCCGTAGCGGAAATAGTGCTTGGCTCCGTAGCGGAACATACTGTTTGGCCTCCCAGAGGAATATAGTTGTTTTCAAGAAAACGAACGACAGTATAAAAACTTGGGGAGTATAACAAACGAAAGGAAACGTTACGATACATATGTATGGTACGGTATGCGTGGTAGTACGGTACGGTAAAACAACGATACGATACGAAAGATACGGCTGAGTATTAAAAACGAAAGGAAACAACAACTAAGTTTAAAATCGATCGAAAAATATCCCAGAAAATTGCATAAGGTGGTAAATCTTCGAAAACTCAAAGTGATCCTATCGATCTGCGGTTACAAATGATCGAAATTGACTAGATTCCGGATATGTGGCCTGTGGTAGCAGTCGACGATTGGCGTGAAATGAAAAACCGGAAAACTTGGTTCTAATTCGAGAACGGTGATAGATAAAGCGATTTGCGAACGCCAATCGATTGAGAAAGGTCGAATTAGTCCAAGTACGAAGTTTAAAATCGATCGAAAAAAAATATCTACAGAAAAATTGCATAACGTGGTAAATCTTCGAAAACTCAAAGTGATCCTATCGATCTGCGGTTTCCATCAAAATGATCAAAATTCGACGTAGAATCCGAAAATGTGGCCTATGTCGTAGTCAGATTGATCGATTGGCCGTGAAATGCAAAAAACCGAAAAAACTTTTCTCTAATTCGAGAACGGTGATAGATAACGCGATTCTGGGAACGTCAATCGATTCAGAAGGGTCAAGTTAGTCTTGGTACAAAGTTTAAAATCGATCGAAGAAAAAAATCGACAGAAAAATTGCATATTTCAACAGCATCATACATCTTATATGGCACTTCATGCCCAAATACCCCAGAGGTTTAACAGTAATTGGTCCATATCCAAATTGGGTATAATGTTAACTTAAAACCACTTATTTGAAATTTCAATTTTTTTTCAGGTAACATGAACCGAACAGATGAGGATACTTCTCGATCAATCTCAATCCCCCTCAAAGAGTGACAATATATATCCAGAAATCTAGCTGTATGCCATCCGTAGCCGGGAATATAGGTGCTTGGCCCTCCGTAGTCGGGAACATAGCTGTTTGGCCTCCCGTAGCCAGGAAGATAGTTGTTTTTCAAGAAAAACGAACGACAGTATAAAAAAAACTTGGGTGAGTATTAACGAAACGAAAGGAAACGATACGACACGATATGGTATGGTACGGTATGGTACGGTATGTACGGTACGGTACGGTACGAAACAAAACGATACAATACAATACGAAAATATACGGCTGAGTATTAACGAAACGGAAGGAAACGATACGATACGTACGAAGTTTAAAATCAATCGAAAAAAAATATCCACAGTAAAATTGCATAAGGGGGTGGTCAATCTTCGAAAACTCAAAGTGATCCTATCGATCTGCGGTTTACCAAAATGATCGAAATTCGACGTAGATTCCGGATATGTGGCCTATGTCGTAGTCAGATTGATCGATTGGCCGTGAAATTCAAAAAACCGGAAAAACTTTTCTCTAATTCGAGAACGGTGATAGATAACGCGATTCTGCGAACGCCAATCGATTCAGAAGAGTCAAGTTAGTCTTGGTACGAAGTTTAAAATCGATCGAAGAAAAAATCGACAGAAAAATTGCATATTTCAACAGCATCATACATCTTATATGGCAGTTCATGCCCAAATACCCCAGAGGTTTAACAGTAATTGGTCCATATCCAAATTGGGTATAATGTTAACTTAAAACTACTTACTTGAAATTTCAAATTTTTTTCAGGTAACAAATAATAATAATAATATTCTTTATTTCATGTAAACATTTCTATATACAACACAATATATACATATGTATGGTACATACAAACATTGAAAGAAAAGACGTCAAATAAAAAACAATAATTTTAGTGATTTGTTTCAAAATATTCTTTCAAATCATATGGTTCCAGATTCAACAGAAGTTGTTTCACTTTATTCTTGAAGATACTATGTGTCGTGATAGACTTAAGACTGTTCGGTAATTTATTAAATATTCTGATGCACATATATGAGGGATTTTTTTCTGTGAGTGTTAGTCTGTGTATAGGGAAGTTAATATTAAGTGTTCGTGTATTATAGTTGGGATTCATGTAATTTTCTGTGAAAACCTCCTTGTGCTTATGTAAAAATGTTAGACATTCGAATAAATATAGTGCAGAGACTGTTAAAATTTGTTTTTCTTTGAATAAACCTCTACAGGATTGTCTGAAGGGCATTTTATAGATAGTTCTCAAAACTCTTTTTTGTGCAATGAATATTTTTTGTAGATTAGGTTCTGTTCCCCAGAACATAATTCCGTATCTCAACACTGACTCAAAATTTGCATGGTACAGAATTTTTACAGTTTTTTCATTCATGTATTTTGATGTCATTCTGATTGCATAAATGACCTTGTTCAGTTTTTGATAAACGGAATCGGTCTGCCTATTCCATTTCAGGAAATTATCTATATATACTCCTAAAAATTTTGTGTATTCATTGTTTTTGTTTCATCGCCCTGCCAGCTTATACTCAACGGTTTCTCTTTTCTACACCTGTCGGTACTAAAAATCATCAAATTTGTTTTATTTGCATTCAACAGTAATTTATTTTTATCGAACCAATTCTTCGCTCTTGAGAAAAAAACATCTCCCTGGCTTATAAGGTCATCGCTTTCTTCAGCACCAATTATTAAATTTGTGTCATCTGCGTAATTTACTACAGTTTCCTCTACGTTCTGGGCAATGGTGCATAAATCATTCAAGTAAATTATGAATAAAATCGGCCCTATTACACTCCCCTGTGCAATTCCTGTTGTGTTAATCAATAAATCTGATATTTTTGAAACCCCACCCTTTGTGATTGTTACCCTTTGGGCTCTTGACGATAGGTACGATCGAAACCAGTTGTGTGCTTTTCCTCGGATTCCATAAGTTTCAAGTTTTTCCAACAGATACTCTTGATTCAACGAGTCATATGCCTTCGATAAATCTAGGAAAATGGCTAGTGCTAGGTTGTTCTTCTCAATTAAATCTAAAATACTTTTGGTGAACTGGAAAATGGCGGTTTGGGTCGACCTACCCTTCAAATATGCATGCTGGGTATTTGTAAAGAAATTTGTAACATTCAAAAAGTAAGTCAGTCTAGAGCACATCGCTAACTCAAATAATTTTGAGAAGCCTGGTAGCAGATTGATGGGCCTGTAGTTTTCTATTAGCTGAGGATCCCCTCTTTTGAGGAGAGGTTTAATAAGAGCTTGTTTCAATTTTTTGGGAAATACACCTTGTCTGAATGAGCTGTTGATGAGAAATGAGAGAATTTCACAAATTTCTGACACCGCCAACTTAACAATACTCAATGGGATCTCGTCATCTCCACTGCTGTGTTTGTTCCTGAGAGATCTGGCGAGTTCAATGATCTCTTCAGGTGTTGTCGGTCTGAGAAGCATTGACCTGTCATTTCTCACCAGCAAACTCACATCAAATGGGACGTTTTCCAGGTTTTCAAGCATTTCTGAAACTGTTTCATTAAAATATATTGTAACGTAAATAAACTTAACTTGGTTCTACTAATTTATTTCACACTTAATCTACAACTTAATTTATATTACTACTCCACTGGTATAGCTCGATCGTATGGGCTCGTTCAGACTGTTCGTGCCATCTTGAGGGCTACCTATTTATCTCCGTCACAGGATTCCCGATCTTTCGAATTCCGGCAGTTGGCGACTGCATGTTCCAATTGTTTCCAATATTGACCGTTGTTTTCCGCGGAAGAGCGACTGGATGGTTCTCGAATATCTCCGGGGATGATCTCATCGCTGTCGATGGCAACGTGTGAGGCGACAGGTCCGGCCTAGGTTCGTTACATTGCCCCCTTCTTAAAGACATTTCGTCCCGAAATTTCATCCTTGGAGTGTGACGATATCTGCATGACTCCCCATATCTGCACCGTGAAGTTCGATGGAAGTAACACTCCACGGTCTTCATGATCGGTCGTGGAAGAGGGTTACAGCAAACCAAAATCCTGACGCCGCTGGATCTGAATATCGCCTCCAGCATACTTCTTATGACTCTCCAGTCCAACCCATCAATACCACAGGATAGTTTTGGAATTGCTAGATCCGCCAGATTCTGGTCCACCATAGTATCTCTTAGTTTGGTGAGACTCTTCCAGACATCTTCATAGGACGGTTTATCTTGGGAATGCCTCTTGGTAACTAGGTAGTAGATGTTTCTCTGGCCTTTCTTCAACTGTAGCACCCCACCAACTTCTGGATTCTGCTCCCGCAGTGTTTGGAGTTGACCAAATTTCTTGGAGAACACTACGGCGATGCCCCTTGACATTCGCAGATCTTCTGCCACACAGTGCGCTAGTGCGTAGTCAGCAGGCACCTCGACAAGGTCTCGTGACTCCTCTCTAGTAACCCCATGTAGAACTTTCTGCCCGTTTGAATACAAGGACATGAACTTCTCGAACGTCATATCATCCTCCGGTGGCTTGAGGGTGCGAACTTGGTCATGGTTTCCAGCGTAAGGGCCAACCTGTTGAAATGGACGACCCTTGGTTTCCCTCGGGTGGCTTATGGATTCGGTACACAAGGTCGTTTATCCTTTTCACGATTTTATACGGGCCTTCCCACGAGTTCCGCAACTTTGGTGATAGTCCACGACGACGTTTGGGGTTGTACAGCCAAACCAGGTCATCAACCTTGAATCCTCCAGCGTCGGCCTTGATGTCATAGGTCTTCTTCATTTTATCGCTGGCACTCTGGATGTTCAACCGGACTCGTTCGTGGATGTCGTCCATTCTCTGCCGAAGTTTGCTGACGTAGTCCTCTCCCGCAGTGTCTTGTCCTGGTGGTATCCCAAACTTCAGGTCACAAGGCAGTCGCAGTTCTCGGCCCATTATGATACTAGCAGGAGTTTGACCGGTTGACTCGTGTACTGCGGATCGATAGGCCATCAGGAACAAATGAAGATACTGGTCCCAGTCTCTTTGATGGTCAGAGACAACCTTGGACAAGTGGCGGTTGATCGTCCTGTTCATCCGTTCCACCATTCCATCGGACTGCGGATGTAGGGCCGTGGTTCTTGTCTTGCGGATGTTCAGCAGTAGACATATTTCTTGGAAAAGGTTGGATTCGAAATTTCTGCCTTGATCCAAGTGCAGCTCCATTGGAATACCGAATCGACATATCCATTCTTTCACCAAGACGTCGGCGACGGTGATGGCTTCCTGGTTGGGCAGGGCATAGGCTTCCGCCCACTTACTGAAGTAGTCCATTGCCACAAGGATGTATTTATTCCCGTGGTCGGATACGGGAAACGGGCCGGCGATGTCAATGGCAATTCTCTCGAACGGGCTGCCTACGTTGTACTGACGCATCGGGGCCTTGGGTCGTATTCGAGGTCCATTGCTAGCAGCGCATACAGCGCACTTTCTGCACCAGTCCTGGACGTCAGCTTGACAATTGGCCCAGTAAAACCGTTGCCTCACTTTCTGCAGGGTCTTCGTCACTCCCAGATGTCCTCCGGCGACTCCATCATGGATTTCCCGCAGCACTTCCTCTCTTCTGTTCCTGGGAACAATTATTTGGCGGCTGTCTTCCCCACCAATATCGGCCTCCAACACCCGTTTCAGGATCCCATTGTCCAGAATAAGAGAGTTCCATTGTGCCCAATAGGACTTAACAGCCGGCGAGTAACCTGCGACTTCCTGCCATGATGGTCTTCGATTGCCCTTCTTCCAGCTGACGACTAAGCCAAGGTCGGGGTCTCTCTCTTGGTCTTTCTGGATCTTGTTGTCATTCCAGTTGTCATCCATTGCCGCGGTTCTACAAAGTGTTGCTTCTTTCTCTTCTGCTCGTTGGCAATGTGAGCAATCATCTGGACATGGTCTTCGCGACAAGGCATCTGCATTCTTATGGCTAGTTCCGGCTCGATGTTCGATCTCGAAATCGAATTCTTGGAGTCTCTCGATCCAACGTGCTACTTGACCCTCAGGATTTTTGAACTGTAAGAGCCATTTGAGAGCTGCATGGTCAGTTCTCAACAGGAATCTTCTTCCATACACGTACTTGTAGAAGTGTTCCACTCCCTTTACGACAGCTAACAGCTCTCGCCTGGTGACACAGTAATTGCGCTCTGGTTTGCTAAGCGTCTTGCTGAAATAACCAATGACCTTCTCCTGTCCCTCCTGGATCTGAGATAGGACAGCTCCAAGTCCCACGTTGCTGGCGTCCGTATCCAAAATGAATTTCCCTTTGGGTAGGGGATAGCTCAGTATAGGTGCGTTGATCAAAGCTCCTTTCAGCTTCCTGAATGAGTCTTGACATTCTTCGGACCACTGGAACTTTGTTTGGCCCTCCGTGAGCCTGGTCAGTGGTTTAGCGATGTTGGCGAATCCCAGCACATATCGGCGATAGTATGTGCATAAACCAAGGAAACTTCGAAGTTGGTGAATGTCTTTTGGGATGGGCCATATCGTAATTCTAGATGTTTAATCAGCTGATCATAGTCCTCCTGTTCTTGGGCGGTGAGAGTTTGTAGAATATTTGTCGCTTCTCCACGTAATGCAAGTGTCAATGCTACAGCTCTTTCCCCTGCATTCCATCCGTTTGCTTTGGCCGCTGCTTCAAACTGCCGGCGGTAATTTGCCCATGGAGTTTTTCCGTCGAACTGAGGCGGCTTCATGGAAAGCTTCCCTATTTCTGAAATGACCTTGACATCTTTTATACCCTCTTGAACTTTATCCACGTTCAAACTCAAGTCCAGCATTGCATTTTCGTTAACCATCTCTGTGGAGGACGCACTATTAATTTGTTTTTCCAGCTTACTGATCGTTTCCTTTATTTTGTCCATTTCTGTCTCAACGGTTCCCATTCTTTCTTCTAGAAAATTAGCCACACCACACAATTCTTTTTTTAGGCCTTCTGTGTTTTCCAGGAACTTCTCTTCCAGGCTTCTTGAATTTTCTCGAAGCTTCTCTTCCAGATTTCTAGAAAGCTTCTCTTCCAGATTTATAGAATTTTCTTGAAGCTTCTCTTCCAGATTTCTAGCATTTTCTTCCAGTTTATTCATTACCAAACTTAAATCACCTCCGGGAATTTCAATAAAATGTTTCGGGGTCCTCACCTTCTTGTTAAGTCTTTCTGCAAGTCTTTCTGGAGTACTTGCTTTTACCTGTTGTTTCTAGTTCCCTTTCCTCCAATTCCTGTTTCAATTCCGCTACCTTCAAATCCGCAAGGCGCACTTTTCTTGAACACATTTTGTCTTTGACGAAGTATCAGTCTGTTTCACACGAAAAGTTTATCAGTTTGTTAAAAATTCACTTCGCGAATTATTTTCCACGGGCCACCAGTCTATTGTCTGTTTCACGCGAAGAGTGTATCAGTTTATATTCCCTCGCACAATTGTCCACTTCGCGAAAACCGGGCCACTGTCTATTTTCTGTTTCACGCGAACAGTGTATCAGTTTATATTCCCACGCACAATTGTCCACTTCGCGAAAACCGGGCCACTGTCTATTTTGGCCGTACAAAAAGGTCTATCAATTTATTTTTCTGACTATCCACTCCACGATCACTTGTTTATTTTCAAAATCTCACTTCCGACACCAATTGTAACGTAAATAAACTTAACTTGGTTCTACTAATTTATTTCACACTTAATCTACAACTTAATTTATATTACTACTCCACTGGTATAGCTCGATCGTATGGGCTCGTTCAGACTGTTCGTGCCATCTTGAGGGCTACCTATTTATCTCCGTCACAGAATTCCCGATCTTTCGAATTCCGGCAGTTGGCGACGGCATGTTCCAATTGTTTCCAATATTGACCGTTGTTTTCCGCGGAAGAGCGACTGGATGGTTCTCGAATATCTCCGGGGATGATCTCATCGCTGTCGATGGCAACGTGTGAGGCGACAGGTCCGGCCTAGGTTCGTTACAATATATTAAATTCATTAGCTATAGTTTCAGGTTCTCCATCAATTTGACATTCATTCCTTTTTGACTTTTTTCCGTTTATTTCATTACAGATGGCCCACATGGTTTTATTCTTATTATCAGATTTATTTACCCTTTCTGTATAGTGCTGGGACTTGAGTTGTCTGAGAAGTTCATCGTATTCTTTTTTGCAGTTTTTATATTGCTCACGAAACATAGGATTCTGTTTACTGAGTGACAAAAATATATCCAAACGCTTTTTACAGTCTGTTACTTCTTGATTTTGTGGAAAGTGTTTATGTTTTTTATTTTGTACCAGCTTTAAAGGAAAGCATTACAGAAAATGCCATGAAAAATTGACATGAATGTATCCCATTGTTTATCAACGTTATTTTGTACATCAAAAACCATTTTCCAATCTTGTTCGTTAAGCCTCAGCTTAAAGTTATCTTTAGCTGTCTTGCTAAAAAATCTACAATATTTAGGTATAATTTTACAATATGCTTCAATTTCAAAGGTAATTTTTTGAGCTTGATGGTCTGAGATATGCAGTTCTAATACTTCTGTGTTCCATGTTTCTAGATTTGTGAATATATTATCAATACATGTTTTCGAGTGTGCCGTTACTCTTGTGTATTCATGGATAGTTTGAATCAAATTAAATGAGTTCATCAACGATATAAATTCGGTTTTCAAGTTATTTTCATCCCTCATTTCTATGTTCATATCGCCGACTAAAATTATATTAGTATTCTCTTCGAAACTTCTTATTAAAAGTTGTTCCATTTTTTCAAAGAAAATTGGTATGTTTCCATTTGGAGGTCGATAAATACAAATAATGATATATGTTTTTGTTCCGAACACACACTCGGTCACAGCACATTCAAAACTTCCCTGTTCTGAACACTTCGATAATTTTTCCCTTGGTTTTCCTTTGACTGTATTGTGTAAATAGATCGCTGCTCCACCATATCCTTCAGGTCTGCAGTAACTAGAAGCAAGTTGGAAGTTGTTTATATATATATTTTCCAGTCTGTCTTTTGTTTGCCAATGTTCGGTTAGGCAACATGAACCGAACAGATGAGGATACTTCTCGATCAATCTCAATCCCCCTCAAAGAGTGACAATATATATCCAGAAATCTAGCTGTATGCCATCCGTAACCGGGAATATAGGTGCTTGGCCCTCCGTGGCCGGGAACATAGCTGTTTGGCCTCCCGTAGCCAGGAATATAGTTGTTTTTCAAGAAAAACGAACGACAGTATAAAAAAACTTGGGTGAGTATTAACTAACGAAAGGAAACGTTAGATCATTATGGTACATGATGCGATGCGGTTCGGTATCGTATTGTGAGCAGATGTCGATGAAAGAAACGAAACTAGCGATACGATACGATACGATAAAGATCGGCTGAGTATTAACGAAGCGAAGAAGTACGTCAGTACGAAGTTTAAAATCGATCGAAAAAAATATCCACAGAAAAATTGCATAAGGGGTGGTAAATCTTCGAAAACTCAAAGTGATCTATCGATCTGCGGCTATTGTACAAATGATCGAAATTGCGTGAAAGCAGAACCGGAAACTTTGCCAAAATGTGGTAGCCAGATTCGTCGATTGATCGTTCAAAGTAATTAATACCGAAAAAGTTGGATCTGAATTAACAGAAACGGATAGAAAATGCATTTCCAGCATAACACATATTGATTGCATCAAATACCAGAGTTAGTCATGTACGAAGTTTAAAATCGATCGAAAAAATATTACACAGAAAATTGCATAGCTGGTAATCTTCACTCAAGTGACTATCGATCTGCGTTTCCATCAATGACAAATTCGACGTAGAATCCGAAAATGTGGCCTATGTCGTAGTCAGATTGATCGATTGGCCGTGAAATGCAAAAAACCGGAAAACCTTTTCTCTAATTCGAGAACGGTGATAGATAACGCGATTCTGTGAACGCCAATCGATTCAGAAGGGTCAAGTTAGTCTTGGTACGAAGTTTAAAATCGATCGAAGAAAAAATCGACAGAAAAATTGCATATTTCAACAGCATCATACATCTTATATGGCACTTCATGCCCAAATACCCCAGAGGTTCAACAGTAATTGGTCCATATCCAAATTGGCTATAATGTTAACTTAAAACTACTTACTTGAAATTTCAAATTTTTTTCAGGTAACATGAACCGAACAGATGAAGATACTTCTCGATCAATCTCAATCCCCCTCAAAGAGTGACAATATATATCCAGAAATCTAGCTGTATGCCATCTGTAGCCGGGAATATAGGTGCTTGGCCCTCCGTGGCCGGGAACATAGCTGTTTGGCCTCCCGTAGCCAGGAATATAGTTGTTTTTCAAGAAAAACGAACGACAGTATAAAAAAAACTTGGGTGAGTATTAACGAAACGAAAGGAAACGTACGATACGATATGGTAATACGATGCGAAAAGATACGGCTGAGTATTAACGAAACGAAAGGAAACGATACGATACGTACGAAGTTTAAAATCCATCGAAAAAAAATATCCACAGAAAAATTGCATAGGGGGGTGGTAAATCTTCGAAAACTCAAAGTGATCCTTTCGATCTGCGGTTTACCAAAATGATCAAAATTCGACGTAGAATCCGAAAATGTGGCCTATGTCGTAGTCAGATTGATCGATTGGCCGTGAAATGCAAAAAACCGGAAAAACTTTTCTCTAATTCGAGAACGGTGATAGATAACGCGATTCTAACGATTGTTGGTCGGCGGAATATAGTTGTCTAGAACGAAGCAGTATAAAAACGTATTACGGCAGGGTTACGATACGTATGTATGGTCGTCGTGCGGTCAACGATACGATACGATAAGAAAGATGCTGGTATTACGAAAGAAAGCGATACGATCGTCGAAGTTTAAAATCGATCGAAAAATATCCACAGAAAAATTGCATGGGTGGTAAATCTTCGAAAACTCAAAGTGATCCTATCGATCTGCGGTTTCAAAAGATCGAAATTCGACGAGATTCGGATATGGCCTATGTGGTAGCCAGATCGATCGATTGGCGTGAAATAAAAACCGGAAAAACTTGGTTCTAATTCGAGAACGGTGATAGATAAAGCGATTCTGCGAACGCCAATCGATTGAAAGGTCAAGTTAGTCAAGTACAAAGTTTAAAATCGATCGAAAAATATTACAGAAAATTGCATACGTGGTAAATCTTCGAAACTCAAAGGATCCTATCGATCTGCGGTTTCCATCAAAATATCAAATTCGCGTAGAATCGAAAATGTGGCCTATGTCTAGTCAGATGATCGATTGGCGTGAAATGCAAAAACCGGAAAAATTTTCTCTAATTCGAGAAGGTGATAGATAACGCGATTCTGCGACCAATCGATTCAGAAGGGTCAAGTTAGTCTTGGTACGAAGTTTAAAATCATCGAAGAAAAAATCGACAGAAAAATTGCATATTTCAACAGCATCATACATCTTATATGGCACTTCATGCCCAAATACCCCAGAGGTTTAACAGTAATTGGTCCATATCAAATTGGGTATAATGTTAACAAAACTACTTACTGAAATTTCAAATTTTTCGGTAACATGAACCGAACAGATGAGGATACTTCTCGATCAATCTCAATCCACTCAAGGTGACAATATATGCCAGAAATCTAGCTGTATCCATCCGTAGCCGGAATATAAGTGCTTGGCCCTCGTGGCGGAACATAGCTTTTGGCCTCCAGCCAGGAATATAGTTGTTTTCAAGAAAACGAACGACAGTATAAAAAAACTTGGGTGAGTATTAACGAAACAAAGGAAACTCGATACGATATGGTGTCGGTCGGTATTAGTCGTCAAAGCATGATACGACTGATAATACGGTATTAACGAAACGAAAACGATACGATCGTCGAAGTTTAAAATCGATCGAAAAATATCCACAGAAAAATTGCATAGGGTGGTAAATCTTCGAAAACTCAAAGTGATCCTATCGATCTGCGGTTTACCAAAATGATCGAAATTCGACGTAGATTCGGATATGTGGCCTATGTGGTAGAGATCGTCGATTGGCCGTAAAAAAAAAAACCGGAAAAATTTGGGAAAAAATTAAAAGACGGTGATAGAAAAAACGATTCTGCGACGCCAATCGATTGAGAAAGTCAAGTTAGCCCCAAATTGGGTTTTAAAAACGATCGAAAAAAAAATCTAAAAAATTTTTCAAAAGGGTAAATCTTGAAAACTCAAGTGATCCTATCAAATCCGTCAAAGTATACTTTGTTTATCGAGATGCTAAGATAATCTGCATAGGTGGCAGAGGCCACCAATTGGAATCAAAAATTACACCGACTTCTATCAATCAATCAATCAATATATGCTTTATTATGCAGAAGAGTTAGTTCTTATTGATAGAAAGCTTAGAAGATGGGAAAAAAATATATATATAAAATGTACAGATGAATTAGATACATGGATATCAAGATGGATGGAAATGTACAGAACATAAAAGAATCAATCTTCATGCTCTGCGATGAACATGTATCGATCCTTTA
This sequence comes from Gonioctena quinquepunctata, assembly GCA_018342105.1. NCBI lineage: Eukaryota > Metazoa > Arthropoda > Insecta > Coleoptera > Chrysomelidae > Gonioctena > Gonioctena quinquepunctata. The sequence continues at coordinate 167,471 of JAFIRS010000933.1, read as the reverse complement.
AAAGAAGGACTATTTAAACAGCACATTATAAAATAAGATGTCATTAACAAAGAAAGGGTAACTAACAAAGAATTTACCCTTAAAGTTTAATAGCAGTCTTGTGTAATAAATTCAAAACTATATAGGATAAAAAAGGCCCAAATAAAGATAAATAAAATTATCAAATTGGATAAAGATGTACGAACATAAAGAGATAAATGTACATATCCGTCAAAAGGCATTTGTTGAAATCCTAGCACAAAAGGAAGGGACTATTAAGACAACACATTATAAACCGACACATTAATAAGATACTATGTCATTAGCAAAGATGCTTCTTCAACTATGAGTTACCACCTTAAGTTTAACGAGTAGTCTTGCATAATAAAATCAAGGCATAGGATAAAATAAAAGGATTCAGTAATATGAAATATCCAGTATCAGGACAGTACAAGAAAAGTGCGCTGGGATGTGGACTCCATGAGACCCGTGATGATCATCATATCCCTTTTTACTCAATTGACACCCACTAAAAGTATTTGGTATTGAAATGTACAAAGCGATAATTTCCATCTTAGTATTCCGCTAAAAGCCGCATTTATTTTGTAGATCAAAGATATATCTGCTATAATGATAACTTTGGAAGCCGTTTTTTGTACAGGATTAGAAAATACTGGAGGAGGTCATATAGATATGGTTAGGAAAGAGTAATGTTTGATTCGATAAGAGCACCAATTTAATAGGCAAGTTGCAGCAAGAACTTTATTTGAAATTCTATTTATCAAATATTCTCAAATTATGTCATGGCAGTATCATAAAATTATTGTAACTATCAGCTGCATAACTTGAATATTATTTTCAGAATGCCGTTTCATCAAGAAATGTGATATGTTAGAATCCTGCTTGGTTTGCCAGGAAAAGTAAGCATGAGCTTGCTCCAGCACTGCAGCCAGTTCGTTCCCCGATCGTAAGATTACCTAATCTGGCGTTCGTTGCGAAAAAAAAGCTAGCTAGAAAATAAATCGATTCAGGAACAATGAAAAGTTTTTTTGAGGAAGAGGGAACTAAAAAAACGTTTTATAATATCTGAAGATACAAGAATTGACATTTTATCCTACTTTAGAGGTATATCAAATGAATTCCATCAGGATTTATCTAAGAGAATAAGCTGTTTCCCTCTGAGTATTCGAAAGCAGATTCTAGAAGAGATAAGATTTCTCCTTATGAGTTAAGACCGAATTACAAACACTAGAACCTATGGTGATCCTGAGACGAGTTAGGGTTTTTTGTCAATTGGTTTTATGAATAAATGCAGACAAAGATCAAACTAATGAGAAATATTATATGGAGGCGATAGAGGCTAATTTTCAAATCAAGGGATATATAATGAGAAAGATTTTCATTATTGGAATTGAATTTTAAATCCATTTCAAGTCCACTCCCAAATCCGCAAAGAGACGATTTAGTATTAATGTTTGAAGATTGTAGCCTATTTAGGGGGGCAAGAATTATCAGTCATTTCTACCACCAGTTCTTTAAGACGGACCCGTTACATTGGTTATAAACAAGGAATGTTAGGATTTGTCGTGATCTTGATCCCTCTGGAAACAAATCAGATGATCTATTTCAGCAGGATGGAGCACCACCCACATGAAATACCCGTGGCGTAAAACGGCTGCTGCGAGGGCTGGTACAGATTACTTTCCACAAATGGGTCATATTAAGTGGCCCCTCGTTCACAGACACTGTACCTAGATTTTTTATCTTTTAGGGGATTTCTAAGAAAATGCAATTATACAAGGTAGTATAATAAGTATAGATGAGAATGAAAATTATGTGGAGCTACAATTAATGAGATTGATGGCCAGACTGTATTTGAATGCCACGTAGTGTCAATGGAAGGGCCCAAATATATTTTTCGAAAAAGCAAAGGAGGGGCGGTGTTTTGAACATTTACTCGATATTTTTATGGCGCTTTATCAAACCCGTTTATTATAGAATGTTCCTAATATTACAACTGTCACCTTTTCCCACAGCTACGAAAAAAAGATCAAGATGGGCTTTATTGTTGAAGGAATGTTATAGCAAATTCAGAATGCATGAAAAAAATGCCAATTCCATTGAAAAATCATTTTGTAGAATATGATTATTAGCGCGACTGTCAATTTTTTTTTTGTTTTCAGCATCAAGGAAGGCCACCTGAAAATGCTACCAGTTGCCCATTTTAAGCGGAATCAATAGCATCAATGTCAGCAGGAGTTTAGCCATTTACAGCATAATTTTTCTAGTAAGAAGAAATAAATATTTCCACATAAGTGGCTCATTTCCGCTTTAGGAAGAAAAGTGATATAGGCTTTATTTATTAAAGAATGTTATTACGAATCAAGAATGGATGAAAAAACTATAGGAATTATTCAATTGAAAAGGAAATATCATTTTTACTGAAATATTATGACAAGCGACTGTCAATTTTTTTTGTTTTCCGGCATCAGGGAAGGCCACTAAAAAAGTACCAGTTTGCCAGAACTAGCCAGAATCATAGCATCAATAATAGCAGAGTTAGCAGTAGGTACCGACTTAATTTAGAACACCCTGTATATATACCATATATATATATATATATATATATATATATATATATATATATATATATATATATATATATATATATATATATATATATATATATTACAGATGGCTTGGAGGGTGGAGTAGGTGCAGCAGCAAGTCTTTGGCAGGAGGACCCGATAGCAGAGGCAACTACTGAGTCGCATAGAGGGAATAAATCCCCGTTTTTCAAAGACAACACAGCGGCCCAGAAAAGTAAAGCTGATAGCAAATTAAGCTAATTCAAATCTAAAATTAATCAAGCATATATATCATATTAGTCTTTTCCGGGAAGATGATGGGAAAAAAAAATTGTTGATTCTATAGAGGACCAATCGTTTGTTTATATCCTAATCCATTTTGGGAAGGAATTCAAAGGGTGATACTCGAAATTATCCATTGGGAATTTTACACGATTTCAAGCATAAGTTTCAAATCAGCTGCACAGAAGAGTGGAGTTGACTTCAAAATCACGAATCATTCCGGCAGAACCCAACTGCAATTATCAATTTGGCAAAAGATTAGGAGCGAAAAGCAATTGGGGATTAAAATTATATAGGCCATAGTAGCAGTCAGACCATAAAGCCCATTTACAGATGGATATAGGATATCATAAAGAAATTGTTGAAGCTTGATGCGAGTGTAATCCGTAGCAGCGGCTGCGTAATGGTTAGGTATAAAAGTGGGTGCAATCAGATTTTAAATCAACCATCAGTTATAACCTAATAGATTATACATTCAATGTACAAATAATAATGAATTATACTAATAGTAGTGAGATCAAAATAAAAGTAATGATAATTAATGAAAATGTTCTTTGTTGCATAATATATGGAATTTGCTTCACCGTTGATACAATGAATTTTTCTTTGAATTTAATGGCTATAGGTATTCGGATATTGAAAATATCCAGTGGTTTTATTCCCTAAATCTGTTCACAGATTTCCAAATTTCCTAAATATTCTAAATTTATACTGAAACACAGAATTAAAGTGGCAAGAGCGTATCTAGAATAATTTGTGGATAGGACTCAGTTAAAGATTGCAGCTAAGATAAAGATACAAATACGACTTCCAGTTACGAAGAATAATAATAAGGCGGCTGGTGGTAGTTCAAGACCATTATTGTTAGAATCCTTTATTCCGCAAGTTGAAAGGTGCAGAATGGCATTTTGTCACAAAGGAATTACTCGGAAGCCAGTGTACAGTATTAAATAAAGAGTCCCATAGACAGCATTGTTATTACAGGTTAAATAAAGAGCCTGATTAATCTACTTTGAGTCACCAAAATAAATAAAAAAATAAGAGTCGATGGTAAAACTCCAGTTTCTGTTTTGGAATTCTCCCATTTTTTACACAAGAGGTGGTAGAAATATATTTTCTTACAAAGACTCAGAGTGGTGTAGTATCAATGAGATTTTTTACGCCCTAATATTGATTCAAATGGATACAGTTAATCTAGCCCCCAGTTATACCGAATAATATAGCAAAAAAATAAGTCAATGGTGAAACAAGTCCCCAGTTTCTCACAAATTCATTTTCACTGCGGTTTAAAAGAACGAGAAATAATGAGATAAATTATTTAAAAGATATCATAATGTAAGATTGGTTAAACCAAGTAAACCAAATAATATATAATAGTATAATAGTTTGATTACGATCGTTTTGGACATCCATCATCTCAATGTATTCAGGAAGGAGTTTTCCACGACGTTTCTAGATGCTTATATCTACAATCGTCTTCAGGTGAGATACAGTATTCGCACAAGAGACGATTCTGAATATAAACTGTCAGAACTTCATCATGAAAAGCTCTGATGAGACAGATGAACATCAAAACTGATAATAATCAAAATAACCAAATCGTCTACAACCTTCTAAGAGCAAAGAAGTATAATATGGATTCCTAATGAATTCGAGGGAGATATGAATTTCTTGAGTTACCCTTTAGTTGAATCAAGAAAAGCTTTTACACACAAAAAAAAGGGAGTTAAAATGCATGGTTTAATTGTTCTTTTTTTGAATGAATCTAATCTACCTATATAGTCACGTCAAAGATATAGAGTTTTTTTTCCAAGGCAAGGGCAGGTATACAGATAATCAAGTTAAGTTCATTTGTAAGTTAAACGTATAGGAAGGCCATAGATTCATATCAAAACCTAAGTAATTCCTAAAGTTTTGAGTGTGTTACCTGAGTATACATTATCTGAATAAATTCGTTGTGTTGTAGAAGGGGATGGAATGGATCGGTTGCAAAGAGTATATTTTTTTATGCAAGTTTTAGAATGAGAGTTAGTAGAATTAGTATATATCATCAGGACTAAAATTTTAACGTATTTTATTAGAAGGAATACGGGCCAGAGTTATTTACCAGATTTATTTAGGATTATCAAACATCATCATTTGGCTTCTAGTGTAGGAAATATATATACAACTAGGAGCTCTTCGTGGTTACACCCAAGGAATAAGATTGTTTCAAAAGTACTACATATATTTTATGGAAACATAAAAAATTTTTATACATTTTAGTAAAACTTTCCCTTTTCCCATATTCTCCATTAAAAGAGAGCGAGGAAAAGGAATTCCAACAACATTTAGATGCTTTAGTTGAAAATATGGTTGTTTGTTTAAATATAAGAACTAACGTAGTAAAAAAATTTTTTTTTAAAATTTTTTGGGGAATTTTAATTACATATTAAAAGTTAACTGTTGATAAAGTAATTTTCCTTATCAACATAGAATAAATTTCGAATGATCTAAAGAAAAAGGAAAAATGTCTTTTACCTATAAGCTCAAAAAATTTCCAGTGTTATTTCATGCTCTTTTAAAAGGGAGGAAAAAAAATTCCCGGGGGAATTTTTTCTAGTTATATAGTAACGATACAAAATACAGGCTTTTGATTGGACGAAAATGTGTGGAACTTACACTGGAATATACCTTTTTTTTTATGTTCTGGTTCCCACGAAAAGGGATATCCTGTAATGTTCAGAGAACATCGTGGGAACCTAGGGAAAGGAATTAAGGGTTGGTGTCCAAATTTCTGAAGGTTGTATGCCTCAGGAACCCCCCTAGGAAATGGGGTTAGAGTCTTTAGAAGTGATGTTCTGCAGGTCTCCAAGTGACCACGAAGGGTGTTGATGACTAGACTTGACGGTTAATCTCAGAAGGCACTGCCAAAGCAGGAACGATTGTTGATATTTCAGGAGAGGCATCGCCTCATAGAAATACTATAAATAGAGACAAATCCCAGCTTTCCTCAGTGTTTCAGACAAGGTAGGCAGAGTTTGTAAGCGAGGCATCACCGACAAGACGAATTGCCCTTTTGGACCAGAATCCATAGCCTCAGGATATGTTTTGAGTGCCGCCTCCAAATGGGGACAGTATTCCAGGACAGGTCGGATCTGTACCTTATAGATCATAAGCAGCTGACTAGGGGTGAAATAGCTCTTGGCACAGAGAAACAAAAAACCAAGTTTTAGGATGCACTTTTTGGTAATGGACCTCCGTGATTTTCCCAGGAAGCTTATTGCTAGTAGTAATGCAAGCATCGATATGGATGGCTGGTGGTATGGTTACTCCTGCAAGAGTTATATTAGGCACAGTGAGATCAGCTTTTCTAGAGACATGTTTGTATTTTATTTTGCATTAGATTCTACCCAAATTATTAGATCCCATTCAGGAACTTATTTACTGAGTCATATTTATATTATTAACATTTCTTCCTCATTCATTTCTGGTTTCACAGGCTGATATAGGGGCCCTGGAAAGCGTATGGAGAGTACCATCATCAGCAAAGCTGTGTACTGGATAGATTCTTTCCAACAAGGTCGTTGATGTGAAGTAGAAATAGTATTGGGTACAGAATAGATCCTTACGGAACACCAGCATTCATAGAGTAGAGTGTCAGATGAAACTCCATCGAGCCACTACATGGAGAGACCTGTTTGAGGAAAACTAGCAAGCCAGAGGAACACTTAGCTGAGGGGCAAGCCATGAAGACGGAAGCTTGGCGAGGGAGTCCCTGATGCCAAACTCGATCAGACGCCTTGGAGATATCTAATGCACCTCAGCTAAAGTTTCTCCATACTTTTCAATAGATAGCTACCATATATTGGGACTGTGCGAGCAGGTCACCAGTTGATCTCTGATGGCGGAAGCCATATTGCCTATCATTGACAATTCCTGGAGTCTTTAGATATTTCACTTGGAAGCTCGATGTTGATAGCTTTTCCATGACCTTTAGAAATAATAGATAGCAGTGCGATAGAGTCTGTAGTTGCTAGGTAGGGCCTTTTGCCTTTTTTAGGACTGGCTGACTCTTGCAATTTTTCCAATTGGACAGGAAATACCCCCAAATTGTAAGAGTGGTTGAACAACTACAAAAACAGATTATTGGATTCAAGGGGCACATTTCTTGAGAACAATCAGCGGATTCGATCAGATCCACAGGCTTTGTTGGTGATTTGAGGACCCAGCAAAATCTTTCATGATAGTACGTTGGCGAAGAGTGATCTCGGAGACATTGACTTATCAATAGGTGAATATTCAGGGGTTGTTTTCCCGATGAATCAATTAGAATTTCAGCAAATAGGTGCCAAAGATGTGGCTTTTTTCAGGGCAGTCATTGCTGAGTGTTCCATCTTCTTTGGTTAGAGGAGAATGAGGGTGGGAAGTGAAGTTTCTTCCCACAGCTTTGTGAAAGACCAAAATGGAACAGGATCCGTTAGGACATTCAACAAGTTTTGATCTTATTTTGGCATTGTGGGCATCTTTTGGCATTCTATTGTCTCTTTGCATATACCTCTAGCCTCGACATATACTGCTCTAGCCCTAAAAGGCCCGGATTTTTTAGCCGGGGGTTGTATCTCCCTGTGGAAGCCACACCCTCTAGACCCAGTTTCTTTAAACCAGGTCTTATAGGATGATGTTCTTCTTTCGGTATTCGGTATGAAGTTTGCATCAACATGATGGTTTCGAAATTTCTCAGCACATCATGTTGGATCTACTAAGAGAACACTCTCTTCCATGGAAACTCTAGAAAAAAAAAACATCCCAAAAACCCTTTTTTCCAGTCGGGTATAATTTCCCAAATGGGGACAGGGTGGTTTTGGGTTGAAATCGATGGTAAAAAGTACCAAAGTATGTGGAATATTGAAAGGTTTTTATTACTATTATTGGAGTTTATGCAGTCGATAACAACACATCAACATTTTTCAAAATAAAACAACACCACCTCGATTCTTTTCAGATATTTATTTCCCATTTCATTCGATAGAATCAAATCCATCATTAAAAAGCTCTGCCTACAAGAACAACAGGAATAGACTATAATTTTTTTCAATCGGGAAGTTCCATAAAGGGCCAAACTGGATCTATCGACAAAAATTTTTTTTCCATGTTTCATTTTTTACCCCAGTTTTTTTAACCAGGACCTGCAGTCCATTTTGAGTGTATACAAAGGAGGAGGGAGGAGGGAGGAAGGAAGAGGGGCTGAAATACGTTTTTTCTTTCGGGTTGTTCGGTCAGTGGTTCCCTACAATTTATCTTATAGCGGGGACTCATTGTTGAAAAAGACAGATAGGCGGATCCTTTTAAAAAGCTCGTTTGTACTCTGCATCCGAAGGTGGGAGACGGGATTCGTTTTGTTCCCTCATGGCCTGCCAAAATGAAAGCAAAAAATTACTTTTAACCGGGAACCCCTAACTGATAATGATAAACTCTGCCATGTGAAGATCCAGTTTCAAAATATTTCCAGCTGGTTTTTATATACAGGTTAAAAAATCTAATATCTTAGGAATGTTGATGTATAATTTTTTTAAAAAATTACAGTGGGCCTGGAAAAAAATGAAAACCCTGTTCTGTTCTTTTGGAAATTCGACAATATTTTGGGTCGCGCCACCTGCCTGATTTCAAGTAAACCTACTCAGTGGAAACTTTGACAATAAATAAAAATAAATACAGGTTTATTCCTTGAGAAGAACAATTTTTAAAATTTTGGGGAAATTATAGATTTCGGATAAATTAAATAAGTCACCCAACGTTGAAAGGAAAAATTCTCAATTGGAAAATCGATAGAAAAATTTTGGGGGAGAAAAATCCACATTAAATGAAGTTATTTTTTAAGATTCTAACAGAAAACAACTACCTTCCGCTGGGGCCACGCTGGACATTAGACTACATCTGATAGATTTATTCACAAAGGGCCCTAACTCAAAAAAAAAAATCTGATTTGAAAAATTTTCATTTTTTTATTCAGATGCTATTTTATTTTCTTTCAGTCTTTATTAAAACTCAGAAGATAATAGAGGCAAAGAAAGAAAATTTTTTTCCAAAGTACTCACCAGAAATCATTCCAGAAAAATTGACTGGGAGAGACCGAAACATAGGTCTTCAAACATTTTTTTTCGACGAAAATCCCATTTCACTTCCCCGATCATCAGGAAGACCGGGAAAAAAGGGAAAAAAAATTTCAAAGGGAATCCCCCACTTTGCAAAAAGATGGAAAAAGTTTTGAATCATTTCTTTTTGGGAGAATTTGAAAATTAGGTGTTTTCTGACATTAAAACCTGTCATGGGTATGATAGATTGATTTGTTGGAAATATAAACAGGATGTTCATCAAATCAGATGGGAAACATCTGGGCTGAAAGATAAACTTTAGTCACTATCTTCCATCGTCAAGGGTAACCCTCTTGTGGGTTTTTCATTTTTTGAAAAAGGGAAAAATTCTCCTTGGGGTTCGATGAAGATTTTTCTGTAATTAAAATCGATTATAAAGTTATTTTGTGAATCCCAACAAAAAAACAACCCCCTGGCTAAAAACCTGGGCATTAACTACATCCCGATAGATATTCTGAAAAGGCCCTAACTCAAAGAAAAAATCTGAATGAAAATTTTTCATTTTCATTCCAGATAATTATTTGATTTTCTATTCCAGTCTTTATTAAGGACTCATGAAGATGAATGAGGCAAGAAGAATGTTTTCCAAAATTATCACCAGAAATCATTCCAAAACATTGGCTGGAGAACTTTGCATTCCCTGGGTCTTCAATACATTTTGTCGGCAAAAATCTATTTCCCCGCTACGATCATCAGGGGAAAACCGGGAAGGGAAAAAGAAACACATTTTCAAAAAGCAATTCACTTTGCAAATAGAAGGTTAGAATCATTTTTTTTGGAGACACTTTGAAATTAAGTTTTTCTGACATTAAAACCTTCTTGGTATGATAGTTTGGGTTTTTGGGAAATATAAACGGGATTTATAAATCAGATGTGGAATCATCTGCGACTGAAAGTAAATTTTTTTAGTCACTATCTTCCATCTCAAGATAACCTCTTGTGGGGTACCATGTTGAAAGGGAAACATTCTCAATTGAATATCGATAGAAGTTTTTTTTTCCCCTGAATTAAAAAAAATCCAGATTGAAATGAAGTTTTTTTTTTGAAATTCCCTAACAGAAACAACTACTTCCCGGCTAAAGCCACTGGACTTTTGAACTCATCTGATGGATATTCTTAAAAGGCCCTAAGTCAAAAAAAAAACCCCAAATTGAAATTGCATTTTCATTCAGATAGTTATTTGATTTTCTATTCGTCTTTATTAAGACTCAGAAGATGAAGGGGCCCAAAAGGAAAGAATGTTTTCAAAGAGATTCTCCCCCAGAATCATTGGGAACATTGGGGAGGACACCCCCGCTTTCCCACTAGGTCTTCAATCATTTTGTGGGCGAAAACCCTATTTCCTTCACGATCATCAGGAGACCGGAAGAAGGGGCACTTTTTCAAAAAACATCCATTTTTGCAAGATGGAAAAGTTAGAATCATTTTTTTTTGGAGAACACGAATTAGTTTTTTTCCTGACTTTAAAAAAAACCTGTCATGGGGTATTATATGATTTTGTTGGAAAAAAAAAGGGATGTTAAAAAAATGAAATATCTGCGACTGAAAAAAGGCTTTAGCCCATTTTTCATCGAGATAATTTTGGGTATTCATTTTAAAAGGCCTCAATTGAATATTGATAAAAGCTGAATTAAAAAATAAAATTAAAAAGAGTTTTTTTTTGTTGGTATCAGAAAAACTCCCGCTAAGACGCGGGACATTGACTACATCTGTACCCTGACGCCCTAAGTCAAAGAAAATCTGGAATTGAAATTTTGCATCTTCTTTTCAGATAGTTTTTTTGATTTTCTATTCCAGCTTTTAAGAACTCATGAAGATGAAGGGGGGCAAAGAAGACGTTTTCCAAAGAAATTACTCCCCCAAATCTTTTCTAACTTTGGGCCGTAGGAGACACCCGCATTCAGCCCTTTAAATCCCTTTTTTCTTCGACGAAATCTTCACTTCCGATCATCAGGAAGACCGGAAGATGAACACATTTTCAAAAGCAATATCACTTTGCAAAGATGGAAAAAAGTTAGAATCTTTTTCTTTGGATGGACCTTAAAATTAGTTTTTTTCTGACTTTTAAAACCTTCAGTGGGTATGATACTAATTTTTTGGAAATATAAATAGTTTTTCGTCGACAAAAAGTATGGGGGGCCTAAGTGAATGCGATGTCTCTCCCTCGCCCATTTCTTTTTTCCGTGATCTTTTGAAATTCTTCTTTGCCTCTCATCTTTATGAGTTTTTAAATAGAACGGGAATAGAAATCAAATAATATCTGAATGAAAATCAATTTTCAATTCAGATTTTTTTTGACAAGCCTCAGAATATCTATCAATGTGATTCGTCCAAAAAAAGGAAAGTTTTTTCTGTGAAAATTCACAAAAAACTTCATTTAATCGTGGATTTTCAATTCACAGAAAATCTATCGATATTCATGAGAATGTTCCTTCAACATGTAATCACAAAATTATCTTAAAGATGGAAAAATGTGACAAAGTTAACTTCGTCGGAGTCCACATCTGATATGAACATCCCCGTTATAATCCAACAAATACCTAACGTTTGAAGGGTTTGATGGTTTTCCCTTCAGATTGAGGGCCCATTAAAAATTTTTTTTTTGATTGACATTTTGTTTTTTTTTGTATTATTTCTGTTCTCGGGAAAATTAAATAATTTTTATTTTTGGGAAACCGTTCTTGAGCTGCAGAGTGGCCCGATAAAATTTTTTTTTTTAAGTTTATGGTGAGTAATTTATGTCGGAACCAATTTTATTATTGTAGGAATTCATTTTTTAATTTTTTCAGATCCCATCCAAGGTGAAGGGAAAATAGAATAGCAGGGTTTATCAGTGGGACTTACCACTTTTCCGGATGTTTTTTATGGTCAATAAACATTTATATATATAGTGAATGGCAATGGACCCACAATTTCCCTGAGGAGCCACAATTCACCATTCTCTCATTCTTACGGTATCCTTGATTTTTACTATTTTTTCTTCTTTTTTGCATATCCCCCGTCAATGCTAAATTGCATCATTCGTCGATAGACCCTCTCTGAATCAAACTGGCAGTCAGCTATGAGATCAAATTTGCTTAGGTAATTACTTATTCTTTTTTTCAGACATTTTTCAAATATTTTTGTTATTACTGTAATCACAGATATGGGTCTATAATCATATGTTTTCGTTTTTTGGCCATTTTTGAATATGGGTGTAACTACTGCCATCTTGAATTCATCGGGAGATATTCCTGAACTGAATATATTATTGATCAGATGAACTAATGGATGTATTATCAGTTCAGAGATATGTTTCGATGTTTTTGCCCTAATGAGATCGTAACCAGGAGCTTTCTTTGTTTTAGTTGTTGGATTACTTCATATATTTCTTTTTCATTCACAGGCTTCAGGTAAAATGAATGGGGCAAAATGCTCCTCGCTGGGCGCGGTGTGGTAGGTTTCGTTATTTCATTTACATAGCTTTCTCCAACTCCTATAAAAAATCATTGTAGGCATTAGCAATTCCTTTTTCATCCTCAGTTATATGGCCATCATCGGTTATAATTTTTTTTTGTGTTATCGTCTCTTGATTTTTCCCCTCAATCTCCGCTATGACTTTCCATACGTTTTTCGAATGCAATGACTCGACGTTTGAATAAGCTAGAAGGTTCCACTGATTGTGTGGTAAAAGTACACATTTGCAGGATGCCTGAGGTAGATATTCAATTCCAAAATAAAAAAAACAACTAACCTTGTTATATCCAAACTGGTGATAAAGTCAGAACTAGTTCACTCCATACTCTGCTTTGAGTCACTAATCATAATTATCACAGTCACTCGTAAGAAGCAAACAACACGAACAGTGGGAAACATCCGCAATTGAATATTGTTTTGAAATATAATATCACGACTTGAAAAGGGAAACATTCTCAATTGGATATTGATAAAAAGACATTCCAAACACGTGAACTGAACACTGTTGTTGAATATTCCGAATATAACCAAATGAGTATCTCTGAAGAAACACGATTCTACAGGAAAGAAATACTGAGCAAAGCTCGATCGCCCAGGTATGTTCAAATTAATTCTCGTGCATATCGCGTACTGTTTCCTGTTGTTAATTAAGATCTTAAGGCCTTTCATTCACCAGCTAATCAGAAAACACTTGTAGAATCTAACAAACAATCGTTCGTAGACAGCTTTGTAAATCGTTCATGCGAGAATCTTGCTTGGAAACAGTGTTCAGTTCACGTGTTCGGATTGTCTGCATTCCTACGGAGGTCGTAATATTATTTTTCAAAACAACTATTGCGAATGTTTGCCACTGTTTGTGTTGTTTGTTCCATACAAGTGACTGTGATAATTATAACAAGCAGAGTATGAAGTCGACTCATTCTGATTTTATCACCAGTATGGATAAAACAAGGTTAGTTATTTTTTTCACTTCGAAATTGAATATCTATCTCAGGCGGCCTGCAATGTGTACATTTACTTCAGTTCAACATTCTACAGTACTCAAATGTCGAGTTAAATGTTTATTGCATTCGGAAATTGCCAAAGATTTCTCCTCAGCAGGTCCCCTGAAATTAGCCGTGCGGCGATACCCAATTTTTTTTCGGATTTTACAAAGAACAAAACATTTTTTTTTTCAGATTTCCAACCATTGTAATTTGTTATGGAATGACATTACACACCCGTCATCTACGGGTGGGCAATAGGTTAGATTACACCCTGTATAAATTAGGGTGATTTTTTTTTTTACTCTTTTATTTTTGTTTTCGGTCCCATCGTGAATTTTTGTTGGAAATACCCAAAAAAATAATCCTGAAAGTTTGAGCCCTTAATATTAATTTAAGTCCTCGACCAAGGCGTGTGAAGATTTCCCATTGAAAATACACGAAAACTCTGATTTTTTATTTTTAAATTTCTTTAGCTCAGCGGCATTTCATGGGATCGCTTTGACCGAACATAGTTTTTTCCTCAGAATTGAACGCTTACAAAAGTGCCCATTGAGCGAAGTCGTAACTCACACTGGCGAGGCAGTAGGGGCCACTAAACCTGATTTTTCCATAAAATTCGCGTTTTTTTTTATTTATCTCGTGAATAACAAGAGCTACGGAAAAAAATCGAACGACAAACTTGTAGGAAATTCAATTTCTACAAAAAAGGTCCCATGCACCAAATCGCTAAGATCAATATTAAGCTAGATATTGAGCCTTGAATTGATTTTTTCGTGAAATTTTGGCCGATCATTGATTTAAACTTATTAATATCTTGTTGTCTTTCTCTGTAATATTATATTTTCCGTTAAATACATTTTTTTCAGGCTAGGAAAGTAGGATATGATGAATATCTTACATCAATGATCAATCAATGATCGGCCAAAATTTCACAGAAAAACCAATTCAAGGCATATGACCTTTTTTGTAGAAAATAGAATTTCCTACAAGTTTATTTCCGTAGCTCTTGTTATTTACGAGATAAATGCGAAACAACGCGAATTTTATGGATAAATCAGGTTCAGTGGTCCCTATTGCCTCGCCAGTGTGAGTTACGACTTTACCGCAATGGGCACTTTTGTAGAGCGTTCAATTCTGAGAAAAAACCATCTTCGGTCAAAGCGATCCCATGAAATGCCGCTGAGCTGAAGAAATTTAAAACAAAAAAATCAGAGTTTTAGTGTATTTTTAATGGGAAATCTTCACACGCCTTGGTCGAGGACTTAAATTAATATTTAAGGGCTCAAACTTTCAGGGAATTTTTTTTTGGGTATTTCCAACAAAAATTCACGATGGGACCAAAAAAAAACAAAAAAGTAAAAAAAAATCATCCTAGTATATATATATATATTCATATATATATATATATATATATATATATATATATATATACTAGCTGGGGAAAACCCGCTTAGCTGTTTTTTCATGGTACTTGCATTAATAGTATATTATGCAACGATCATGTGATACATGAGCACGAGGTGAGTTTCGTAAATCGTATGCTAGTGTATTACTGGCCATTACATGATCGTTGCATACACTTCTTTTTCTACGACCAATAAATAATGAAATAAGAACACGAATTTCTGGTGGTGTACAAGATAATTCTTCACTGCTCGACATACTCATAGGTACTTTTGACGCGTTGGGATTGAATGTCAATTGAAATTGAATGTCGAACAAGTATGTAGGAACAAACCCCGTGTTTATCCCCAAGTACGAGTTTATTTAGGCCGCAAATTCGTGTCATAATGAAGTAGGTGTTTTTATTGGCCAAAATCTCTTTCGAAATGAAAATCCGTCTTGAAATGGACAATAATAATAAATCGGTAGCAGATATTTATTTCGCGTATTATAATACAGGAGTAGAAAAAAGACATTTTTCATCACTTCTTCTTTTTTTTCAGTCCTTGTTTGAAACTGATACCAGTTCTGTCAGATTTCACTATCATTCACTTATGATGATATTTATAATGCACAATCAAGTCTATCAACTCCTATTTTATGAATTTGCTTTGCGACAAGTACATCACGTCTTGACAAACGATCTGAATTCTCCTACTACTAGTTTCACGCATAGAAATCTCTTCTGAGTGTACATTCAATTAATTCATTATCAAGTATGTATCGTCCTTTGTTAATAATCAGGAGTTTGATCTAAGAAATCAAGAATATTCTTCACCACATACAAGAATATTCCATCAACTTATATTGTATCTTTTTTCTGAAGGATGATAATATATGTTTGTATTTTCAACGTATACCTTCGTTTTCCTATTTGCAACGGGAAAACATAAAATAACATAGTTGCCCGAGATTCTTTCTCATATCACTTGGAAATGTATCGATTACTCTCCATGTTCAGAAACGATATCCTGGGGGGTTTATATCCAATCATTTTTCAATATCACAATATAACCAGTATCTCTTTTCTCAACAGGAAACAAAATATATATCCAGTTCGAGAAGCCGTATTATACTCTGTCTCACTTCTATACAGAAGTTGAATATTTCATTTCTGAATACTTCCGTTAACATCGAACCAGGTCGTTTCCAATGAGTCCGTGGACAGTTGAGGCGACCATGGAAGCTTTTCATGCATTTTTATGTTTAGATATTTTTTATTCTTCAATATGATTATTTTTGGTTCACTCGAAGGATACGCCGCATAAGCTAGGTTATTTTTCCTAAAAGTTACAGAGGGTTGAATTTACATAGTTTTGGAGCGCAAGCACCACCACATGCCTGAGAAAATAAGTTTAGGAAATTGATTGGCTACAACTAGGCAAATTCCGTTTGTGAGAGAAAACAAATACACCTGCGTGTAAGGTGAGGGTGTTGCTTTCACTAAGTGAAGAAAAACATTTTAAGGCCAATTTGGACTTTTATAGAAACTTGCTTTCATATCGTGAACCTGACTAATTAGAATAGAATATATTTATTTTGCTTTTCACATCCAGGCTTAAGCACGTCAATAAACAGAAAATATTTACCATATAAATATAAAAAATCATGCAGTAAATCATGTTTTGCATTAAGACAAGTACAGACTTGATAATTATTGAAATTTCGAATGGTAAATAAAAACAGTTAACATTAGGACATGGAGACAAAACAAATTTTCAGGAATTTAAAAATTCTTCTACACTGTAGAACAGTTATCCATGAGAATATTTTTTACATTTATCTTAAAATTCCCATCATTCATTGAACTCAACATATTGAAAAGTTTCGAATCGATAGTGTTCAGTATTGATTAAGTCAATCTCAAAAAGGGTAGAGCTAATTGGTCAGCTGATCTTGTCTGATATTCATGAATGTCAGAAATCAAGCTATAATTCCTTATATTAGAGTGTATTTCACATTAAATTTGGTATATATATATATATATATATATATATATATATATATATATACATATGCACGGTAGAGGCATTTTTCTCATTTTCATAAATAGTGGACGACAATGATCTCTGAAGCCTGCACGGGCTAGAATTCGGATGGCCTTTTTTTGTGACTTGGAAATTGTTTGTGCATTGTTAGAATTTTTCCATATGATCGTGCCATAGCTACTGCGGAAGTGAAATAAACCGAAGTACAATTGCCTCAATACTTCCGGACTCAAAACACACCGCAATCTTCTCAAGAGAAATATTATGCTCTATTTAGATTTTCTGTATGGTAATACCAGCTGGGAGAATCATCAATTGTAATCTCAAACTTAAAGTTAGCGGAAGAAACAAAATAGTCCGCAAGCTGACAAGCTCTAATTGGGGAGCCCAATCCAGGGTTCTCAAAACCTCAGCACTCGCCCTTTGTCACTCCGCCGGCGAGTATGCATGCCTGGTTTGGTATAGCTCAGCGCACGCAGAACAAGTTGATGTCGCCCCCTCAACGGGACGAGCGGAATCATCACCGGATGCTTGAAGCCAACACCCCTGAATGAGATCCACCACCTAGCTGGCATCGCTCCTCCTGCCATCCGTAGGAAAGCAGCTGCACTCAAAGAACGATCCAAAGCCGCAGTATCTCCAACCAGCCCACCAGCGATTGAAACCAAGGCGAAGTTTCCCGAGATCGACAGATGATTACGAGGAACCCGAAATCAGAGTGGACCTTTGGGGGAAGACCTCAAACCAACATTGGATGAAGCCGAATGAAGAACTGGCACCAGGAGGCGGTGAAAACTGGGAAATCTGGAAGGCGCTAAACAGACTGCGGACGGACACGGCGAGATCAAGAGATACCCTAAATAAGTGGGGCTACCCTGTGGACTCCAATCTCTGCGACTGTGGAGAACTGC
This sequence comes from Gonioctena quinquepunctata, assembly GCA_018342105.1. Classification (NCBI taxonomy): domain Eukaryota; kingdom Metazoa; phylum Arthropoda; class Insecta; order Coleoptera; family Chrysomelidae; genus Gonioctena; species Gonioctena quinquepunctata. The sequence goes on along the minus strand of JAFIRS010000933.1, from coordinate 149,704 downwards.
CAACCACGCAACATATGTACATTTGCCCGCTGTGCCCCGCTAGATGTACCATAGAGGACCTTATAGCAGCAAAGCCGAACGCAATTGACGTCGTCCGCTTCTGGGAAAAAAATGTTCAGCTGTAACATATCTCTTTTCTCTATATATATTAACTTACGATGCTTCTGACACGAATAGATAAATATCCCAAGAAGATTGCAGTGTGCCCCCGAAATGTACTGGGTGTTGCTTGAAATGATCAGCTGTTAGGTTTTATCAGCGTTGAGTTGCAAGGAATTTGCAGCAAACCAATTCTCAGCACTATTTATCGAATTTTTTGATATATTTGACAGAATAAAAAAATCAGATGAAGAATTCAATAATGGAGTATCGTCTGCAAAGAGTGAGCAGTGTTGTGTGACATGTGCTGACAAATATCATTAATATAAATGATAAAAAGTAATGGTCCTAGGACAGTGCCCTGAGGTACTCCATGTGTAATGGTTTTGAGGTTTGATGTTGTGGCATTTATTTTCCCCATTTGTTGCCTGATGATGAAAATAAGCTGAGAAGTATTCCTCTAATTCCATAATACTCTCATTCCTCTGAGAGGAGGTCATGTGAGACACAATCGAATGCTCCAGACAGATCGCACATAGAAAGGATGGTATGGTGCTTATTTTCCAGCCCTCGACAATGTCCCCTATAATTAGATTGGTTCCGTAGATTTGTTCTGCCTAAATCCAAACTGATTGTTTAGATAAAAAGTTATTCGATTCAAAATATTGTGTTAGTCTATCTTCCTGTAAAATTTCTATGATTTTGGAAAAAATATTTATTATCGAAATTGGACGAAAGTTATTCAAAATCTCGGGATTATTTTTCTTGAAAGGTGGTTGAATGGTTCTGGGAAAATGCCATCAACAAAACATTTATTTATAAGGTTCAAGCAGAATATCGGATGTATCCTTAATGTGCAATGCATTTATTTCGAAAGCATCTTCTAAACCAGATCTCTTCAATCTATTTATCGCTGATAAGACCTCGTTTGGAGTGGCTGGAGCTATGAAAAAACTGAATTTTGAAGATGGTAATTTTCTTCTAAGAAGATCTGAGATTGTAAGACAATTCTTTGGTAATTTTTCGATAATTTCATCCGCAATTGTTCCGAAAAAAGCATTGAGTTCATCAGGGCTACAAAATGTTATGTATTTTCTAGATCTGTTATCGAAAAAAATTAGTTTAAGCTTTTTTTTGGAAAAGTGATTGAAGTTTTGTAGTCAGTTTTCAGATTCCTACATAATACCCAGTTTCCAGGATCATTAGTACTTTCCGCGATTAGTTTGACAAATGATAGTATATTTTGCTTCTTGACGAGTTGTTCATTGAACCAATTTACAGGTGGTTTATTCATAAGACTCTTCTTCAGAGGAGAGCATCCCTTCACCAGTGTACTGTATGTGTCAATGAGCCAGGTAGCTGACTCGTTGACATCATTCAAAGATTCATAAAATGATTGCCAATTTGCTTGCGTTAAATTTTTTTATAAATTTTAATATTTCACTTTTCGAGAAATGGCTACTATGGAGTACGTTTTGTTGAGTTGTATAAATGGATGTGATGATGAATTGACCCATGTGATCAGAGAGACAAGGATCAAACACTCCTACTGATCGATGTTCAGGAGCAATGACTGTAATCAATACAAGACGCCAAGTTTGAAGTGGCCCTTGTGAATTCATGAATAGTAGTTTCAAGGCCATACGATTCTAGAGTTGTTGTGAATTGCAATACTTGTTGAAATCGCCGGCCAGAATGATGTTGAATTTTTTATTAGACATTCCAGATTGAAGCTCATCAAGATGGTCAAGCTGAATCTGGGAATCACCAATACAAGATCTGTGGGAAGCAACAACCAGTACTTTTAAACTAGGTATTCCTATTGCACAAAATTCTGAATGAAGATCTATGTTATATGATGAAGTTGATATGGTTTGGCATTCAATATCAGATTTTAGGAAAATACAAACACCACCGTGTTTGTTTATACTTCGACAATGATAGCTGGTCAAATAGTAACCCTGTATATTGATGTGATTTAAGTTAGATTCGGATTACCAGTGTTCGGTGAAACATAGTATATTCATATTTTTTTTAATCTTTCAGGAATAAATTGATTTCATCTTTTTGATTACTCATACATTGTAAATTGATATAAAAAATTATAAGAGAGTTTTTGTGTTCATAAAACATCTGAGAAATACTCCTTTCGTATGGATCACTCAAGGTGCCTTCGTTTTATCTGCAAGATGGTGAAAAAACCTGACAATTTGCGTTATATCTCTGGTGACATCGCAGCCTTCAGATTTCTTTCGTGTATGGTTACTTTGAATGCCAAATAACATTAGGGATATTTGGATTTCATCTTCTCGCATATAACCTCAGGAAACATTTCATGGAGGTATTCTGTGAGTCCTTCAGGTGTTGAATCTCGATGCATTTTGAAAACGTGAAGAAATGCCAATTTATTCATCGCTTTCACTTCGGTTTTGGAGAAATCTTTCATGTTTTCTACAATGGGGCCTCTATCTGTTCTTTTTCCGTACTTGAGAGTGGTATTAAGGTTTTATTTGAAAGGAACTTCAATTGGAAATCCGATAATATTAAGGGCGTTTTTTAAAAAATCCACTTTTAACCATTTTTGTATCTATCGGTGAATCACAAATTTTGAACGACTCTGTATGATAGAGAATACATCAACTCAGACATAACTGATAAACGTTTTAATTTTTTATTTTTGCACTGTAAATTGCAAAAGTTCTGCAAATTAGACATCCCGATAGTAATGATGTTTTACAACATGCATTAAGTTTGCAACCTTGTACGGAGCCTTGATCCCTGTCATATTTTTGAGTTTTTCATTGTCATTTGTTTGAAAAAATTACAAAGGTTGTGCAAATTGGATGAGAGAATGGTAAACAAAAAATAACATATTCACGTACATTTGCAACCATTTCTAAAAAACGCATCATTAATTTATTAAACTTCCTTATCGACGCTGCCATTTTCAATACACAGAAGCACTGAAATAATTACGAAAGTTTTCTATTGTGATTGCAAATAAAGAGAATATCGGTCTCAGTGGATATGTAATTTGCAACCTCATACGGAAAATGGAACCTATTTATTCACTAATATAAATTTTTTGCATTTTTACAACTGCTGAAATAATTGCAAAAATTCTACAAATTGCAGTTATAATTACCACTAATATTTCACGTGACGCAAGAGATTTGCAACCGTCATTGTTCAACGCAACATTTTTTTTTATTATTGTTATTGGAACGTAGTTCCTTATCGCGCGTTGCAAAAGAGGGCTAGACGGAATGAATTAAGACCAAAATGTGTAACGAGACTTTCGCTATGGTTTTAAGCCGTGCGGCGTGCGCGTGTTTCTCTGTCTGTCTCTCTCTCTCTCTCTCTCTCTCTCTCTCTCTCTCTCATAGAAAGCAAGCCAGTTATTTTCATTTCGTCTTTCTATTGAACAGTGTGGTGTCGCGACGATTATTTTTGTTGAGTGTGTACAGGTTTTTTGTACATAATAAATAATAAAAAATAATAACAATAATGAATCCTGACAGTGTTTCTGCACAAGTTCCGGATATTGCTGATGGAGTTAGGTAAGTAGAGATTTTATACAGACAATAATAAATGCTTATGTATTTTTAGCAAGTACGCATTATAACCCCTCTTTACTATTGTGCTAACCAAGTCATACGCGTTAAAATCTGTCCATTATTGTGTGTTTAGCAAGTGTACGCGTCATAACTTTGATAAATTTAAAAAAATTATATTTTAATATTACAATATCAATGCGTATGTATTCAGCAAGCCGTGCGTGTTCTAACCTATACGCTGTTGTGTTTACGAAGTCGAGAGAGTATATATATATATACACACACTCTATTGTGTTTACAAAGTCCCGCGCATCTATGACGTGTACGAAAGAATAGACAGACAGAGTGCATATATATATATATATATGTATATATATATTATATATATATATATATATATATATATATATATATATATATATATATATATATGTGTGTGTGTGTATGTATATGTACAATTTTTTTGCTTTTCATTTCAATAGCGAATCAACTAAAGCATCGACTACTGAGATACAAACTATAACATCAAGGAAAAAGACACATGCACAAAGATGTAGAGAATATCGTGGGAGAAAGAAATTACAAATACATTTATTCACTGGAAAACACGGAACAGTTTTTTATTTTTCTGTAAACCTCAAACTCTTCAATCAAAAATTGGAGAAGAGTTCAAATTTCTCTGAACGCTTTTGATTATAACTTAAAAAAAAAATACAATTCCTTCACTAATTAATCGAAAGGAACTTCGTTCCATCCGGGTGTCCCTTGACACCTCTCAAGTTTGTTTTTTTATTATTTTGCCATAAATTGTAAGCATTGTGCAAATAGGTTCAAGATATATATTCGACCGACATATGTCTACAGTGGTCCAGTTGAATACTGATTTACCAGAAACAATCACTGTTTTCGACTAATCAGCGAAATAAATTTAACCCAACATTTTCGAATACAACAATCGAAAGAGTAAAACATTTTACTGAATTCTCCTAAAAAAGTATTGGAAGACATTAATTTTTATATTGCATTAGAAACGACATACAATCATTCTCCATTTGAAATTTTCACTCGTCACAACTTGACTTTATAGCAATCGAAGAGATTTCGAAATGAATAATCGATGCTCTATGGAAGTGAGGATATAAAAACGTGATCGATAGTAAATACCGCAAGTACATAATTTTCATCATCAAGCAGAAACGTTGCTGAAAAATTGAAATTTGTTAGATCTCAAATTCAATTTTGACAGGTATTTATTTCTCGAATTATAATTCACTTTTGCACTCGACTTTTTCACTCCAATTGTGGTTTCGCATAAAAAATTCTATTGAATTCGAATGGGAGACTGGAATGTAATCGACACATAAAAATCATTTTCTTGATTCATATAAATTTTAAAATGAAGAGGGGACGTAACACAATTGAAGGTGAAAAGTTCTATGGTTTCAGTTTATTTTAACGATTTTTTTTTGAGCTAATGATTCAACACATTTGTGTAAATTCAGGGAACTTCAGTGATTTTTGGTTATGATGATTTTTAAGAAAAAAAGTTATATGACATGATGAATGGAAAACATTAAGAGATTCTCGAATTCTTATGAGTCCACCGTGTCCATACAGAAAATATATATTTCATGAAATCATTGGTTTTTGCAAAATACCGATTTTTTGGCAACCGATTTGTATCTGATTGAAGACAGAAAGCTGCCAAAATTGCAAAAATTAAAAATTTCTCCAAGACAAGCTTTCGTTCAGATGGAGTGGAAAAAAAACATATTTTGTTGGATGTGTGGTGATATTGTCATCTAATAACCGATAATGATAGACTCGGAAGTTTTTCATGCGACAAATTTAGTTTGAACACACAATAACTTACCTAACACATCTATTAAAACATTGTTCCATTTCAGTACATTTGAATAAATGTTAGTGGTAAATTTATTTCATTTTCACCCTCCTAATTTTTGTGATTTCAACATGAAATCCATTATTCTAGACCTCAAAATCCATAGGATATCAATTTCCAAAAGAATCAATCGAACCATTAGTAAAAAACCCGTCAGCCACCTTGAATTTTGACAAAAAACCCATAATCATCGATATCGAACACTCTTATACGAATGAAAACATAGATCACAAAACTTCATCCGCCATCTTCAATTCTTGAATGTAGACATGTAATTCATAATTTATTGCGATTCCAAAAATCTCCAGATAACAATTTTGGATAGAATCGGAACATAAATCACAAAATACTTCCGCCATCTTTTAATTTTGACATTGAATTAATAATATTTTTGGCCCCAGTTACCCTTGAGAATCAATTTCAAAGGGACAACGGAACACACCATGTTTATCATTTGAAATTACTTAGTTTTTCCAATACATTTCGACTCTAGCATTGAGTAATTGGAAAATAATTTATATGGCCATTCAATCATCATCAAGAGATAACATTGAGAAACGAAAAATGAAATAAATCGGATATTTAGTTTGTGTGAACTTTTGTCGGCGCCACTGCTTCCATTCAACAATGAACTCGAATGAATACCCAAATCCCAAATAAATCGAGAACGGACAGAAGCTGTGTGGTTCAAACAGTTCATTATCTGCACTCCTACTCTTGGTAAGTATATGCCTACAAACTCAACCTGGGCAGGGTGAGGAAGAAATTGGACTGTTTCCTGTGACGCGCTATTATATGCTTTTTTGATACAACTGTACGAGTGATTTTTGAATCTCAATATTACTTCCATTTTGTAATGAATCAAAAAAATTAAGATTCTCGATCCTCCATCAAACGTACTCAGAGGATTTTTTTTATGCCAATTCCTAATTGTAATATGATGTTATGAATTCATATCGAAAACAATAGCTTTCAACATTGAATGATTTCACCTACCGTTGACGAGCTTCTTCCTAGTCGATATTTAACTTGGTAACACAATGAACGTCATTTATTGGTTATATAAAAATCTTTATTATGCAGATAACACAGGTGTAGTAAAAATCAATATTTTTTTAACTCATAATGTTCTGCATTGTAACATATTTCGCGCATTATGATACGGCCACCAATTGGTAAAATGAGTTGTCTGCCCGATTTGCAGAACTTTTGCTTTTTTTGGTAGAGTACGAATACGAAAATATGTTTCTTTTGATTTCACCCTTATTTCCGTATCGCAGACGAGGTTGCAAATTAATGAAAACATTGTACGTCAGGACATCTGTTAACCATTATTTAATTTTTTAATTCCTTTTTTAAAAAAAAAAAACAATTTCATGAAAAAATATATTTTCCGTTTGACGCAAGAGGTTGCAAAGTGATACTCTTGTCAAGAACATCATTTCAGGTATTTTCTCGAGTTTGCAGAACTTTTGGAATTTTCATAAAAAAATAGAAATCATTAGCAATTTTTTTCGACAAAACGAACATTTCCATTTTGTTTGAATGGTTGCAAATTCATCAGAGGATGAAAATTGCCACTTTTCGAAACATCGAAAGTTTGCAGAACTTTTGCAAATTTTTCCGCGCTAATAATGTGAAAATTCATTAAATGCTGATTTTCAACATCTTCCGTTCAGAAAAAAGGGTTGCAAAATCAGACTAATCATCATTTTAACGTTTTCTTCACTGTACTGGAATTTTAAAACTTTTGTAATTATTATTAAATTTTGGGAGGATCAGGTCTATCTCTACTGGCCTATTCCTTGAATCCTTATATCGCAGTAACAAAAATTAAATTGAAGCTGTTTTGCACAAAAATTAAGGAAAGGAAAGTATTATACAAAAATAATCGGAAAGCAAAGCGAAAAATGTAATAATATCCAGGGTGTCTCATTTCAAATATGAGCGCTGAAAATATGTTATATCGATAGAGCAGAACTATTTACCCAATAAACCAGAATTCCAAAGTTATCCCCTGTCCGTTTTTTCGTAAACGACAACCTACCATCATCTTGAAAAGGGAAACATTCTCAATTGAATATTGATAGAAATATTTTTCTGTGAATTGAAAAATCCACGATTAGAATGAAGTTATTTTTTGTGAATGTCTAACAGAAAACAACTATTTCCCCGGCTAAAGCCACGCTGGACATTGAACTACATCTGATAAATATTCTGAAAAAGCCCTAACTCAAAAGAAAAAATCTGAAATTGAAAATTTGCATTTTCATTCAGATAGTCATTTGATTTTCTATTCCAGTCTTAATAAAGAACTCATGAAGATGAATGAGGCAAAGAAGAATGTTTTCCAAAAGAGAGTACTCACCAGAAATCATTCATAACATTGACGCAGGAGAGACATCGCATTCACTAGGTCTTCAATACATTTTTGTCGACGAAAATCTATTTCACGCTTCCACGATCATCAGGAAGACCGGAAGAAATGGGAAACACATTTTCAAGAAGCAATCTCACTTTGCAAAGATGGAAAAAGTTAGAATCATTTCTTTGGAGAGACACTTTGAAATTAGTGTTTTCGACATTAAAACCTGTCATGGTATGATAGATTGATTTGTTGAAAATATAAATAGTTATAAATCAGATGTGGAATCATCTGCGACTGGAAGATAAAGTCTATCTTCATCGTCAATAACTTGGTTTCATGTGAAGGGAACATTAATGGAATATTGATAGAAGATTTTTTGAATTGAAAAACCACGATTGAAATGAAGTTATTTTGAATGTCAACAGAAAATTACTTTCGGCTTAAGCCACGCTGGACATTGAATACATCTGATAGATATTCTGAAAGCCTAACTCAAAGAATCTGAATTGAAAATTTGCATTTTTATTCAGATAGTTATTTGATTTTATTCCAGTCTTAATAAAGAACTCATGAAGATTAATAAGGCAAAGAAGAATGTTTTCAGTATACCAGAAATCATTCGTAATTGACGAGGAGAAATCGCATTACTAGTTTTCAATATTTTGTCGACGAAGATTTTTCACGCTTCATTTATCATCAGAAGACGGAAGAATGGAAACACATTTTCAGAAGCAATCTCACTTTGCTTCTCGAAATGTGTTTCCATTTCTTCCGGTCTTCCTGATGATCGTGAAGCGTGAAATAGATTTTCGTCGAAAAAAATGTATTGAAGACCTAGTGAATGCGATGCTCTCCTGGTCAATGTTACGAATGATTTCTGTGAGTACTTCTTTGGAAAACATTTTTTGCCTCATTCATCTTTATGAGTTCTTTATTAAGACTGGAATTGAAAATCAAATAGCTATCTGAATGAAAATGCAAATTTTCAATTTCAGATTTTTTCTTTTGAGTTAGGGTTTTTTCAGAAAATCTATCAGATGTAGTTCAATGTCTAGCGTGGCTTTAGCCGGGGAAGTAATTGTTTTCTTTTAGACATTCACAAAAAATAACTTCATTTTAATCGTGGTTTTTTCAATTCACAGAAAAATCTTTCTATCAATATTCAATTGAGAATGTTTCCCTTTTCAACATGAATACCCCACAAGAGGTTATCTTGACGATGGAAGATAGTGACTAAAGTTTATCTTTCAGTCGCAGATGATTCCACATCTGATTTTATGAACATTCTGTTTATATTTTCAACAAATCAATCTACCATCATCATTAAATGACCCTGTATCACTTTCACATACCGCTCCATATTGTGGAAACTATACCGCGAATGGACGAAAGATTTTTCAATCATACCAACTTCCCCAAAAATAGTTACCGGTGTACACGATGAAAAATGTATCCGAGATCGCTGTTCCACCTGAGTCAATAATCCCTTCACAAGTTCAATTTTCCCTTCTTTTATATTGCATGAACAGCTATTTCTATTTCCCACCGCTTTCAATCGAATCCTTTGCAACACAATTTATTTTCCATCTCCTGCATGGCGCAATAAGCCCAGTTGTCGCCTTTGAAGCCAAATATGTCATCATTCCACGGAAATCGGGACAAAGCAACGTTGTTCCTGGAACACCTCCTTCCATTCCGTTCCGCCTTCGCCATTTTCAGAATTCACGCGCTCTTTCAAACCGAAGCCATATTTTTATTTGTGGATTGGGCCCTAAGATCTATCTGCCACAGCTTTTTCCTTGTAATTTTTCGGTTCAAGTCCGCGTTAGTGCGATAAATCTCGTTTTATATGGCCTCTGTGAAAGGAAAGTGGAGTTCGGCCTGTCTTTTGCCACACCATCGCAATATCATTGAGGACAAAGTCGAAAATATACGTTCGCTTCGCCGAAGTAAAAGTCGTCAAGCTTTATATTCAATTTTGTTCCGGAGGCCTATTAAAGTAATTCATGACCCAATCTGGATTTGAATACAGGTACGAAATAGTGTTGAAACAGACAATATGAGGATTTTATTGTTCTTGGTTTATATTTATACTAGTTTATACTGAATGTTACTGATATTTCGTATTATTGTGAATATAACTTTGTTCGTTGTGCACATTTACCAACGCGAGGAAATTTTACTTCTTTCAGGATGTCATCCGTTTTCCCAATTCCGTAAAAATGACAGATTCAATGTCATACATAGATGAATTTTTTGTTTGTGACAGAAAATTATTCCTATTAAAAAAAAATCCAACAACATTGAGTTCGAGACAAGGTGTATACACAGGAAGGTTTGAGGAATGGATTCAGAGTGTATACTTATTCATTTCTAAAGCTGGATGTCTGCCATCTTCAAAGCTTTTTCTATAAATGAAGAGTATAACTTCTATAAGGTCTAAGTGCCACTTTCTGCGGTTTTGAGCTTTTTACATTAAAACGGTCTAGGTGCAATGCCCAATATTTCTATAAACGCGCTAAGTGCCAACGCAATATTTCTGCTTGCGTTATCGCCCAACAGATGACGCAATCTGCAAGTACCAGGAGCTGTTAATATTAAAACGGTCTAAGTGCCGCGTCAGTTGCCAGTTTCAATGTAACTTGTGTTGTGTAGGTGCTTCGACGTAAAAGACGTCCTAAGGGCACTGAAAGTGTTATGAATGAACGCAAAAGACTAAAAACGAGTGGCACTGAACACAAAAATTATAAAGGCAATGTAGTTCCGGCAAAAAAAGAACCCTCACGTGATGTAGTATTTTTCTATGGTTGCAACTGTGAGTTTCTAACCTGAAATTTTTTGAACACAGGTTCGTTGTTAATGCAAGTGGGAATGCGAGGATGTTTCATTTCAGCAGCAGCTTAGGCTATTCCATTCTTTCTACTCAATTACTGATGAGGGTATGAGGCTAAACGAAGCACTTACTTACTTGGTTTAATGCAGGTGACAACAATACGTCGTAGGCGCCATGGAACTTATACCAACCCAACTGAAAGCCGCCGTCAAGCAACCATATGTTATACCATTCCCGATGAAAAAAAAAACATTTGCAAGTATGTCGTAAGGTATTTACCGATACTTTTGCACTTCCACACCATGAAGTACAAGGATTAGTAGAGAGGAAAAAATCAGGCCAAACTGTGTTCACAGAGTCGAGGGGTAAAGCAAATCGCGCTAGAAAATTCACTGAAGACATTGTTCAACAGGTTGTTGCACACATAAACGAATTTCCACCGGAGCAAAACCATTATAGTAGGGAAAAATCGAAGAAAGAATGCTTGAGTGCGGACTTGAACATAAACAGGTTATCTCTGGCCTTTCAGAAGCGATGTCCGGGTACTTGCGTGAACTACCGATTTTATGCCAATGTATTCAAGAAACATTTTCCGCACTTAAGATTTGGGAGGCCTAGATCGGATACTTGCTCTACCTGCCATTTCCTTCATAATGAGATAAAAGCATACCCAGCAGATCGCAATCTTCCCGCGAAATTTAATTTGCATCACAGGAAGGCAGAAAGTGCTAGAAAAGCCATGTTGAATCTCAACAACCCAATAGCAATACCATAGTCTTATCTATGGATTGAGAACAAGTTATCTCTATACCCGCATTCCGACATGTTTCACAGTAGACGGCTGTCTTGCTACAATTTCGACATTCATATTGCTGACACTAATACAGCAACAATGATATTATGGAATTAATCATTGACAGGCAGAGGAGGTAATGAAATAGGCTCCACGCTTTTAAATTTTTCCAGTCCGAAAATTACGCTGTCAAGGACAAAGTCTGCATCTGGAGTGACAATTGCAATGGCCAGAACATGAACAGAATGGTCCTCATAGCCCTGATATATCTTGCTGCATCTGGTAGATTCTCACAGATAGAACAAAAATTTCTCATACCTGGACACACATAGCTTCCATGTGAACGAAATTTTGCTCAGATTGAAAGGCGCAAAAGATTAACAAAACTGTATGTTCCAAAAAATATTGAAACAATGATCAAAGAAAGTTGCCATAAAAACCCATACACTGTTGTACACATGGTGAAAGATCTTCATCGTTTAGCCGATGCGTACATAAAAATCTCAAAATTGAATATTTCCCAAGCGTCTTGTTTGCGTATTTCCAAAGATAACCCTTTCCAGGTATCGATTCGCAGAAGTTTTAGTGATATTGCACCGTGGGAAACATGTAATGTTAAAAAAAAAGGGAAAAGGCTTGCCGCCTTCAAATCAGGAACCATTCCATTATTGGAATGCAAAAATCGCATAACAAAAGTGAAACTAGACAATTCAACGTCTATGTTAGACTATATTCCTTTAGCATACCGTGGTTTTTATGAAGATTTGATTGCCGAAGCCACTGAATAGGGTCCGGTATGTGAAAATTCAGATCATAAGTGAACTTAGACTTTGGTTCTTAGACGGTTAATGAATGAAACATTTCTTGGCACTCAGACCTTGTACAGAAGTTTTCAACTAATACTTTCTTTATTCAAGAAATACCTTCTTTTAGTTTTGTCTCATTAATACTTCTTGTTAGTGTTCTTTGAAAGCAAATAAAATTATAAACGAGTACTACTTCGTTTGAATACTAAGAGATGAAGTTCTTAATAATATTTTCAGTTTTATAGTTTTGGCACGTAGACCTTATAGAAGTTATACCCTTCAAATGTTGAAAATTGAAAACAAAATGATGTAAATCCATTAAATGCATATACTGTCAGATTATGGTGAGATTCCATCTTTCAAAAAACACAAATACATTGTTAACATTGAACTGGTTTTGTATACAGGATGAGTCAGAATAAGACCAACGAACTCCAACTACATTTCGAGGTGAATAGGTATGTCCTAAAATGCATTCCCTCTGAAATACAGGGTGTCGAGGGTACGAAAAAATTAAGATTAAATTTGATTTCTCCAAAATTCCTGAAGGAAAAATTTGAAACTTGGTACACTAATCAAGGTTTATCAACGTGCTAATTTGAAGATATAATTCTTTATTTTCGTAAACCAGTGGCGTAGTTACGATGGTATAAGGTCATATGTTCCTTCAAATTTTCTTGGGACAAGTGAATGGACAAATGAGCGTTCGACATCAGTTCGGCTCATCGATACTTAACCTTATAGTCATGACATTCCATGTGCCTGAAAGTGGAGATTTCTGAGATAATTGAGGAGAACTGAAGATATGTCCTCAGTGGAGACATAATTTTCTTTGTGCAATAATCGCATAACGCTAATTTTTTACAACATATCGGCATATGTGTCAACCTCTTGAAGATTTTCAATGTTGGGAGAATCGAAAACATAGTACGGGTGAGTCAGAGAGAGACCAGTAACTCCGTTTTTCTATTCATCATATTATTTGATTGAATCGATGTCGTGGATTCACTGATATGTTACCATACTTTCTTGCATATGATTGTTTCTACAGATGAACTGACAAACAATCCCAAACTCAAATTCATAATACACCTCTTGGATGAGAGTTGAGGTCCGAAATAATTTTTGCGAAAAACTGAAGATAAGTACTCTTAATTTGTTGAAGTATAATTATCAAAGCCATTTCTGTTTGAAGGTTGTAGACGATGTGGTAGCTTGATTACTATCGTTTCGGACGTCCATCGTCTCAATGTATTCAAAAAGGTTTTTACGACGTTTCGAATGCTTGTATCTGCAATCGTCTTCAGGTGAATACTGACAAGTTTAGGTGCTACTTACCAATTTATATGACTGTGGGCGCAATGATGCGTGCAATTCCGCCATGTGCAGCGGTGCGTGTAATTCCGCGTGGTGTGGTGGTGCGTGAAGTTTCGCGTCTCTGCAGCCCGCCAGAAAGAGCAATCAGGGGTTTCCATACGTTCTTGATCTCAACGCTTGGTTGACTAAAGGCGTTAGTGGATTCGATGTAGGCGGCCTCTTTGATCTTTCGTTTGAACCAATGCTCCTCTCTATGTAGAACACTTGCGTCGTCCCATAGAACTCGATGGTGCTCAGTCCAGGCGTGGTCAGCGATTCCCAATTTTGATGTTTCTCCACGTTGAGTCCATTTCTTGTACTTATCCAATCTTACCGATAACGGTCTCTTTGTCTCTCCAATGTAGAAATCTCCGCATCCACATGGAACTCCATAAATGCAATTCTTACTGATTTCATTTTTGTTGTCAGGTTTGGTCTTGGTCAGGAAACTCCGTAAAGTACTGCCGGATTGGAAGCAGCTCTTGATGTTGAACTTGTTTCCGATCCTTCTGATCTTCTCGGAGACACCTCTGATGTACGGAAGGCAGATCACTGTGCTTTGTTGTTGCTCTTCAGATGTCTTCGTTCTCCGGAGTTGTTTCAATACTTCTTCTAGGAGTTTCTTGGGATATCCATTCTGGTGGAGGTCCTCTCTGATGTGGTTTAATCCGGCTTCTAGTGACTCCACGTCGTTGCATAGGTGCTTCGCTCTCTCCACCAAAGTTCTCACGATCCCTCTCTTCGTCGAACTCGGATGGTTGGAGCTATAACTTATTATTTCAACTAAACCACTTACAGGAGTAGAGGAGTCCCTGCTGGAAAAGGGATTGAACTTTGCAGTTGCACCTAAAACAATACCTATCCTGGACATTGTTAGCTCTGTAGAGTCGATCAGCAGCAGAATGAATCCCATCCAGGCAGAAGAGTTCAGATGGAAAGTGAGAAAGACACTCGAGAAGGAGAGGAATCCCCGGAGTAACATCACTGCAGGGGAACAGAGGGCCCTGAAAATTCTACAAAAGGATTCATCCATAAAGATTCTTCCAGCCGATAAAGGAAACGCCACAGTTATCATGGACACCACAACATATGATGACAAGATAGAGTCGTTACTCCACACAGGGAACTATAAACTCTTGAAGAAGGATCCGACACCCACTATAGGAAGAAAGATCTACAACACTCTGAGGAAATTCAAACACTTCATTCCAGACAACGAACGATCACATCTAAGGCCACACTACAGTAAACCACCGCATCTCTACGGGCTTCCGAAAATCCACAAACCAGACATGCCACTGAGACCGATCACCAGCTCACGGAACTCACCAACCTACAAGTTATCGAAATACCTTCTACCGATACTCCAACCCTTATAAGGAAATAGCAGTTCATACGTCAAGAATTCCAAGCACTTCGTTGACACCATCACAGATGTTGAACTTGGACCAGAAGATCGTTTCATCAGCTTCGACGTGGAGAGCCTTCACACCAATGTCCATATAGTGAAATCTCTCAGTATTATCGAAAGGAAACTCGAAGAGAATGACCAGCTGCACGAGAGGACTGACCTTCCTACCCACGCAATATTGGAATTACTGCAGTGCTGTCTACAGAACTCATATTTCCAGGAAAAGGACCGTTTCTCCTCCCAAGTCGACGGACTCCCGATGGGATCTTTCCTTTCTCCAATCATCGCCAACATATACATGGAGTGGTTCGAAGAATTGGCTATACGGGAGGCAGAAAACAAACCAAAGCTGTGGTTGAGGTACGTGGATGACACCTTCATTGTATGGAATCACGGAGACGAACATCTCCAGGATTTCTTCTCAGGAATGAACAGAATCAGGGATTCGATCAAGTTCACGATGGAGATGGAAACCAACAGTGCCTTACCCTTCCTCGATGTGAACGTTGAGAGAATAGGCAATGGAATTCGCACCTCCGTCTACAGAAAGAAGACACATACGGGGCAGTACCTCAGTTACAGCTCCAACCATTTGAGTTCGACGTAGAGAGGGATCGTGAGAACATTGGTGGAGAGAGCGACGCACCAATGCAACGACGTGGAGTCACTAGATGCCGAATTAAACCACATCAGAGAGGACCTCCCACGGAATGGATAACCCAAGAAACTCCTAGGAGAAGTATTGAAACAACTCCGGAGAACGAAGACATCTGAAGAGTAACAACAAAACACAGTGATCTGCCTTCCGTACATCAGAGGTGTCTCCGAGAAGATCAGAAGGATCGGAAACAAATTCAACATCAAGAGCTGCTTCCAATCCGGCAGTACTTTACGGAGTTTCCTGACCAAGACCAAACCTGACAACAAAAATGAAATCAGTAAGAATTGCATTTATGAAGTTCCATGTGAATGCGGAGATTCCTACATTGGAGAGACAAAGAGACCGTCATCGGTAAGATTGGATGAGCACAAGAAATTGACTCAACGTGGAGAAACATCAAAATCGGGAATCGCTGACCACGCCTGGACTGAGCACCATCGAGTTCTATGGGACGACGCAAGTGTTCTACATAGAGGGGAGCATTGGTTTAAACGAAAGTTCAAAGAGGCCGCCTACATCGACTTCATTAACGCCTTTAGTCAACCAAGCGTTGAGATCAAGAACGTATGGAAACCCCTGATTGCTTTTTCTGGCGGGCTGCAGAAGCGCGAAACTTCACGCACGCCATTTCTGATTGAATTATCTAAGAAAATATTATCCAATCAACATATTTTTGATAAAGAATAAAAATTTTGTGTATTAATATCTACTTGAATTATTCCTTTCAATTCGTGATAACTAGTTGCAAAGTCGTTCCTATCATGCTAGTTTGTGGTAGGCTGTTCAGTACACCACTGATCAACGCATTGAACATACACGAAATTTGGCACTAAAAAAAAACGTTACATTTTTTCTTTCTTCCCGGTAGAAACACACTAATATATCGATACTTACATTAGACATAATTTGAAAGTAACCCAAAACAGTTTGTATTATTGTCAAGTCATTTATCATCATTTCAGTCGGTGAACATCGTTTCAAAATGGATTATTCATTTGAAGAATATACAGATATGCATTTCGATTATGGTGAAAAAGGGGGAAAATGCCAGATCCGCTGCAGAATTATTTCAACATAGATATCCAAACAAACATCATCCACATTTCACCACTTTCATAGCTGTGCATCGACGATTGAAGAATACGGGGTCCTTCGAATCCAGTAAACACCATTGTGGTGCGAATAGGACTAAACGGGATAATGTTACGGAAGAAAAAATTATTGAACGATTAGCAGCAGATCCTCCTACCAGCACTCGGGCAATTTTGTATAGGTAATTATTGTTTTTCTCCATCAAGAACATGTTGATTGGATAATATTTTCCTAGATAATTCAACCAGAAATGGCTTTGATAATGATATCCCAACATGAACTTCAACAAATTGGGAATACTTCTCTTCAGTTTTTCGCAAAAATTATTTCAGACCTTAACTCTCATCTGAGTGGAGTATTATGATTTATTATGTCAAAACAATCATATGCAAGAATGTATGGTAACATATCAGTGAATCGACGACATCGATTCGATCAAATAATATGATGAATGAAAAAATGGAGTTATCGGTCCCATTCTGACTCTCCCGTACTGAGTTTCTGATTCTCCCAACATTAAAAAATGTTTGGGAGGTTGACACATATGACACAATTAACATCATGCGATTATTGCACATAGGAAATTATGTGTCTACTAGGGACAATTATCTCAGAAACCTCCACTTTTAGGCACATGGAATGTTTTGACTTTAAGGTTGAGTACCGATGAGCCGAACTGATGTCGAACGCTCATTTGTCCATTCACTTTTCCCAAGAGAATATGAAAGAACATATGACCACATACCATCGTAACTACGCTACTTGTTCACGAAAATAAAAAATTATAACTTCAAATTAGCACGTTGACAAACCTCGAGTAGTATACCAAGTTTCAACTTTTTTCCTTTAGGAATTTTGAAGAAAACAAATTAAATATTTTTTTTTTTTTCGTTCTTCCGACACCCTGTATCTCAGAGGGGATGCATTTTACGACATACTTCGATAGCAACTTTTCACCTCGAAATGAGGTGGGGAATCTGTAGTCGGAGTTTGTCGGTCTTATTCTGACTCACCCTGTATAAAATTATCAAGTACTACAGTTTTCTAGGATCAAATTGATGGGCTAGGTTGGAAGGGGGTGGCTAACTTGGAGGTTGGAGTAATATTAATTATAACTTATTCAATGTATCAAGTTGAAATATAGTTAAGTAAAATGACAGATAATTGATAACATATATAGAATGTAAGAATTAATGTCAACGTAGGTTAGTCCTCCTGGGATTCCCAAAAGTGTGAACATGGGTTTGAAATTACAATTAGAGGGTATTCGTGTGTTAGAGCAATTAACACCATCATTTTTCATTTCGCGTGAAATTCGTAAATATTTGAGTAGATTCAATCTTCTAAAGTTATAATCATATTAAACCAATGCACCAAAAAGGAAAAAATAATGTCTTCAATTGTTTGACCTATGTTATTCTGTAAGTAGCATATTATATATTTTGCCGCGCAAGAATACATATTTCATATTCGCTGCAGCTTTTGAATCTGCTACTCACAGAATAAATCAGGTCGAACAATTGAAGAATGTTTTTCCTTTTCAGTTCGTTTGTATAAAAGCTCGTCTTAAACGTCTTTTTTCAATCATGTTCATTTAATTATTCTAGGACATTGATGGAATTCGTTATGTTATTGAATTCCGACAAGAATTTATAATCTCCGACTCCAAAAAACCCACATACCAATTTTGAATGGAATCGGGCTATAATAACAAAACTCGACGTCATCTTGGAGCCGCCGTCTTGAATTCGTGGATTTTACAATAAAATCATAATGTCCACCCCACAAAACCCTCACACACCAATTTTTGTATGGGGTCGGCTTTAGAATAGCCCCATGGTAAATCCTGCCTGTCGTAAGAGGCGACTAAAAGGATAACCGTAGGTGGAAGATGGTCTCATCGCCCGGTGAAATACCACCATATCGACTTTGTGTGCTGTGAAATGGATCATTCCATGTTTCAGTGTTCGGTCGATACTTTCCGGTCTCCCTCTTTCCTTTTCCCCAATTCCTCCTTTATTTTCAGGTACATCCTAATAGTAATAATGATGAAGTCTCCTAGAGTAAAACACTCCGGAAGTAAAATACCTCTCCATTCGGATTTCCGGGCGAGAGGTACTCGAGGGGACTCAACATTAAAAATTAATTTTTGCAACATCCGCGGACTCAACAAGAACATCAATGACGTCCACCATCACCTACAGACGAAAAAACCGGATATTCTGGCTCTAACAGAAACACAAGTAAACTCGTCCACCAACAAGGTCCATATGCTTTGTCCTGGTTACGAACTCCATTCTCGATTCAGGTTCAAAGGTGGAGTCTGCCTTTACGCTAAGGCTAACCTTTCATGCCAGCGTGAAGAGAGTTTGGAACCGAAAGACTTTGATGTGATGTGGTTCAAGCTATCTGATAACAAACTGACTAAGTTCCTCTGCTGCCTTTACCTATCACCTAATGAACCTTCATATAACGACCTCTTTGAGTTCTTATCACTCAAACTGGACTACATTCAGGAGAACCATCCAACAGCTGAAACCATAATCATGGGAGACTTTAATGTCATAACGCTGCCTGGCTCAAATTCTCTAACAAAACAGATGATGCAGGTCGTCAAGCCGAGGCCTTCGCCATCACTCATGGTCTAGAACAACTGGTCGAGCTACCAACCCGCATCCCTGATTCAACAACCAGTCTGCCAATACACTAGATCTTTCCTCACCACCAATCCTGACCCGTATAGAATAGAAGTTTGTGCCCCACTTGGAAACTCTGATCCACACCCTCATCTCCACAACATGCTCTTTCCATTTACCATCGAGCTGCACAATACCACCCGTCTCATGTGGCATTACAATTCGGCCGACTGGGAAGGTCTTCGTAATGTTTTCTCAAGCTTCCATGGAAGAGAGTTTGTTTCTCTTCAGTAGATCAACACGATGTGCTGAGACAATTTCTGAAATCATCATGTTGGGGATGCAAACTTACTACCGAATACCGAAAGAAGAACATCATCCGATAAGACCTGGTTTAACAGAAACTTCTCCAGAGCTGTGGCTTCCGAACAGGCAATACCATCGATGGCTAAAAATCCGCCCTGAGACCAGAGCAGCATATGTCGAGGTAGGGGCATGCAAAGAGACAATAGAATGCTCAAAGATGCCAAATGCAAAATGAGATCAAAACTTGTTGAATGTCCTAACGGATCCGTCATTTTGGTCTTTCGCCAAAGCTGGGAAAACTTCACTTCCAGCTCATTTCCTCTAACCAAAGAAGATGGAACATAGCAACGACTGCGGAAAAGCATATCTTTGGCACTATTTGCTGGAAATTCCATCTGATTCTCGGGAAAACAACTCCCGAACATTACACCTATTGACAGTCATGCCGAGATACCTTTCGCCAACGTACTATCAGAAGATTTTGCTGGTCTCACACCAACAAAGCCTGTGGATCTGACGGAATCCCGCCGATTGTTCTCCAAGAAATTGCTCCCGAACTAACACTGTTCTTTGCAAGTTGTTCAACCACTCTTACAATTTGGGGTATTCCGTCAATTGGAAAATTGCAAGAGTACGCAGTCCCTAAAAGGCGAAAGGCCCTCCTAGCACTTCAGACCTATCGCACTGCTATCTATTATTTCAAAGGTCATGGAAAAGCCATCAACATCGAGCTCCTGAAATATCTGGAGACTCAGGAATTGTCAACGATAGGCAATATGGCTTCACGCCATCAGAGATCAACTGTGACCTGCTCGCTTACGTCTCACATATATAGCGGCTATCTATTGAAAAGTATGGAGAAACTTTAGCTGTGGTAGATATCTCCAAGGCGTTCGATCAGTTTGGCACAGGGACTCCTCGCCAAGCTTCCGTCTTATGGCTTGCCCCTCAGCTGTGTTCTCTGCTGCTAGTTTCTCTCAAACAGGTCTCTCCATGTAGTGGTCGATGGAGTTTCATCTGACACTCTACTCATAAATACTGGTGTTCCTGGGATCTATTCTCGCACCTACACTATTTCTACTTCACATCAACGACCTGTTGAAGCAACTTCATCTCCAGTACACAGCTTTGCTGATGATAGTACCCTCTATACCGCTTTTCTCTTTTCAGGGCCCTATATCAGCCCGTGAAACCAGAAATGAACGAGGAAGAAATGTTAATAATATAAATATGGACTTAGCAACAATTCTCGAATGGGGATCTAATAACTTGGTAGAATTCAATGCAAACAAAACACAAGCATGTCTTTTCTCTAGAAAGCCGATCTCACTGTGCCTAACATAACTTTGTCAGGAGTAACCATACCACTGAATTCATCCATATCGATGTTGGTATTACTATCAGCAATAAATTTCCTGGGAAAATCACGAGTCCACTGCCAAAGTGCATCCCAAGAACTTGGTTTTGTTTCGTGCCAAGAGCTATTTCACCCCCAGTCAGCTGCTTATGATCTATAAGGCACAGATCCGACCTGTCCTGGAATACTGTTCCCATATTTGGAGTGCGGCACCTAAACATATCCTGAGGCTATTGGATTCTGTCCAAAAAAGGGCAATTCGTCTCGTCGGTGATGCCTCGCTTACAAACTCGCTCACTTGTCTGGAACACCGTAGAAAAGTTGGCGATTTGTCTCTATTTTATAGATATTTTCATGGGCGATGTTCTTCTGAAATATCAACAATCGTTCCTACTTTGGCAGTCTCTTCGAGATTAACCCGTCAAGTTCAGTCATCACACCCCTTCGTGGTTACTTTGGAGACCTGCAGAACATCACTCTCCAAAGACTCATTCATCCAACGAACAGCGAGGCTTTGGAACTCATTGCCCAGGGAGGTGTTCCCCGAGGCATACAACCTTCAGAAATTTAAGAAGAACACCAACTCCTACCTTCTTTCCCTTGGTTCCCACGATGTTCTCTGAACATTACAGGATATCCCTTTTCGTGGGAACCAGAACATAAAAAAAAAAAAAAAAAAAATTTGATGAAATCGGGCCATAATCATAAAACTCGTCGCCATTTCGAATTCGCCATGTTGAATTAGTAGATTTGGACGAAACAACCCTCACAGACCAATTTTTATTGGAATTGGGCTATACCACAGAACTCGTCACCATATTGGACAGAAAATTCGTGATTTCTGTTCCCGAAAACCCCACCAAACCAATTTTGAATAGAATCGAACCATAACAAAACAATCACGAAACTCGTCCGCCATATTGGAGCCGTCATTTTGTTTTTTTTCCCAGAAAATTCCATAATGCACTGTCACCCGGATCATGAACACTTGCCAAATTTCACGTTACTAAGACAACTAGAAAGGGGTCAAATTTGAGTTGTAAGATTTGATTACAAACCCACAGACAGGTGAAACTGAATACAACTTCAAAAGGCAGAAAATTGGCAAGCTATTTTTCGAATCTGCCTATAATTGAATCAAGATATGATATTCTTCATCTTCTAATATGCACTGAACTAAATAATGAATAAATAGTAATACTAATAACTAAAGTTGAAAAAGATTTTCTTCAAATTGAAAAATGGTTCAAAAATCAATTACTCACCATAAATTTTGAAAAAATGTTTTTTATACCTTTCAGCTCATATAAAAAAAACTTACCACATTTTAAAAAACTACAAATCGTGGACAATCACAAAACTATCGAGATAAACTCAGCCACGAGCGTGAAATAATTAGGTATTCATATTGACAGCCACTTAAAGTGGGATACCCATATAGAATATATCATGAAAAAACTACGATCGTTAATCTATTTATTCTATAAATCCAAAAATTTTCTCCATCAAAATGACCAAATTACCCTGTATAATTCCTTGGTAGTACCATACCTCAGTTATGGAATAATTGCAAAACTCATCCACTTCCGCTAGAAAATATACTCAAGCGTTTTTACAAAATTATTCTAAGAAAACCCCATACATATTCTTCGGAAAAATTACTCCAGGAAATGAAGCTCTTTAATCCAAGACAAATATATTTCTATAATGCTGCCAACCACCTATACAAAAATAAATACACTCTAGAAACCGCTCACAACTCCAGATACGACACCAGATCAAAAACTCTTTTTTCTGTTCCACACATGAATAAAACTGTTGGACAAAGAAGTTTAAACTACTTAGGCCCCAAAATTATAAACTCGCTTCCGTTCGAAATTATAAATATACATTCCACAAAAAAATTCGAAATACTCCTAAAATAATTCGTATCAGGAAATAAAACAACAATAGAAAAAATTATAGACCCCAAAAATAACTGAAAACAAAATATTTATATCCCAAACTTTTATACTTTTATATTTTAGATTATGTTTAATATTTTTAACTAAATTTTCCATTTTACATCCTATACTGTGTATACGTATATATTTATCGTCATTTTACTCTTCGTACCATTTCATATTTTATATAGCATTTTTTTTTTTTTTTTTTATGTTCTGGTTCCCACGAAAAGGGATATCCTGTAATGTTCAGAGAACATCGTGGGAACCTAGGGAAAGGAGGTAGGAGTTGGTGTTCTTCTTAAATTTCTGAAGGTTGTATGCCTCGGGGAACACCTCCCTAGGCAATGAGTTCCAAAGCCTCGCTGTTCGTTGGATGAACTAGTCTTTGGAAATTGATGTTCTTCAGGTCTCCAAAGTTACCACTAATGGGTGTGATGACTGAACTTGACGTGTTAATCTCGAAGATACTGCCAAAGCTGGAACGATTGTTGATATTTCAGAAGAGCATCGCCCATGAAAATATCTATAAAATAGAGACAAATCGCCAACTTTCTACGGTGTTCCAGAAAAGTGAGCGAGTTTGTAAGCGAGGCATCACCGACGAGACGAATTGCCCTTTTGGACAGAATCCATAGCCTCAGGATATGTTTAGGTGCCGACTCCAAATATGGGAACAGTATTCCAGGACAGGTCGGATCTGTGCCTTATAGATCATAAGCAGCTGACTGGGGTGAAATAGCTCTTGGCACGAAACAGAAAACCAATTTTTTGGGATGCACTTTGGCAATGGACCTCACGTGATTTTCCCAGGAAAGGTTATTGCTGATAGTAATACCAAGCATCGATATGGATGGCTTCAGTGGTATGGATTACTCCGACAAAGTTATGTTGGGCTCATTGAGATCGTCTTTTCTAGATAAAATACATGCTTGTTTTTTGTTTTCATTGAATTCTCCCAAGTTATTATATCCCCATTCGAAATTGTTGCTAAGTCCATATTTATATCATTAACATTTCTTCCTCGTTCATTTCTTGTTTCACGGGCTGATATTCGGGCCCTGGAAGAGAAAGCGGTATGGAGGGTACTATCATCGGCAAAGCTGTGTACTGGACATGAAGTTGCTTTCAACAGGTCGTTGATGAAGTAGAAATAGTGTTGGTGCGAATAGATCCTTGCGGAACACCAGCATTTATGAGTAGAGTGTCAGATGAAACTCCATCGACCACTACATGGAGAGACCTGTTTGAGAGAAAACTAGCAAGCAGAACACAGCTGAGGGGCAAGCCATAAGACGGAAGCTTGGCGAGGAGTCCTGGTGCCAAACTCGATCGAACGCCTTGGAGATATCTAATGCCACAGCTAAAGTTTCTCCATACTTTTCAATAGATAGCTGCCATATATGTGAGACGTAAGCGAGCAGGTCACCAGTTGATCTCTGATGGCGGAAGCCATTTGCCTATCGTTGACAATTCCTGGGGTCTTCCAGATATTTCATGAGCTCGATGTTGATGGCTTTTTCCATGACCTTTGAAATAATATATAGCAGTGCGATAGGTCTGTCGTTGCTAGGTAGGGCCTTTTTGCCTTTATTAGGACCTGGCTGTACTCTTACAATTTTCCAATTGGACGGAAATACCCCCAAATTGTAGAGTGGTTGAACAACTTGCAAAGAACAGGTGTTAGTTCGGGGGCACATTTCTTGGAGAACAATTGGCGGGATTCCGTCAGATCCAGAGGCTTTGTTGGTGTTGAGACCCAGCAAAATCTTTCTGATAGTACGTTGGCGAAAGGTGATCTCGGGCATGTGACTGTCAATAGGTGTAATGTTCGAGGGTTGTTTTCCCGATGAATCCAGAGTGGAATTTCCAGCAAATAGGTGCGCAAAGATATTGGCTTTTTCCTGGGCAGTCGTTGCTAGTGTTCCATCTTCTTTGGTTAGAGGAGGAAATGAGCTGGAAGTGAAGTTTCTTCCCACAGCTTTGGCAAAAGACCAAAATGAACGGGATCCGTTAGGATATTCAGCAAGTTTTGATCTTATTTTGGCATTGTGGGCATCTTTTGAGCATTCTATTGTCTCTTTGCATATGCCTCCAGCCTCGACATATGCTGTTCTGGTCTCAGGGCCCGGATTTTTTAGCCATCGATGGTATGCTGCCTGTTTGGAAGCCACAGCTCTAGAGCATTTTCTGTTAAACCAGGTCTTATCGGATGATGTTCTTCTACTTATATTATCATTAAACTGAAACATTTACATTTATATAAAAATTTTTTTATCGCACACAGTGACTAGTGCTTATCCCTTATAAGTGCTCGACACTCGCGAATATATTCCAACGTTAAATTGTAAACATAGGAACTTGTGAGCCTTGTTCAATAAACGTTATTATTATTATTATTAATAACCATAACAATACAATAACATTAATTAGCACAACATGAACAATAAGATACATCCATTTGTGTTTCTTCTTTGTTCAACAATCAATAGCTTTTTTTAAGTGAAACTTGAAAGATTTCAGTGTCACTAGATCAAATAGTTCTCTATGCATATTCAATGGAGTCTGGGCATGTACTAAACTTGACTGTGTTATGCCTTGGAATTGTATATGAATCAAATTCACGAGTGTACTGAAATGCGCTTTGAGAGTAATTCATAAAGATGATTAGGAATACGACAGTGGACGATTGAGTTAATAATGGAGCCATATGGTAATGTGAATCTGTACTCTACTTTAAGAATTTTCATCTCGTTATAGAATGGGGTAATATGATTTATCCTCTGAATATATAGTTATTTTGGAGAACTTCCAAACGATTTTTCATTCTCTCGTTTAGGTACAGATAATAGACACTAGTACCGTAGTCTATTTGTGTTAATATTAGAGAATTTACTTAGTTAATTTTTGGATATTGGGGAAGTATATGGTTATATCTCCATAATGACTTGAATTTGAAATAGCAAATTTTCAGTTTGATTAAGACATGATTTTCAAAAGTAGGTTGCTTATCGAAAGTTATTCCTAAGTTTTTGCAGACAGTACTTAGATCTATGTTCACATCACCAACCCATATATTTTGAATCTGGTTCATTTTATATCGGTTCACCAATACCTTAGTACCTAAGCACATTGCTACAGTTTGAGACGGATATATCAGGAGACCATGATCCACAGAAAACTTTCACTACTTCACAAATATTCTCATTTAGGTCGCAGGCACAATAAATTTGAACGTCGTCTGCATAAAGATGTAAATTCCAGTCAGATGTTATGCAATCCACGAGCTTTGATGTAAATATAATGAATAGTGAAGGACCTACGCCACATTTTACTTCACAATTGCCCGATACATTCTGACCAATTTTCACGCACTGAGTTCGATGTGCTAGGTATCTATGAAACCATTGTAGGGCGGAGGCTCTCAGCCCATAGTATTTCAGTTTAACTAACAACAATGAATGTTTAACCATATCGAAAGCTTTACGGTAGTCCAGTAAAACTGTGTATGTTGTAAGGGAATTATCAACATTTCTGGTGACATCAGTCGTAATACGCATCAAGGCTGTTGTGGTACTATGTGATTTTCGAAATTCGGTATTATTTCATGTTCATTGGCATAATTCATCAGGAGAACAGGTAATACTTCTCTAGTACTTTTGACATGGTTGAAAGGACATTGATTGGTCTCAGTTGTTTCAATTCAATAGCTTTGGGAATTTTGGAGAGGGGGAAGATGAAAGGTTGCTTCCAAATTTTTGGGACAACTCCACAACTCAAAGAAAAGTTTACCATATCCGAGCTAGCCTCTTAACAATATTCGAATGCGCATTTCAGCTTTATCAAATTGATGCCATCAATACCATAAGCATTAGATTTGATGGAGTTCAGAGTAGTCTAAAGTGTTTCCACCACGATCTGATCAAGGCTGCTCGGTTCAATGTCAACTTTGAAGCGGGTTGAATTGTAAACGTGTAACAAGTCTTCCCCGATATCGCATGCTACTGTGGTTGATCGAAAAAAATTATTTATCAGGTGTACATTCTCTATTTCAGGTGGTATTTCGAACGAAGGTTTGTTGTGGATATTCCAGTTAGAGAAACCCCTCCACATTTATTTTGGATTGTTTTTATTCAACTCAATCTGATGCTGGATGTAGGCAACCTTCTCATTGCGAATAGCTCTAGATACATAACTTCTGAGCTCCTTATAATAGTTGGGGTGTTCAATAGATTTAGTGCTTTTATATTTTCTATAGGCCTTATGTTTCAATTCGACCATTTTTTTATTTGTGTATGTTAAATATGGACGATGTGTTTTTCTAATTGTAATAGTTCTCAAAGGCGCATGTTTATCAAAAAGAAGCAAAATACAATCATTCACAAAGTATACCTTCTCATCGATATGAGGGAAGTTTTCTACTTGCTTCCAGTAGATAGATCGTCCATCACTAGCAAAAGCTTCATGATCAGAATTGGAGAAATTCCTGTAATTAGCTTTTTTGGATTCTCAGTAGGAATGTCGTATTGGAGTTCACAGTAAGCGAGTCTATGATCTGTTATGTCGTTCATGTCTAATGTTCATTCACGGTAACACCTTTGCTTGTGCAAATTATATCTAGTAGTGTTGACGAATTTTCAATTACTGTGGTTGGCTAATCAATGATTCGTTGGAGTTCGAATATAGTACAGATGTTGACGAGTTCACCGTATGGTTTCGTGTTTGCTATCAGCATGTCTATATTAGCATCTCCTAGTAGAACAATTCCATCTGAGTTCATACTAGGGCTTCTTCAAGTTCATTCAAGCATTGGAGGGGGCTGATGGAGGATGAAGATAGTTAGCCATAACTATTCCAGATGCTCATTATGAACGAGATCCAGCTTGATCAATTTGTATTTCAGTCAAAAACTTATATAGCAGCAAACTTTTTCACCCCTGCCTGTTCTATCAGATCGAAGTAACTCATAGCCTGGTATTTGAATCAGATTCGAAGGATAGTCAGGTGATAGCCATGTTTCCGAGATTGAAAATTATATTGCACTATATGGCCTAGAATTAATCAAATTTGGGTACAAGGAAACGTATGTTTACATGACAGATACTCGATAGTTTTTTGGAGTTGAATCAGTGGAGTCATTATTGGTGGCATCTGTAAGTTTCGTGGTATCTGAATTTGATTGAGCAAAATTGAATTGAAGTTACTATTATTATATTCGTTCAATGGAATCGTGAGCAGAAATTTTGAAGAGCAAAACTTTCAGCTCTCTATCTCAGAAACTCGACCAGAATGCATTCCAGTTCGAAGAACGAATTCATATTCATATCAATTTTCCTCTGCATGATACGATCCATTTTTCAATGGCTATGCGACCATGCCTGTCTGAACTACTGCAAACGACCAGTACCGATATGGACGAATTGTGGGAAGCCACTGACCGTACATCGAGAAGAATGCGCATTTCTTATTTTCTTTTATTTTTGTTGGCAATTCACTTCAGTGAACCGCGATACCGCACTACACTGTATGAGAATAATGAGATTCCAGAAAAACATCTCCGATATTTATATTGATAAAGCATTCGATGGAGCAGGCCGTGTTTCCCGGGATTTTTTGTATCTGGAAATAACGCGTTGTTTTTTCGGGGAGGCCTGGAATAGCTATTTGGGGTTGGATTTGGTGTTTTGATACATTAAAATTCACACTCAATATTCAACGTGTTTTGAAAATATTGTGGTAGAAATGAAAGGGGAAATATCTTGACGTACCACGAAATACGTGTGGAAAACTGAAATATTTTTGTTAATATAGTGTTGGTTCAATTCCCGATAAGACACTGGAAAATAATAAATAGATTCCAAGTGGCCACCAGTTTTCTCAAGCTAATGAAATTATTGTTTTTGATGAATCGATATACAGTGTGTCCCCCGTCTAATAAAAACACCCCAGCCGAAGAACTCAATTAGATCTTTACAATTTTTTATATTGGAGAAGCCATTAAAGCATAGCTTGTTTTGCGGGACATTCTCCTATATTTTCTATAAGATACAAAGTAATCATAATTAATTCACTGGATTAGGATTACGAGGAAAGGAAAAATGTATATATATATATATATATATATATATTTATATATATATGCATCCCCTCTGAGATACAGGGTGTCGAAAGTACGAAAACAATTAAAATTTAATTTGTTTTTTCAAAAATTCCTCAGAGAAAACATTTGAAACTTGGTACACTAATCAAGGTTTATCAACGTGCTAATTTGAAGTTATAATTTTTTATATTCATAAACACAGTGGCGTAGTTACGATGGTATGTGGTTATATGTTCCTTCATATTTTCTTGTGACAAGTGAATGGACAAATGATATCAGTCAACCAAAATGTCAAAACATTCTATGTGCCTGAAAGTGGAGGTTTCTGAGATAATTGACAAAAACTGAAGATATGTCCTTAGTAGAAACATAATTTTCTATGTGCAATAATCGCATAATGCTAATTTCTTACAACATATCGGAATATGTGTCAACCTCCTGAACATTTTTTAATGTTGGGAGAATCGGAAACATGGTACGGGTGAGTCAGAATGAGACCGATAACCGATTTTTTCATTCATCATATTATTTGACCGAATCGATGTCGCGGATTCACTGATATGTTACCCTACTTCCTTGCATATGATTGTTTTGACAGATCAACTGACAAACAAACCCAACCTAAAATTCATAATACTCCACTTAGATAAGAGTTAAGGTTTGAAATAATTTTTGCGAAAAACAGAAGATAAGTACTCTTCATTTGTTGAAGTTCATGTTAGAGTATCACTATCAAAGCCATTTCTGATTGAATTATCTAGGAAAATATTATCCAATCAACATGTTTTTGATGAAGAAAAACAATTCTTGCGTATTAAATGATTTCTTGCGATTCGTGATAACTAGTTGCAAAGTTGAGCCTTTCATGCTGGTGTGTGGTAGGCTGTTCAGTACACCACTGATCAACGCATAAAACATACATAAAATTTGGAACTTAAAAGAAACGTAGCCTTTTTCATTGTTCCCATTAGAAACACACTGACATATTGATACTTACATTAGACATAATTGACAGTAACCCAAAACAGTTTGTATCATTGTCAAGTCATCTGTCATCATTTCAGTCAGTAAACATCGTTTCAAAATAGATTATCTATCTGAAGAATATACAGGGGAAATGCCAGAGAAAAACACTCTAGCTGAAAGCAAAAATAATGATTTCCATGTGTCTTAACCCTACGACTCTACTCAACTGAGTGAAGTCTATGTACACAGCTCACTATGTTGTTAGATTGAAACCCAGTCTTATCTATCAAAAATGAATGAATGGAATGTATCTAGAGTCAGTGCGCGGTATTTAGTTACTGAAAATAACATTTTATCAATAACTAAGAAAGCAGTAAAAAATTGAAAATTATTAATCTACAATTAAAAAACCGTTTGATAAGAATATTGTGTGTGACATCCAGAATCTGAAACAGGAAAAAATGGTAGACTGCATTTTCGTGTTTTTGTAACAATCTGGCACATCAGACCTTTTCCTATCATATATTTATAATAAGAATCAACAAAAATCGACAAAATCTAAGATGGCTGCTGTTCAGCTTCAAATAATTATCACAACTGTCAGATTATACAAGTTTTCTGAATTCTTGAGGTAGTTTTCATTCGTGCTTTGATAACAATCGCAATTTCTATTGAATATTATTTTAATAAGACATCCCTATTCATAATAAATAATATGGATATGGACGATTTTGATAATACTCCGCCAGAGATATTGGAAAAAGCTGCAAAAGTAACGTTAGATTTGTTGCCGGGAATTTCAAGGAAGAATTATGAATTGGCATACAAAAAATTTATGGAATGGAGAAGAAATACAAAAATAAAATCTTTTTCGGAAAGTGTACTTTTGGTATACTTTGAAGAGATGTCGAAAACTTTGAAGACGTCCACACTTTGATCACAATATTCAATGTTGCTGAGTACTATCAGTATAAAAAATAATTGATATATCCACGTATCAAAAATTACGTTCATTTCAAAAATCAAACATATTGACAGCAGACCAATTGCAGAGATTTTCAAGCGAAGCTCCAGACAAGGAATATCTACTAATGAAGGTAAGTTCATTCAGGAGAAACTATTTTTCGAATTTCTTTCACTTTTTTCCTCGAATTAACATCATAGCTTTTTGTAATTATTGAGTTTTTTTAGTTGATAAAAAGAATTAGATGATTATTAAAATTTCTGTTTCAAATTCTGCTAGATAGATATATGTTATTTTAAACAAGACTTTCAAAATAAGGCTCAGTGGTGCGGTGGATAGTGCACCCGCGTGGCACACAGACGACCCGGGTTCAAAACCCGGGCTGGAATGTTTTTTTTTAATTAAATTTTACATCCTGACATTTTTATTTTGGGGTTGCAGTGGCTCTTGGCGTGGCAGGGGCATGTCGTAGAGAAGACTTGTGGAAATTAAAAACCGATAATTTAGAGGATTTAAATTTGGCTTTACTGGTGAAATCAGATAACACCAAAACAGAAAAGTCAAGAATGTTTACTGTAACAGGATAATTTTATAATATATATGAAAAATATGCTGCTCATCGACCGATTGATTTGCCAGAAAAACATTTCTTTTTAAATTACCAGCAAGGAAAATGTACTAGACAGGTAGTCGGCATCAACAAATTCGGTAGTATGGCTAAGACGATTGCAATTTTTTTTAAATTGGAAAATCCCCATCTATATACAGGTCACTGCTTCAGACGTTCTTCGGCAACAATTTTAGTAAATGCAGGAGGGGACATATCAACTTTGAAGTGCCATGGAGGATGGCAATCCAACACCGTGGCAGAAGGATACATCGGGGAGTCTATTAAAAATAAAATTAACATTGCTAATGAAATCGTCAACTCTATTGAACAACCACTCGAACTCTTTACTGAAATGGAGACGGAAAATGCAGCGTATATGAATGATCAACCTTAACTTCTACAATTAATATAACAGCAAATTTACTGAAATGTAATGACATTTCGGGTTTGACTATACAAAATTGTAGAAATTTCACTATTAACTGTAATTTTAAATAAATTATTTAACTGGTAAGAGGTAGGATACTTCAATACTATTTTGGTTCTGCCAACCATACAAATGAATATTAAAGTACATTACTTGTATTCTTTGAATTTGTGCAGTTGTAGCAGAAGTATAGTGTGCAACATGTGGGGAAAGTACTTTTTCTCATTCGTATGTTTGCGGCACTCGCTCTTCAGGCTCCCGCCACAAACTTCCACACTCGTGAGAAAAGTTGAACTTTCCCCACTCGTTGCACAATACCGGGTGACACAGGATATCGGGCCACCCCTGTAAGTTCTGCATTCATGAACGGATTTTTCTGAAATTCGGTACTTCATATAAGCAACCATTTCCGATTTGATCACATCACAATCCAATATGACTCTCGGTTTTTCTCCAAATGCCAGCAACTTTGTTTTTTCGAATGGGACACCCTGTATATTTTTACATATTCGAATTAAACAGGTCAAAATGAGTCCAAACCTTATGTCAAATGTCATTTTTTTGAAACAATTGAATTTAAAATTGTTTTTTTCATTTTGGCTCGTGGATAAATGAGATTTGGTCGAGGCTATTCACAATTAGTCGCACATAACAGAGAAATATATTTTTTTCTGAAAAATTATTTTTTGTGTCATTTATTGATGAATTAATTCAGTCACTTCACATTTTGATCAAAAGTTTTTTTTTTTCGAATGAAACCCCTATGAGCTACCTACCTGTCTCTCTAGAGCATTCATTAAGGGAAAAAATGACATAATATTTTTGTATTTCGGTGCAGTAACAAATTGTATACATTAAAAAATCTACAACTAGTTCATGAGTTTCTTTGCAGAAACCAACATTTCTGAATCTTGTCAACTAATTGTGTTCAACTCTCGAAAATCAGTTAACTTCCGGGAATTAGTTTAGTAGAAATGTAAAATCAGAATTATAGGTTCACAAGAAGTGAACAGGTTGATATGTTATTAATTTACGGAGAATGTTCCGAAAACATTGTTGCCGCTTGTCAGTTATACGCAACCCACACAGAAGACACCGACAAAGAACCTTTTTCAAAAATGTGGAGAGAAGATTCTGAAAAGAACCCAACAATGAAGGAGATGATCGTGATGAGGCAGAAATGAATGTTTTGCTTATGTCGATTTTGATCCAACCACTTCGACGCGGAAATTGGAATACCAATGCAATATCAGTCGAGAAAACGCTAGAAAAATTTAAAAAAAAACATTATCGTGCTCATAAGTATAACTAACACAATCAGTTGACAAGATTCAGGAATGTTGTTTTCCACAGCTTACTAAGTTGAAAAATTATTCGAACTGCCAGGAAACTCATGAACTAGTTGTAGATTTCTGAATTTATACAATTTGTAACTACACCGATATACAAAAATGATATGTCCAAACTGGTCTGAGACTGCCTCCAGAACCTCATCGAGCTGGCGAAACACAAAAAAGTCACCTTGATGTGGGTGCCAGGTCATAGAGGCATTGATTCTGAAAAGAACCCAACAATGAAGAAGATGATCGTGATGAGGCAGGAATGAATGTTTTGCTTATGTCGATTTTGATCCAACCACTTCGACGCGGAAATTGAAATACCAATGCAATGTCAGTCGAGAAAACGCTAGAAAAAAAAAAAAAAAACATTATCGTGCTCATAAGTATAACTAACACAATCAGTTGACAAGATTCAGAAATGTTGTTTTCCACAGCTTACTAAGTTGAAAAATTATTCGAACTGCCAGGAAACTCATGAACTAGTTGTAGATTTCTGAATGTATACAATTTGTAACTGCACCGATATACAAAAATGATATGTTCAAACTGGTCTGAGACTGCCTCCAGAACCTCATCGAGCCGGCGAAACACAAAAAGGTCACCTTGATGTGGGTGCCAGGTCATAGAGGCATTGATGGCAACGTGAAAGCGGACCAGCTAGCTAGACAAGCATCTGGAACGCTATTCACAGGGTCAGAACCTGTGCATGGGATTAGCAAAAACCGATGCCGGACCCTGATCGATGAGTGAATGAAAAAAAAACACCAACAATATTGGGATCAAACTGTCGGACAAATACACAGCAAAGTCATGGTAGGGCACCCAAACCCGACCCTGAAGGCTGACCTTCTGAACCTGAACAGAACGAAGGCACGTGTAATAGAAGGTCTGTTGACTGGACACTGCGGCCTAAGAAAACACCTAAACACCATGGGAGTACGCAGGGAAACCGTGGAGGGTAGGCTATGTGATGAAGAGGAGGAAACAGCCCCCCATATTATCTTCGACTGTGACGCCCTGAGTAGAAGGCGACACTGAACCTTTGGAGAAATCAGCCCAGAAACAGGCATGAATCTGAAGAACCTTATTAACTGGCTTCTAAACCTAATTGAAGGCACAAACCTGTTTGAATGAGAAACCACTGACGACAGAGTGATACAATAGACCCCAGCTGGTCGCAGTGTCGAAGGAAACTGAGTGCTGGTTCTTCAGTTTTCAACCAACCAACCAACAATCCACCCTTACGGGTAGAAGAATAGGGGATAATGGATTTTTCACTTGTGAACATTGGCACACATATGTAGTTGACAATGACAGATCGCTTTTGTCATCATTTTTGTGCTCCTACATCCATCACAATCAATTTATTCTATGAGAGGAGGGAATGATATACAAAGTAATTAAATAAACTAACCAGAACAACAAAAATTATGTATATTACAACAAATAGTAGAAGTAGATAATCATATTATTTAACTGGTAATAGTTGAAGTGAGGTGGGTAAGTAAGTATTTTGGAAGTAATCAAAAAACAAGTAGTTAGTAATTAGTAAATTTCCTCCACAAAAAATTGAAAAATGAAAACTTTTTAACAAAAAATTGAACCGACGAAATACGGAACTGAAAAGTAAAAAATAAAATAAACCTTCTTAGTCTCAATAACTGAGCTCCTAAACTAATGTAAGTAACTAATTTTGAGTCAGCGCCAAACGAAGGATCAACAAAGATCATTAAATTACTTCAAAAAAATTATCAGAATGTCACCGCGCAACTCGATGCCATCATTTCACGCCTTACCTAATTCATTTGCTTGTTTGTTTGGCGCCGACTCGGAATTAGTTACTTACATTAGTTGAGGAACTTAGTTATTGAGACTAAGAAGGTTTATTTTATTTCTTACTTTTCAGTTCCGTATTTCCCCGGTTTAATTTTATGTTATAATCGTAAAACATTGAATAATAAAGTCTTTTCCCAAGTTTTTCCTAAGCAAATCATGAAATATCAATCAATCCATCAAAATTGTATCATAGGCAGGACTCATTTCAAATCATTGCTATCATGGGTCAATCAATAATATCTCCTTTTATATTTCGGTACTGCCAGAATGACATTAATTCGAGAAGTAGACCACAGTAAAACTACTTCCACCCTCTCAGGCGCAATTTTCTTTCCAGCCCTCTGCGAGGATTGCGATAATCCTCGTACTCCTACAAATGCAGTAATTTTCTCTCCTAATTGCGGCTCTCCTAAAAAAAGAAACGACTGTGACCGATTCATCAAGAGCAACAACGCCGAATGACCACTAACGATTCTCTGGGAAAACTCGGATACGCCGAAGAAAAAACGACTGGATGCAATTCATTAGTTCATTAAGTACTCAGACAGTTGAACTTAACGGTCTTGAGAAATATACCATCGGTCATTACTTATTATCACCAAAAGAATTTGTATATCTTTGGGTCACTAAAAAAATATTGAAAAATTATAGAAGAAATCCATATTCAATATGAACGATGAACCTGATGAAACTGCTTGAACGCAAGCTATTTTCAATTCGCACATTATTTTCACAGACATAATTTGGAATGACAATAGTTTTCTCTGACCAATATTAATACATGGTGTTTCAAAATTCA
The DNA here is from genome assembly GCA_018342105.1 of Gonioctena quinquepunctata. Lineage (NCBI taxonomy): Eukaryota > Metazoa > Arthropoda > Insecta > Coleoptera > Chrysomelidae > Gonioctena > Gonioctena quinquepunctata. Next base: position 113,541 of record JAFIRS010000933.1, on the reverse strand, counting down.
GAATCGAGATTTCACAGGCGTTATTTTCAGGTCAAAATAAGATTTTTTTTCCATAAACATTTTTCTCCTTAATGAATGTTCTAGAGAGACAGGTAGGTGGCCCATAGGGGTTTCACTTGAAAAAAATTAATTTTTTATCAAAATGTGATGTGACTGAATTTATTCATCAATAAATGACACAAAAAATAATTTTTCAGAAAAAATTAAGTTTTTCTGTTATTTGCGACTTATTGTGAATAGCTTCGACCAAGTCTCATTTCTCCACGAGGTAGAATAAAAAAACAATTTCAGTTCTATTGTTTAAAAAAATTACATTTGACATATGTAAAAATATACAGGGTGTTCCATTCGAAAAAACAAAGTTACTGGCATTTTCAGAAAAACCGGAAGACCGTCATATTGGATTGTAATGTGATCAAATCCAAAATGATTGCTTATATAACTGTATTAAATTTCAGAAAAATCCGTTCACGAATGCAGAAGTTACAGGGGTGGCCCGATATCCTGTGTTACCCGGTATACTATTTTCGAAAAAACTTGTTTAAAATATTTTGTTTCAGTTTACATATAACTGTAAGGAAATAATATTTCCTCACAGTACAAAAATAAATATTCCCTAACAATTATTTTCCGTTGCCTGGCAACGACTAAGGGCAAGGATATATCGACTTTTTCTTCGAAAAAAATATAAAAAATGTCAATATTTCTGGTCGATTTCTGTAACTTCTTATAGATCCAAGTGTTGATTGTTCGAATTACTCTTTCAGCCATAAATGCTCTTGTAGTACTAAGAGTGGAATAATGTTTGATATTTTTTCGCTCCATCAATGACGGAGAATTGTTAAGAAGTAGTAAAGTATATTCCGATTTATACTACAAAAATGATCTATATTCCATATGAAATTATTTATTTTGTCATTTCGAACTCCGAGTCGGCATGGAATTGAACCGACGTAATTGATCCCCACGAAGCACACTTTGATTTGTTATTGAATGAGATAGCCTGAAAAATGAAGAACTGATGATTCGTAATATTTCCATCCAATTTATAATAGAAAAATTATCTATATTTCATAGGAAATTGTTTATTTTGTCAATTCGAACTCCGAGCCAGTAGGATTCGAACTGACGTAATTGTTCCCCACGATGCACACTTTGATAAAGATTTACCCCGGAATTTTTCATAGATCAAGACTCTCCAAACCATAACGTATGCAACACTTCCCAAAACTGTGCAGCCACATTCCCCAACCCCCCTGTAAGTACAATCCCGCCTACTTACATCAACCTCGAGATGAGGCACGTCGAATGCTTGAGAGGGCGGCGACTCCTTCGGCACAAATCTGTAAAATTCCTCGTCGTTCCTGTACCATTTTATGGTGTACAAAGCAGCGGATTCCAGGTCGTAGTCACACACCAACGTCACCGAATCGCCCTTTTTAACGGCCTCCGGCGCCCTGATGTGCATGTTCGTCAGCGCACGCACGTCTGGAACAACAATAAACATTTCAGTCGATTTCAGTCGTTTCTGGGATTGTTCCAATTTATATGGTAATATGCTCAAGATTATCAAATTGCTCCAAAATAGTCGGGGCGTGTAGTGGAGATCCTTGATTAAGGGTTTCTGAATGTGGAAATATGGGTGAAACGCAACCAAGGGCTTGGTATAATGTAGTGTTTTATCAACGGGATTTTGAAGGGGACTGTATTTGAGATCTATAAAGTGTGACCCATTGATTGAAATGGAAGCCAGTGGCAGGGTACTCCCCATGAGAGCTTGAAAAATAAACTAAATTTTGAGGAAGTTTTACTAATTTATCTTAACAAATTTTCATATCATTTCCTGATGAATTATAATCGGGTTAGTTTTGTTGATGCTACCTATCAAATACCGATAAGAGTGCGCCATAATTTTCACAAAAAACTAGAAAAACAAGCGAAATTGAAATGAAAAAAATCTAGAAAACGATGTTTCTTCTTTCTTTACACTAATTATATATAATAATAATAATAATATAATTTTCTTCACAATAAATACAAATACACGGTTAGGGAGGATGCATTGAATAAAGTAGTTTAGCGATAAGTGCAAAACACTTGTTTCGCTAAAATATGCAGTAAAAATGTAAAACACAATAAAAACTTTTTAACAAAAAATTGAACCGACGAAATACGGAACTGAAAAGTAAAAAATAAGATGAACCTTCTCAGTCTCAATAGTTAAGCTCCTAAACTAATGTAAGTAACTAATTTTGAGTCGGCGCCAAACAAACAAGCAAATGAATTAGGCAAGGCGTAAAATGATGGCATAGAGTTGGGCTGTGACATTCTGATAATTTTTTTGAAGTAATTAAATGATCTTCGTTGATTGTTCGTTTGGCGCCGACTCAAAATTAGTTACTGACATTAGTTTAGGAACTTAGCTATTGAGACTAAGAAGGTTTATTTCAGTTTTTACTTTTCAGTTCCGTATTTCGTCGGTTTAATTTTTTGTTAAAAAGTTTTTATTCTACAATTTTTTGTGGCTGAAATCCACTAATTACTAACTGCTTGTTTTTTTATAATTTCCAAAATACTTACTTACCCACCTTACTTCAACTATTGCCAGTTAAATAATATGATTATCTACTTTCACTATTTGTTGTAATATAAATTATTTTTGTTGTACTGGTTAGTTCATTTCATTACTTTGTATATCATCCCATCCTCTCATAGAATATAATGATTGTGATAATGACACTAGCGATCTGTCATTGTCAACTACATATGTGTGCCAATGTTCACAAGTGAAAAATCAATTATCCCCTATTTTTCTACCCGTAACGGTGGATAATTCCATTCGGAATACAAATATGATCAACTATGAGGTATATCCTATTTGATGAAAAAGAATCATCCAAATCGAAGATCCCAGTACAAAGTTATGCCTGATAGAATCGGTTAACGGACCAGAATTCAGAGGGTGAGTGATCAATATCCTTCATTTTGCTATCCTTAGGGGTGGACTTCATCTTTCAAATTCGAATGGGACCAACTTCGAAGAAGAATTACTGGAATCGGACGCCTCAGTGATAAGTTATGCGTGATCATACGTAAAAAAAAATAAAAAAAAAATACGCGTCGACTAGAGAACTTCCTCCTTTTTGGTTTCGTCGGTTAAAAATGAATTTGAATGATCAACTTACTTAACATTATAGAAGGAAATGAATAAAATATTGTAATGAAGAGAAGGAATACTGAGGAAAATAAATGCTGAATTAAAAAAAAAAAATTTTAAAAAAAAAAATTTAAATAGATATCACATGCGTGGCATTTATAACGATAATAATACTTTCATTCGACACAAATATATAAAAGGCATATAAAAACTTACTAACTAATAAATAATAAAAGTGTGAATAAAGTTTGTGAACAATACAAATGTAGTATATATAAAATATGAATCGAATAAAATCAATGGTGTAACGTAATGGTGTTTCCGACGAGTAGTATAATTGTGGAGTGGAAATTGAGAATGATTTTTATTTATATGGTATTTATTGCAGCAGCAGAGAAAATATAGTTGTCTCAGGTCTAGTATTCTAGATTCTTTGTGCAGGTCGTCTGTTGGATATCTAGACTTCTTTGGTGTGAATTAATATCAAAAATCTCCTTTGTGTGACTTTTAAAGAGTGGAGGTGAGATTTCAAACATGCACTCCAGACAACGATCGCATATTTGAGGTGGTTTTCAACTAAAGAGAACGGTCCTCAGATGCTCTAGGGGTAGTAAATTCTTCAATTTTCTCAAATTGAATAGAACACTTTTCAATTTATTTGTCACAGAGCTCATGTGAAGATTCCATTTTAGCTGCGTATCAAAAATAACACCTAGGTATTTAACTTCTTTTTTTGGTAAAATGTGTATTCAGTCTGCATCAGTCTTGATTTCTAGTCGTTGAAGAAAGGGGTATCAAGTGAAGTACAGCTGAAGGGTGCGTTATTTGTTTTTTCGAAGTTTCCTGTCAATAGCTTGCTATCTAGATATTTTTTAATATTTGAAAAGTTTTCGTCTGGCTTTGATTTTAGTTCCATCCAACTTTCAGCACTATAAAAGATAGCTGTGTCATCTCAAAATCGGTTATGCTACCCTAAGTTTCTAGTGAGAATATATTATTGATATATATATATATATATATATATATATATATATATATATATATATATATATATTGAACAGTATACGGCCTAGTATGGATCCTTGCGGATCTACCGCAGACGCCATCGACCCTCACAGCCTGGACTCTATTTGTCAGGTAATTTTGAAATAGTTTTAAACAATTTCCTAATATCCTCCAGAGCCAGCAAGAGTAAACGATGACTGACGGTATCAAAAGCTTTCGACAAGTCAATGAAAATAGCACGGTTTACTGATATTTGATGATTCTGTGATCTTCGAAGCAAGACTCAGGATCGCATCTTCATTTGATTTTTTCCTTCCCTAAATCCGTATTGTTGGTTTGATAGAATGCTATATTTTTTCAAGTGTGACTGTAACCGATTTTTTAATATATGCTCAATCTTTTTCTATGAATGGGTTCGTAGTGATATGGGCCGATAGTTGATTGTTTCCGTTATATCACCTCTTTTGAACAATGGGGTGATTATGGAGTATTTGAATGCTTATGGGTAATCTGCCTCATCAACACATATATTTATAATATAAGTTAGATACAAGTTATATATATAATATATATATTATATATATAATATATATATATTATATATATATATATATATATATATATATATATATATATATATATATATATATATATATTGTTATGTTTTGGTAATTTGAAAAATGAATTTTTAAAATTATTTTTTTTCAAATATTATTTTTGCACCTCATTGGGGAAAACAATTCTTATGTTTTGATGAATTGATAATATATATATATATATATTGTTTTTGTATATTGATATAGCCAATTATTTTTGGTTATTCTTTGTGAGCCAAATTGATGTAATATAAATGAATATCTCTGCCCCTGTAATAATAGTTGCCAGCGAACGTCACTGTTCTCTTGTCACGCTACCAACAATTATTATTTTTCTCGCCACAGCTAAACAACAGTTGGTACGCTCTTATCTCATAGGGTGGTCGGTTCAAGCAATAGAGACACTGCCATATGTGACTAACTTCAGTTCATTGAATGATCTTTGTCATGTTAGTTGATCATTGTGAGAAAGTAAACAATAAATATCAAAAAACAATTATCTCCTTTATTCAGGAAGACTTAAAATTACCTGGCCTACTAGAAATAACTTATGCTAGAGTGAATCAAACAAATATTCACGAATAAAGAAAATAAATCTGTTCATGGATAAATAAACAGAACCTCACTTTTTACGTGACTGATAGTTTTCTGTTATTGTTGACAATATGGTGAAATAACGTTCTTCGAAAGTGAAATTTGCGATTGTGTAATAGTTCTGGACCGGAAATACACTAAGAAAGTTTTTACACCTGAACTGTTAGTGTTCAAATATACCATGTAACAGGATGTCCCTTCTCTCCAATTGTTGTTAGGACAGCAATACCAGTATCAGGAACTATATACATATTTGTGGAAATCAGCGTCAGGATCCGTGGATATTGTACCATTAAGGTAATATTATTTTTTGCTCACCAAAATTGGATTATTCCATTTTTCTTATTTTTGAAATTTCGGCGTGGCTTCTCCTTGGAAAAATATTTCGATCTCCTCTAAGCTTTGTTTTTCTGTTGCATGGCTACTTCCATTCTTTCTTGTTTTATATTTGAATTTTCAAATTCGCGCACTAATTTTGTCACTATTCACTGTTCATGTTTATATTGCTTAATTTATATTTACAATTCTTTTTCCATTCTTATTATTATCTACATATTTGAATGATAATTGCTTCTGATACCATTTCATTGCTATATCCTCACAATTTCAATTTTAAACCTGACCATCTATTCCCTGATTGGCTGTTTTCATAAAGACGTTTGCCGTTCTCTCATTGGCTACTATCAGTCTGCTACAATTTCATATACAGCATGTTTCAAATTTATAAATGTGTTGATTACTTTTTATTCATGACAATTTTGTACATTTGGACTTTTTGATGTCTTTTGATCAAATATGGGTTATTATAATTTTGACAGTGTATGAAATTGTTTGTTTTACCTACTTTGACATTACTATCCATCCATATCATACCTAGGCTACAATATACATATGTTTCAAAAGTTATTCAAACCAAATCTTGAAATTAATTTATTTATTATTTATTCTTTTTTGTGGGTTTTTATTCTTTAAAAATTTTCAACTGGCATAACATAACATAACAATATATATATATATATATATATATATATATATATATATATATATATATATATATATATAAACTGAGTTTAGGAAACACAAGAAACCAATTTTATGTTTTCCTTTGAGGTTGCAGTCAATAGGAAATGGCCATGTAAAGAATACTCTTTGTCAAATTGTCGAGCTTTCGAAATACTTTATTTCATTATCAAGACATTAACTCGAGGTTGCTAACAGGAAAATATCGGTGCACATCACAAATAAAATCTTTAAAAATCAGTTTGTAAAAAACATCTTCGACGACTTGAAAACCTCATGTTGAATATGCAGATTTATGTCGAATTTAATTGAAATCCACACGTGGTGATCCCTGCAGTGGGTTGTCGAGAAAGCTCTCTATTAACGTGAAATTTGCATTATGGAACTTTTGCTAGAGAAAAAAGACAACGACGGCTCTAATATGGCTGACGAGTTTTCTGATTATAGTTCAATTCTATTCAAAATTGATATGTGTGTGTTTTTGGGGACCGAGATCACGATTTTTTTTGTCAAACTCCATAAATTCATAATTCGGTTGCAAAATGATGACGTGTTTTGTGGTTATAGCCCGATTCCAATGAAAATCAGGGGGTTTTTGGGATCGGAGATCTTTTTTTTTTGTCGAAATTCACGAATTGAAGATGACGGCTCCCAGATTAGCGGCGAGTTTTTTTTTCACTAAAAATTGGTGTGTGGGGGTTATTAGGGTCGGAACTCATGTTGTTTTTGTCAAAATTCCTGAATCTAACTTGGCGGCTGCAAGATGGTGACATTTCTGTTATTATTTATTTATTTATTTATTTATTTATTTATTTATTTATTTATTTATTTATTTATTTATTTATTTATTTATTTATTTATTTATTTATTTATTTATTTATTTATTTATTTATTTATTTATTTATTTATTTATTTATTTATTTATTTATTTATTTATTTATTTATTTATTTATTTATTTATTTATTTATTTATTTATTTATTTATTTATTTATTTATTTATTTATTTATTTATTTATTTATTTATTTATTTATTTATTTATTTATTTATTTATTTATTTATTTATTTATTTATTTATTTATTTATTTATTTATTTATTTATTTATTTATTTATTTATTTATTTATTTATTTTCAAACAGGTAAAACCTTATAACATGAAAATAATATTTTTTTATAGAACAAGTGTGAATACAGTCTTATACTAATTTATAGGGGTTCTAACTTACACTAATAATAATAATATTGTATCGGGCTACTATACTTAGGCATATATTATCTATACATACATACATATAATATACATAGGCGTCGCAAAAGAGAAATTAAACATTAGAAAAAGCGATAGAGATGGAACAAAACAGTAATTATTCTGGATTTGAAAAGTATGTTTTTACACCATGATATACTTCTTTGGGAGGGAGAACAAAGTTGAGCTCTGACAAAAGTAGGAAGTTGTTTGTTGTTTTGATCATTGTAATGATGGGTGAACAGTTTATTGTTGATACATATGGTACGTAGAAGAACTGAACAAGTCTTGTTGATCTGTTTGGAATTCTTTTTTTGAGTAGAGACCTGAGGTAGGGGCAATTATAATATTTTTTAAAGATTTTATTACACATTATTACTATACTTGCCTGTCTTCTATTATTTAGACTGGGTATTTTGAATTCATTTCTTAGTGCTACAGACCGGACTGTATTATAGTCCGGGTATACTTTGTATTCTTTGTGATATAGAAATCTCAGGAATCTGTTTTGAATTTTTCCTAACCTATTCTTATGAACCAGATGACAAGGATGCCAGACTACAGCACCATATTCAAGTTTTGGTCGGACGAGAGTGTTTTAAAGTATGGTGATCGCTTTAGTGTCATTCAAATGTGTACTTTGTCTCATTACAAAACCCATAGTTCGTAGTGCCTGGGATGCCATGTGATCGAAATGTGGTTTATACGAAAGAGTGGGGTTATAGTATATACCCAAATCTTTTACAGTTTCTACCCTGGATAATGGATCATCGTTCATCGAGTGATTGTATATTGTCTTGATGAGTTTCCGGGTACACGACAATACAATATACTTGGATGTATTGAATGGGAGTTCATTTTTAATACTCCATCGATGGACACTATCGATGTCCTCTTGTAATTTGACACAGTTTGCAAAGTTTCGACCTCTCTATAAAATTTCAGATCGTCTGCGAACAACAGACACTCAGAGTACTTTATATTTTGTGTTAGGTCATTTATAAATATAAGAAAAATCAATGGGCCAAGGTTTGATCCTTGAGGGACCCCTGAGTTTGCGCAAAATTTCGCTGAACAATTATTACCATATTTGACTCTGAAGTGTCGGTTGTTCAAGTACGGGGCCAAGAGTTTGAGTGCTTGAATATCAGCGCCATTTTTATGGAACTTTTCTAATATTACATCATGATTAACGTTATCAAATGCCTTTTGAAAATCTGTGTAGATAATATCAACTTGTTTATTGTTATCTAGATGGTTGAGTACATGATGAGTGAATGTTAGTAAGTTTGTTGAGGTCGACTTTTTTGGGACAAAACCGTGCTGTTCATCACAGATGTTTTCGCCTAGACCCTTCCACACCTTCGTATAAATAATCTATTCGAAATTGGAATGTGGATTTTTTTTTGGAATCGGTGATTATCAATTTTTGTCAGATTTCAAAAAGATGACGGATTTTATGAATAACTAAAAATGATCGAATAAAAATGTAAGATGAGCTTCTATACAGATGCACTGAAAAGGAAAATTCCTTTACTTGTTTGACTTAGTTATTCTGTGAGTAGCAGATTCGAAAGCTTGCCGTGAATATGGGTATCCTTGTGCGGCAAGATTTTGAATCTCAACCTAGGTCAAACAATTGAGAAATGATTTTTTCCTTTTTACTGCATTCATACCGTGTGACACACTCAAGATGAAGACACCCCTGCATTTGAGTGATTTTTGGAAGCAGTCATTTGAGTTTTGGTACAGACGTCTATCTCCAATCAAAATTTTACAAAAATGGATTTTGAAAATCATTTATGGGAAAGACAGAAAATTCTCCACAGTAGAACTCTTTGACCTTTCGCGAGTCCTCGATATCAAAGAACTCTACTTACAGTGTATAATAAACAAAGAAGAATTCACCAAAAACAAAAATCCTACAAAGAATAATTACTCCACAAGAAATCAGCCTCTTGCTGTACATATTCCTAAAGTTAACAGAACTCTCACCTTGAGAAGTCATGTCTCTCTTGGTCCAAGAATATACAACAAAATACCCTTAGAAATCCGTAAAATAAATTCACCTGCAATGTTCAAAAAAAATAAAGCATTGGCTGCAAGCGAATACAATTATTCCGCAGCTCCTTTATTCTAGGATGTTGTTCCCTATGAAACATTTTACCTTCATACTATTTATCACCCTGGAATTATTTTATCACTTCCGTTTAAGCAATCAATCTGTTCATCTTTAATGTGGTTTGAATATGATTCGTATATCTATTGTGCTCTGGCTCTTACTCATACCAATATTTTAATTTTTTTACTCAATGTTTAATATTTATATATATATACCTTTTTGTGTCTACCTTTTTTTATGTCTTTATTTTTAGTGTACTGATTTGTTCAGGAATTTATATCATCATTCAATGGTTTTGATGGGATTAGTGTATCTTTCTGTACTGTAGTCTTTTCTTCCTCCTTTTCATGTGTATACCAATGTCCTTCCTATTCTTTCTCATTTTATTTATACATTCATAGGATATATATCTAATTTAAGTTTTATATACATACATATCTCCCCGTACATTCTTTTTATATATATACATTTATATGATAGTTATTTAATTTAAGTTTTATATAAATACATATCTCGTACACTCTTTTTTATATACACATACTGTAACTACTTCCATATCGTATTTTAAATTTTATAATTATTACTTTTATACTAAAATAAGAAGGAATTTTTTCCTTTTAATGTAGGAGTCTACCATAGAAATAAACCCCCTACAAGTAGTTTCCACTACTTCTGTGGTATTGTTTTTACATGTTTTTCCATTTATATAACTGAATGCCATGTCTATTTTCTGAGATTGAATAAACTTCTTCTTCTTCTTGAAAAAAAAAAAAAAAAGACCTTTATGGGCCGCACTTTTCGCAATACTCAGCCCGAGTGACAGTCTCAAACCCAGCCTACTGCAATCCCGCGAAAAGGGAAAATTCTCGATATTTTGCTTCGCGTTGGAGATACCGAAAACAATTCTTTGAAAATGTTGCTTAGAAATCGAACCGTACCGAATTTCAACGCGAAATTCGAATTTTGATTTTTTTTGTAATTTTCATAATCAAGTCCGATTTTCAATCAATGGTTCTGAATAAGAAGCTACGAAAACAATAAATTCGTAGGAATAAGAATGAAAAACCTAATATCCATTAGAATAAATTCAAATTTTGATTATTAGTTGTTACTAAAAAGCCACAGAGACGATAAAATCGGTCAAAATTAAATGACAATTAATGAAAAACTATTTATTGAACCGAATTCGAACAGGAAATGAAATAAACACTAATATTGGAAGTCAGTTTCAAATATTGTCTCTCTCAACTGTCCTCCCTCAATTTTGATTTATTTTTCAATTCCTTTTCTATTATTATTGGCCACTCGCCTAAGTTCTGGAATACTTATTTCACGGCAGGCTTGCCTTATTCTCTCACAAAGTTCTTGTCGATTTCGTGGCCTAGAGTTATTCTTGACAGTTCCCCAAAAGTGAAAATCCATCGGAGTTATGTCAGGAGAGCGAGGAGGCCATTGTTCATATGAGCTATTTCTACCAATCCAACGTAATGGAAAATGTTCGTTTGACCACTACCGAACCATCCAAGAATTATGAACGGAAGCTCCGTCTAGCTGAACGTACCTCTCTTGTCGCACATTGAGGGGTAGATTTTCAATGATTTCCCATAATTCATAATAAAAAAAAAATCAATATTCGTTCAGCGTTAACGGTATTATTGAATAAAAACGGTCCAATTATTCTGTCGCCCAAAATACCACACCATACATTAACTTTTTGAGAGTATTGGTCCTCACAGTTTATTACCCAGTGGGGTTTATCGGTAGACCAGTAACTACAATTTTGAGCGGATAATATTCCATTGGTATTGAACATAGCCTCATCAATAAACAAAATTTTTGTTAGGAAATTTCTATCATTTAAAAAAATTCCTTTGGCCCAATAGCAGTAATCTAATCGTTTATATTCGTCACCTCCTTCCAATGTGTACAAGAACTTTGGTTTAGAAGTTTGATTTTATGACGAACGAGACATCTTCTGATTTTCTCTCTACTTAAATTTCATTTCTCAGACCTTTCACGCAAACCAATTTTGGAATTGGCACGAACTGAAGCTAAGATATTATCATCAACATGGTACCTTCGATTCCGATGTGGATTGTCAATAGCTGGACGATTATTTAATACACTTCCGGTTTGAGTTAAAAGTTTATTCACGGAGGCTGCCGTTCCATGTCGAATACGATTTCGTTGCGGATATCTTCTGTTGAATTCATAAGCACCTTGTCTGCTACTTCGAGCACCAAATTAAGACGTTCAATGGGCATTTTGTTACTGTTTTTGACGCATTTACTTTCAAACTGACATTTGGTATAAATGGTTCATTTGTTTTCATGACACTCTAGCCCAAATTGAAACACAAATTATGAGATTTCTTTGAAACATTGAGAATGACGATTTTCCATCCGAAATTAGGCGGATGGTATTATTCGCAACCAATCATATTCAACAGAAAATTGAAAAATTTCTCAAAATTGGAGACAGGCTAGGAAAGGAGACTCAATTCGATTAACTTAAATTTGATAAAATAATAATTTTCAATTTTAGTTATTTCAATACGTTTATTTCCTCGATTTTTACCATTTCATCATTTCTGTAGCTTCTTACTCAGAACCATTAATTCAAAACGGAATTGGATATGAAAATTACAAAAAAAACAAAATTAAAATTTTGCGTTGAAATTGGTATGTGGGGTCAAAATCGATTTCTAAGCAACTTTTTCAAATAACTTTTTTCGGTATCTCCAACGTGAAGCAAAATATCGAGAAATTGAATTTTTCGCGTCTAAGTCTGTACCAAAAATCAAATCTCTGCTTTCAAAAATGTATAAAATACAGGGGTGTCTTCACCCTAAGTGTGTCACACTGTATAAAAGCTTGCCTTTAAACATTTTCTCAATCATTTTTATTTACATTCTATCTAAGACTTGACATTTGTAGACCGGTCTACAGAAAAGCAAGTCCCGTCGATGTCTTACGCAAAAGACGGAAACATAACACAATCTAATTTGCCTTACAATGCTATCCAAATTTATGGTTATCCAATCAACCTTAAAGAATAACGCTTCGCGCCTCTCGCTGAAGTTAGTTGAAACTAATCCCATTTTGAAGTTTACAACGTCAAAGTTGAAGTGTGAGTTTTCATAGTGTATTGTCTAGGGTAATTATATATTACCAGAACTAAAATAACCCTGAACATTCCATAATGACATTTTATACATTATACATTTCTTTGATGTGAAACTCCTTTGCAACATTTTCAAGAACCATTTCAAACGAAACGCTTTTGAAGCAAAAAGGACGGAAAATTGGTATTAACACAATGATAATATAAATATGTCCCGACTTACTGACTGACAGACTCATAAATGCCCAGACCAAACCGCCGAACCAACAAATCTGAAATTTCGATAGCATTGGAACGGGAAACATTCTCAATTGAATATTGAATAGAAATATCTCAATCTACGTCAGTAATGAAGTTACTTTTTGTAATTTCAAACAGTAGGTAACTATTACCCTGGCTAAAGCCACGCTGAACATTGAACTACACTGGGTTTCGTCATGTCATTTCAGAATCTCAGAAGCATTCTGGAATATGGGTCCTTCATTTGGTCTCCCTTTTATTCAGAGCATAAAAATAATATTGAAAAGGTCCAGAAAACATTTATCCGCTATTTATACTACAAAAAACATGGTGTATAAGAGAACTTTTTTGAGTCTCTCATTCCTACAAAAATTATTCAATGATTAAATCAATTGCACGTAGCTTGCAGGAATATAAAATAGGTGCGGTAAGATTTTGAATCTGCTACTAACAGAAAATCCAAGGTCAAACCATCAAAGAAATGACTTCAAACCAGGTTATTCACTATTTATCATCCACTCCTTATCATCGTTATAATTGCCTATAGAAAAAAAGTTCAATGTAAAAGTTTTGTGGTTATGACTGAATTTTGATGAAATGCTATCAAAAATACAGTAGCGTGCAGATTTCAGAGAATCATTTTTTTAAATGGAATACCCTGTATGTTACTAGATTTTTGGAATGATCTTCCTTTCCTGATTCCAAAAATATACCATTTGTTACCCCTATCTCATACCGTTTTAGAGTTATTGAACGTCGAAGCTATGAAAATACCAACTATATTATGTTCATTTGGTGACATTTCTTTAATGAAATAATCAGAATGGTTCACAGTGAGGAAAAAAAGTGCAATTATTTATACAAAAATAGATCCCAGTAAACACATAATGTGTATGAAACGTTCCAACGGAACCCTAAATCGAATCATTTGAAACATTCTGAACGGACGTTTCAGAAATATATCATAAATATTTATCATTTCACATTCACAAATAAATGTGTCTAAAATGTTTCAAATGTACAGACTGAAATGTTTCATATGTATGAAAGTTTCAACGGAAACCTAGATCGAATCATTTGAAACATTCTGTACGCACGTTTCAGAAATACATCTAACATTTCACATTCACAAGTAAATGTGTCTAAAATGTTTCAAATGTACAGATAGAAATGTTTCAAATGTACAGATAAAACCTACCAACATAACCTTCAAGTTATGAATGATAAATGTAATGTACTCATTGTAACTACGCGCATGCGCGCTGATGTTATGCAGGCGACCGACGATGATGATGATTACAGATCACAGCACAGTGGTATTTGGTATTTGTGCTGTGGACCATCTTCAAATAATTCTTTGCCATCGTCGTCGGCTATACACTTTTCCAAGGGAGAGTTAAATGAGTATAGTTTTCCCAATATCAATCGCAGAAGCATAAAAACGTCTTGCAGCGAAATCCTGTGAGCAGCAGTGGCGGAGATAACTAATTTTATTTAGATATTTAAAGATTTTAAAAATACTTCATAAATAATGAAAAATAAAAAAAAATTAAAGACAAGCTTTTATTCATACAAAAACATTATGAAAGAAAAATAATTTCTTTCATTGTTTGATCTAGGTTATTCTGTAACAGATACAAAAGGATACAAAATAGGTAATCTTGCGCGGCAAGATTTTGAATCTGTTACTCACAGAATAACCTAGATCAAACAATAAAAGAAAATATATTTTCCTTTTTAGTGCATTTGAATAAATGAAAGCTTGTCTTTAAATCTTTTTTATAATTTTTCTCATTATATGAGGTCGTTAAGTTAGTACAAGTAAATATTGAATAAGAAAACGCAGAGAAAAATTTTACCTACCTACAGGGGCATTCGGTTTAAACAGGGTACCATATAATATAATATTAGGTAGAAGGTGTTCGCTAAACCACTTTTCGAATAAGTCTGCTGTCATGTCTTCATGATAATCAGCTGCACAGTCATTAATTTTTTAAGCAGATAATAATAACACATTTGGTACAAAACCGTCTTTGGTTCCAGCGTGTACTATAATTATGCGTTTCCATTTAGAACATGACCCACTTGAACAGCAATTTTTACCATTGTCTACCCAACCGTAACTTACTACATCATGACTGTCAAACCATGTTTCATCAAGAAAAATTATGGGTCTGTTAGAACGTCTGTAGTCTTTTATTTGACGCAAATAATCTTGCCACCATTGCACTATCCTTGATGATTCGGTAATTGCCATGCGCTTATCAAGCTCTTTATGTTTGGAACCACAACTTATTAAAACATGACGCAATGTCTCCACGCTGGTGTAAGTGTAATCTCGATAATCTGCTAGTTTTTGCTGTATAACTTCCAATGTCGCAACCCTGTTCTCCTTATATAAATCATAAATAGTTCTACGTATGAAGTCTTGCGTGGTTCTGTCAATTTTTTCAAATTTTTCCTTACACGTTTTTCTATTCTCAGTATGATCCACAACAACTCCATTCGTTATTACTCGATAAATGGAAATTTCATTTATTTTCGTTATTTCTGCAATTCTTACTATGATTGCATTATCAGATTGCTGAATATTTTCCTTTTTAAGGCGATCAAATATATTTAAAATAACTTGTTGGGTTTGTATGTGCAAGTCTTTGTTGTCAAATTCATAACTGATATTATTCTCACTCACCTGTGCAATTTCATTATTATTTTGTGCAATTGTATTTTTCCATGGTCGAAAAAAAGCCATATTTTCCAACAGAACTAGAATATCCTAAAACGTATTTCGATCGGCACAAACCAAGACCACAGACGCTACTGGTCTCCAATCTGTTAAAACACAAATATAACGCGTGATTTATGACAACCCATCGTATAGACACACCTGCAAGCAATGATGTCCGACTTGATTGGCCCAGACGAATCGGTTGTAGAACAGACAGCAGTCACTCAAGTGCACGTCGACCAGCGGGCTCTTTGTGCCGACGGAGACTGTATACAAGTAGTACAGATTATTTTTCGTTCCGTTTCTTCGCATATACGCTCGTGTTAGCGAAGTGAGTTTTTATTTGCTCCCTATAGAAACAGCTTCTGCAATTGATATTGGAAGGACTATAATAATTAATATTACAATGAATCGCCAATATCAGGTACGTAAAACTGTTTATTTCAGGCAACTGATTTTGGAGGTTGAGTTGTGGCGTCTTCACTATTTTGCTAGTTTTTTTAAGAGTTTTCCTTATCTGTCTGGTTCAAAAATAATAACTTTCGAAAACAGATCTTGTCTATCTGATCTAAACGATTCAATCCTGAATTCATCAAATAATCATTTACATTGTTGATTTGGTGCATGCTGCCTGCATGCACTTGCTAATTGTCTTCAACACTGTATCATAGAAAATACTGAATTCAATGGAAAACAGACAAATCAGAAGAACTGCATCGCTGTCATTCCAAATAATTTTTTATGTATTAAAATATTGCTTTTCAGCTTTATGTGTGCTGGTTATTATAACAATAAATATGGATGGGGAAAGAACACTTTGTCATAGAAAATAATGAATTCAATGTAAAACAGACAAATCAGAAGAACTGCGACGCTGACATTTCAAATAATTTTTTATGTATTAAAACATTTCTTTTCAGCTTTATGTATGCTGGTAATTATTACAATAAATATGGATGGGGAAAGAATTTTCAATACGAAGAGACATTTTAGAAAATTTATAAGACTCTATTTTCCCCAATGACCTGATCAGAGGAGGCCTATTGAGAATATTTTCCAAAAAACTGTCCAGGAAGTGTTTGTTGTATGATAAAATAACTATCCCCTGAATAATTTGATAGTTAGGTATATCCACTCTGAAAAGTGTATGGTTCTTCAATGAATTCAAAATATGGCAATATAAACAGAAAAAGCCAATATCTGTTTCAGAGACCAACTATTGCATCAGAATCATTTATGTAAATCCTGGCTCAACCTACCTACTTTCCATGAATTATGTGAAATGTTTCATGAATGTTCAATAACATATCAAAGTTATATAATATGTTCCTCATATGTTTTTTTGGAACATTGCACGTGAAAGATTTTAAAATGTTTTTTTGTTTTTATGGTTCCTTTAAACATTCCTGTGAAATATATCTGAATGTATTCAAACACAGTCAAAATATGTTCCAGGAACATTTTCATTGAAACATTTCAGTGAAACGTTCCATACGTCGGTTATTTCTGGTGTCTGGTATGTTTCACTAATGTATCTGAGTCAAAAGAAGAAACATTTGAAATGAAAAATTAGTTGTTTCAGAAATGTTTCAGACACATATTTTGATTTACTAGCGATATCATTCAGAAAATTTGAATAACATGATAACTCTGAAACTTAGAGAAAGAAACTAGCAGTTGAATTGGGTAAAGCGTAAAATGATGGCAGCAAAATGCACAGCGGCGTTCTGATTCCTTCTTCAAAGTAATATAAAAATCTTCGATAATTGTTTGTTTGGCGCCGACTCAAAATTAGTTACCCACATTAGTTTTGGAACTCAATTCAAGACTAAGAAAGTTTATTTTATTTTCTGCTTCTCAGTTGATTTTTTCGTCGGTTTAATTTTTTCTTAAAAAGTTTTTGAATCATCTGTTGGCAAAATTCCAGCCTTTTCCTCTAATGAGTCTCTGTTGAAACATGCACGGGTGAAATTCTATATGGTTTGTAGTTGTTCTTCTTCAAAGTAAATTGGATTTTTACACTATAATTTTTCTGCGACTCTTATAATACAAAATGTCAACAAAAAAAATACGGAGTTTATTTATGAGAAATGTACATTTATCAATTATTTGAAAAAATAACGCATTCGGTAAATTCGATAGTAAATTAATTACAAAAATGTTCATCCCTAATTTTACTAACAGTATTCAATGTAGCGTTGGTGCAATTATTAAAAACAACTGTTAGGTAAGAAGAACCCGTTTTTATCAAGGCATAAGTTGACAGTATTTAAATTTTCTATATTTGATGTTGAAATCCCATTTTGTCTGTGATATAAGAACCAATAAAGCGAATGTTCATATGTAAAATGTTATAGCCACTTCGCATCGAGTATGACATATTTTTTCTTGTTTTTTTTTCCAATATCGAATTAGAAACTTTTTTATTCAGATGCGTATTTTTAAATTCTACGAAATTTGAATCGGCCCAAAAATTATTATTATTATTAAAACAAAAGAAACAATTCGATTCAAATTTGGTATGTGAGTACAAAACCAAAAAATAAAGAAGTTTTTCATATATTTTTCGAATTATTGAGAAATAACCTAACTTTTTGTAATTTTTTCGGAAAATGTCGAATTTGACATTTATAACTCGATGGGAAAAAATCGTAAATGTCATTTTACATAATTTCCAAATCAAAAACTGCTAATCAACCCCAAATTTGCGGAAATTGAATGAGGAAAAGCGATGACGCTGTATATGTCGAATAATATACGAAATTCTGCATTTTTATCGTTGACCTCTGATTAGAGTGATTATTTCCCCTCACTCAATAGCCATATCGACCAAACCTCTGATGAACCCTAATATCCCTGAATGCATATCGACAAAGAAAAGAAAAATAAAAAGGCTGAACACAATTTTTCGGTATAGAATCTGGAAAACCATCAGTAACAAGCTGCTCCACGAATAAATTCGTGCACAGTGAACCATCAGGGCTTTTGAGCATTAATGCTCCGCTGCAGATGCGAAGTCAGATAAGAGGGTTAGTTCATTCAAATATATTTTATGACGTTATGTGTGTGAACACGGTTCAAAGGGTATTATTCTTCCGGAAAGTAAGTGGAGGGAATCCAGAAATCGGAATTTTATTTATTGGAATATTTCTCAAATGAAATTTCCACTTTTCATACGGAAGTTCATTGGGAAAACGGAATTTTGTGTCTTTTATATCATGCATATTGAAGGATTTCAAGACATCAGATTTTGATTGATTATGTTTCCTGAGATGTCTGGGAAACATCATTAGATTGAACGAAAACCCCATATGCAACGCAGGTGAAGCGAATTTATTATAATAATATAATAATAACTTTAATCAGAATAAAAGGAATACCAATGAATGAATGAGTAGGTACTTGCTACGAGTGAATAAAGTAATTAAGGGAGAAGTGCAAAGCACTTGTTCCCCACAAAATTAGCAGCAATACTATACCTATATATCCTTTTTCCAAACTTCCCCCTACAGTACAAGATATTTTATTAACCGACGAAACCAAAGAGGACTTTTCACTGAGACGTCCGATTTCGATAATTCTTCAATCAGTGGATAGGGTGTAATTCGAAGTTGGTCCCATTCGAATTTAAAACATGAAATCTACCCCTAAGGGTAGCAGAATGAAGGATATTGATCACTCACCCTCTGAATTCTGGTTCGTTAACCGATTCTATCAGGCATAACTTTGTACTGGGTTCGTCGATTTGGATGATTCTCTCTTTATTGGATAGGATATACATCATTGTTGATCATATTTGGATTTCGAATGAAATCAGCCACCCTTACAGGTAGACAAATAGGGGATAATTGATTTTTCACTTGTGAACATTGGCACACATATGTAGTTGACAATGACAGATCGCTATTGTCATTATTTTTGTTCTCCTACATCCGTCACAATCATTATATTCTATGAGAGGATAGAATGATATACAGAGAAATGGAATAAACTAACCAGAACAACAAAAATGATGTTGCAAAGGGAAACATTCTCAATTGAATATTTAATTGGTGATGTTTCCCTTTCCAACATGAATACCCCACAAGAGGTTTTTTCGACGATGGAAGATAGTGACTGAAGTTCATCTTTCAGTTGCAGATGATTCCACATCTGATTTTATAAACATCCTGTTCATATTTTCAACAAATCAATAGATAATCATATTATTTAACTGGTAATAGTGGAAGTTAGGTGGGTAAGTAAGTATTTTGGAAGTAATCAAGAAACGAGTAGGTAAAAATTAGTAGATTTCTACCACAAAAAATTGAGAAATAAAAACTTCTCAAAAAAAAATTAAACCGACGAAATACGGAACTGAAAAGTAAAGAATAAAATTGACCTTTTTAGTCCCAATAACTAAGCTCCTGAACTAATGTAAGTAACTAATTTTGAGTCGGCGGCAAACGAACTAACAACGAAGATTATCAAATTACTTTAAAAAAATTCTCAGAATGTCACCGCCTTACCTAATTCATTTGCTTGTTTGTTTGGTGCCGACTCAGTTTAGTTAAGGAGCTCAGTTTTTGAGACTAAGAAGGCTTATTTTATTTTTTACTTTTCAGTTCCGTATTTCGTCGGTTTAATTTTTTGTTAAAAAGTTTTTTCTGATAGTACTATTCGTTATATTATATCTATCAAATTGACGTGCCACATATTCAATGTAAACTATAAATCCAACTTCGGCATACAAAAAACATTCCCAAAAAAAGATATAATCATCTAAACACACGTTATATAGATATATAAAAGAAACAAAAATATCTTCCACGTATTACCACTCAACGATAATATCCGACTAGATATCCTACCGCTCATGTATCGAGGGTTATATCATAAGTGGTAGGGGTTTTATTGCTAAATTTTTTTTGAAATTTTTGAGAGAGAATTTTGCCGGGAAATTTTTACCGAGTGCGATTTGGGGTCTTATTATCTGATTAAACCTTATTAGACGGTTATCTAGTTCGTTTTCCTGTTCAAGATATTCACTTCTCCAATTTTCTTTTTCGTTTTTCCATATTCTCGCCTCTCTGGCCCCTAGTAGCCAATTGCGATCGGCTCTTGGTATGTGGGTCCGGAGCTTGTTACAATCAGTTTATTATATTTCCTTCTTCACTTACTGTTATTTGTTTCCCTTTTCAGGATTTTGATTGATTTGATCGATTCGTATTGGCCTAGCTCCCGGAGTTTTTCGCATATTTTTGCTTACTTCCGGGTCGCTTTCCGTTCCTGTTATATTCTCTTTTCTGGGTTTTGTAATTCTTCTGTGTGTTTTGAAACTTATTCCTTCGTTAATTTCTTGGTTTTCAGTGTTATCTATTTTTATAGTATTTTTAGTGGTTTGATTCTCCTTCCTTTTTTTTTATTTTCCACAACTGTTATCTCGTTTTCGATTTTTCTCCGGATTTCGTCGGAGTTTCTATCGAAAATGGATTTTCTGCTGTCTTTTTATCATCCTCCACATCACTCCCTATATTTTGTGTTGTGTTGGACTTTTTTCTGCATTATTTCTTCACTTTGAAAATGTTTGGATTTTTCTTCACTTTTGTCATAGATGTTCGAGAAGTGTGGTGTTTGTGTTTGTAATTATTGCATTAAAAATAGATTTTTGACTTTTTGAAGATGTTCATACGTTGCAAGAACCTGTCGCATCCGGTAGAATGATTTTACTGGACTAGTTCGGTGAAATTTTTCACAGGATCAGTCTGATAATTTTTTTTGAGAACTAGTATAGTAAAAATTTCCGTAACGGTACTCAATACCGTAAAGAGGTATTTTTTGGACTAGAATCAAATATGTAAAAATGTGTTTTACGATACAGTATGGAATAAAAACTTTCAAGTGTGAATTGAATGTTCTTTTGTTGCTAATAGATTTTATGCTTCCAGGGATAGTGTTGCAAATTTCAGTGCCGATGTAGTAGTAGCTCCTCTGTGATATTGATTTATTCTTTGTTGGGTGCGCCCTCTGGTTATATACAGGTGGGAGGAGTGGTGCTTTATCCACACTAAAGTGGTATATACACGTGTTGGGGTAGAACAACTATCCATAATCTGTGATATACTATACAGGTCATCACTATAATATCCACGCGGTTTCCACATAGTTATTTTCAGGGATTTTTTTGTAGGATTTTGTATTCCATATCTAGGATAACTTTCTACAAGTGCAAAATATAAATTTTTCGAATTTTCCAACGGTAGTTATTCTTGATTGCAAATGTTTCTTTCTGATAAACTTGATTATGTTCAATTCATGCCAGGTCTGCCTTACAATCCGTATACCGGTTTCAGGCTTTTGGCCCTCATCAATACGGAGTAGGCACCAGTCAGAGATCCTGAGACCTCTGGTCGAAGCGAGACCCAACAAAAATGAAAACATCATCAAGCTCAATCACCTGTGGGTACGCAGAAAAAAGTATCTCTTAACTGACGGTACGCAGTGACAGAACGAAACACTTCTCAAAAGGATTCTATCTCGATAGGAGTGACTGCATGCACGTTTATACTGATTTGTTGCATGTCTGTCATACCAGCAGCATCACAACTGAAAGGTAGGAAATTTGTTTTTCTGAAATTCATGGTGAGGAGTAAATGATCAAACCAATATTTAATTAACTTGAGGTTGTCCTCGACCTTCTTCTTTGAATTCGGCCAAGTATCTGCTTCATAAAAAACAGCAGTGTCATCTGCAAAACCTATTATTTCACCAGTTTTCTTCAAGCTTCAAATCATTAATGTGTAGATTGAAAAGTGTTGGACCCAAGACCGTTCCTTGTGTTAGTCCATATTCAAAGTCTGATTTTTTCAGTTATTGTATCCCCCACTCTAACAACTTGCTTTCTTGAACTCAAGTAACTTTTGAATAAGTTCAGCACAACGTGTGACTAACAGTGTCGAAGGCCTTACTTACATCTATGAATAGGCACTGTCTTTACTCTGTTTCCTAAGATGAGAAAGTGATCAAATGTAAATTTGTAATGACAGATCCTATTGAACAGGGTGGACAATTCAGAGGTTGTTGAAAAGGGAAACATTCTCAATTGAATATTGATAGAAAGATTTTTCTGTGAATTGAAAAATCCACGATTAAAATTAAGTAATTTTTTGTGAATGTCTAACGGAAAACAACTTCTTCCCCGGCTAAATCCACGCTGGACATTGAACTACATCTGATAGATATTCTGAGAAGGCCCTAACTCAGAAAATCTGAAATTGAAAATTTGCATTTTTATTCAGATAGTTATTTGATTTTCTATTCCAGTCTTAATTGAGAACTCATGAAGATGAATGAGGCAAAGAAGAATGTTTTCCAAAAGAGGGTACTCACCAGAAATCATTCGTAACATTGACGCAGGAGAGACATCCCATTCACTAGGTCTTCAATACATTTTTGTCGACGAAAATCTATTTCACGCTTCCACGATCATCAGGAAGCTCGGAAGAAATGGGAAACACATCTGATTTTATGAACATTCTGTTTATATTTTCAACAAATCAATCAGAGGTTGTATTGTCAACTTGCAATGATAGTCTTAAAAAATTCCGTATTGCATTATTTGAGACCACACACCCCGAATCGATCCTGAATAGAAAGAGGAGTTTTTTGAATGAAATTTATGTTACAGAGGCGTAACTCGCGGTAGTTCATCAGAATAATACTATAATAATCATCGTACATGATTATAATGGGCAGATAATCGCGATTGACATTTGTTCGAGTGCTGCTGTGTAAAAAATGTGTAAAATATGTGCTCTGTTTAAAACAGTAATTTCAGTAAGAAATAATAAGCATACAAAGTTATAACTTATATCAGTGTGTAGCTGGAAAGAATGAGTTTGAACAAAATCAATTGAAAGTGAAAACTGTGTGGTAATACTCAGGAAATCAGGGGACCTTTCCATTTGCCATTATTGAAATTGCCTTTAACGAGACACAGATAAATATATCATTACTAAAAAAACACCAGCTGATAAGCAATTCTTAAAAACACTGAAAGTGGAAGCATAGACCATAGGCGTACTATTTTAGATTATTTAAAGTTGCAATCTGCCTTAAAATGGTCAATTTCGAATGCTGCAAACAAAAATCTTTTCCGGCGAGTTATTATATTTGCATTCGATGTTTCAATATTTTCCACAAGAGCTGCGCTATGGCAAACAAGCAAAAATTTTCATTTAAAGGAGATTTCAAGCTGACCTGCTGTGAAACTATTGACGAGTTGGACACAAATAAGAAGCTTGATATGAGTATATTGGAACAGACAATCTCTGAAATTTCGGAAGAGAGTAACATAAGAGGAAAACATATAGAAAAACTACGAAAAGAAAATGAGATATTTAATGAAGAAGCAGTACAAAGAGAAGAAGAACTGGTGCAAATAATCAAGCAACAAGAGATCGCGATACAACAAGCTGAACGGACAATAGGGGAAATGGAGAAAATAATTGAAACACTGATGAACAAAAAGACGACGAAGACAACTTGTACCCAAACTAAAATAGAAAACAAAGAGCAAAACATACAAACGGAACCTAACACTTCTGATTGTAGTATGCAAACATGTTCTCCAATGACGAAGGACGAATCAACAAACATGTCGGGACCACAGCAATCATTGGATGATGAAACTAACCAATCCAACGAACATCTACACTATAGTATAAAAAAATTTATAAAGGAAGAACTAAGACTATCTGTTGATTACATAATTGAGAAAATGTCACAGACTGACACCAAAATAGATGTGTTAAAGGACTCCAATATTGATCTGGTGTCACTTTTGACAAACAAAGATAACTTGATCAGAGATATTTCCCATTCGTGTTACAATAAACCTAGGATACCATCGACCATCCAGCATACTATTAGTAGTGAAGAATGTATGATGACCAACAACAAAAAAAACTCTGAGGCAGAAATAGAGCTCAGACAACTCAGTTTTTCGTGACAACACACAACACAAAAACATTCACTGAGCAGACACGAGTACAATGTCAAAGACCTCAGTCCTCTCGTACAAACATGCGGTCACAAAAAACGCGCAATTATCAACCAAGAACACAATATGAAGAAAAAAATCACCACTCAAGAAACAACAAACAATACAATGTTAACTCAAAACGCCACTACTCACCACAACTATACGCAAAAGAAAACACAAATTCTGCATATAACACCCACGAAATTGGACACCCTAGAAACTACAACAGAGCTCCTTCAAGAACATACCGGCATCCTGGACAACATTACTCAACCAGAATCTTCCACAACAGCAAGTACAATCACAATGTTTCCGTCAACTACTCTTACACATCAGACTCATACTATGGAACGCAAAACCACAACCAACCTTAAATCAATATCTTTTATGTTATTAAATATTCAGTCAGCCAGAAACAAAGTTAACGAATTATCTGTTTTCCTAGAGGATTTAAATCGTCCAGATCTGATTTATTGACTGAACATTGGCTTGCTCATAATGAACCTTTACTTACCTCATTATACAGAAATGTCAAGATACAGCAGAATTAAGAGCATCCATGGAGGAACCATGATTTTCAGAATAACTCACTGAATGTAAAATTCGTTAACGTGGAAAAATTCAACGATTATTTGGAAGAAAAATCATTTGAATTTTGCTTGTTACATTCACAAATATTGAACATGTATGTAATATGTGTTTATAGAACACCCACATCTGATGTAAATATTTTCATACAAAAGTTAGAACAGCTTCTCAATGAACTTCCTTTAAATGCATCTATTCTGGTAGCAGGAGATTTAAATATTAATTTCGCTGACAAGAAATCTCTAGCCACCCAGTCTCTAAATAATCTTTTAAACTCATTTAACTTGACTATGCATATAGAGTCCCCTACACGAATCTCTCAGTATTCTGCCACAACGATAGATTATATATGTACGAATTTGGACAAACAATATATTACTTGTGATATCACTTCAGCTGGTATGTCCGACCATGAAGCTATATTATGCTGCTGTAAAGTGAATTTTATAGTGAACCGCAATAAATTCAGATTTGGTAGATTATACAGTAAAAAAAACTATAAAAGATTTTATAATACATGCCTGAATACCAATTGGGATATTGTGAACAATGACCAGGATTCATTCTCAAATTTTTACAATTATTTGGTGACTATTTTCAATAGTTCATTTCCGATTCAAAAGATAAAAATCAAACACAGAAAACAGTGGATTACTCGAGGCATAAAAATTTCAGCAAATAATATGCGATCGCTGCATTATATTCGGAAGTTTAATGATGATATTTTTTTTCATCGGTACTTCAGTAGATACCGCAGTATTTATAGGCAGGTTGTCAGACAAGCAAAAGAAAGTTACTATAAAAATAGATTCGAGCAAGCTGAAAACAAATCGAAAGAGACTTGGCAAGTAATTAATGACCTAAGAGGTAAATCTAATAAAGTACATGAAGTTTCACTTTCACCAAACGTTCTTAACGAATATTACTGCTCTGTTGCAGAAAAATTGACTGAAAAATTGACTACTCATAACGACCCTATGGAACAATTCAAAAACCCCTTTATTTCTGAAACTTGCATTCTTTATGACACTGATATTTATGAGCTGAAACAGGTGATTGTTTCCATTGGAAAAAAGTCGTCATCTGGTTACGACGACATTACAGCAAACATTTTGAAAAATCTCCCAGATAACACATTACAACTGTTAACCAATATTATTAATGAATCATTTCAATCAGGAAAGTTTCCTGATTTCCTGAAGGTATCATTGGTAATACCGCTACATAAAGGTGGAAATCAGGACGACCCCTCGCATTATCGGCCTATTTCCCTAATTCCCACATTAGGAAAGCTCATAGAAAAACTAGTCAAGATAAGGATAACTGCATTTCTGACGAAACATAAAATCGTTAATAAAGAACAGTTTGGCTTTCAAAGTGGCAAAGGCACTAATGATGCAATTTTCTCACTCATGGAAAAAGTTTATACTGGAATCAATAGTGGCGAGGTTGCTGCTGCAGTATTTTGCGATTTTTCGAAGGCTTTCGACTGTGTGGATCACGAAATACTGTTGCGGAAGCTTCCTTACTACGGCTTCAGAGGAGTGATACTGAGCTGGTTCAGCTCATATTTGTCAGGTCGTAGTCAGATGGTGAAAACAAACCATCGCTCAGAAATTGGAAAAATACATAATGGTGTGCCTCAAGGTTCAATACTAGGGCCAACATTGTTCCTCATCTACGTCAACGATTTGACAAGTATAAATATTGCAGGAAAATTCACACTTTTTGCAGACGATACTACCATTTTTTGGCAATCGGACAATGCAAATGATTTAACTAAAATCATATCCAATGATATGAAGATAGTAAAGAATTGGTGTGATTCAAATCGTCTTTCTCTAAATATTTCGAAAACTAATATAGTAACTTTCAGATGTGAACTTGACAATATACCCATGGGGAATGACATAATTGAGAACAAAAGTAGCTTAAAATTTTTAGGAGTTCATATCGATAGAAAACTAAAATTTGAAGACCATGTTTATGCCTTGTGTAACAAAGTGTCTTCTGGTTGTTATGCAGTCAGAGTAGTCGCAAATGAACTTGGTTTAACAGTAGCTAAGACTGTTTATTTTTCTCTGGTGGAATCTCACCTGAGATATGGAATTTCATTTTGGGGCGTATGTAGTGGTTATCTACTACAAAATATTTTAATTTTACAAAACGAGCCGTAAGATATATGTGCAAATCAAAACGTAGAGACTCTTGTAGATTACTCTTTACCACTCATGGAATTCTAACAGTGATTTCTATCTTTATAATGGAAACAGTGTGTTTAATTAAAAAATATTTGAACAAATTTCAATCCTTACCATCCCATTATGTGACAAGGCAATCCAACAACATTAAGTTGCCAATACCAATGACATCAGTCATAAAGGATTCCATTATCTATAATGGTTGTAAAATGTTCAACCATTTGCCAAAGAATGTAACAGAAATCAAATCTTTACAATGCTTCAGGAAGGCTGTGAAATGTTTTTTTAGTGATAGACCATACTATAATATACAAGAATTTTATAATGGTAATTTTTAAATAATCAATCAATACTGTGATTTTAAATTTTATTTGGGGTATATTTCATTGTGACTTATATATTTTATTTATTTTTATATTTATATGAATTTATGTTATGGGTTGAGACAAACTTGTTTATTTTTTACCAGTATTTTGTACGACTTATATGTTTTTATATATACAAACTGACTTCATGTATTAAGTGAAGATTGATTGGTTTTAAATGCATTTTATTTTTACATATAAAGTGCCTTATAGATTAAGATTAAGTGAAACTTTGTCCACAAGATTACTCTTATGACAATAAAGTATATTCTCTCTCTCTCTCTCTCTCTCTAATTGTCCTAATATGAAGTAGATAAAAACTTATATAAAAGTATTAATAATATGAAAATAGATAAATTGAAATAAATATTAATATTTATAAAAAAAATCCACTCTTTACAATGAAACAACATTATTTTTGAATTCAAGCCATCAAATTCCGAGTAGTCCGATGAACTATCGTCGTTAGGGTCCATATAAATAATAAGGAGCAGTGTTTTCTAGCATGTTATCAGGTTCCCACATTCTTTCTTCTATACCAATCACATGTTCGACGCACTTAGTCCATTTTTCGCAATCCACTGTCTTTATTTTCTCTTGCATGAACTTTTCAACGTCTCTCATTTCAAAAGAAGTGTTATGACTTGCTACAAACCCTTTTACTTGCGCCTACACCATTTCTATGGTGTTTAATTCACAGTGATATGGCGGAAGGCGAAGTACCGTTATTTTCCATTTTGAAACTTTTTAGTCGACAGCAAATTTCGTACAAAGAAGTTTATTCAACTTCACAATCTCCAGTAGCTCCTTTTCCAGCATATCTTTTTGGAATGGCTTCTTGTTCAAAGTAAGCCAATGAATGATGTGAATTTTTTTTTGCAAGAAGACGTTGGTATTTTTCCGGATTATTCATGACTATAACAGGCCCAGGAGAAATGAGATCTAGCATTTGCTGGAAGTATTCTTCAAAAACATCAGCGTTCATGTCTTCATGACAGTCTCCTGTCCGTTTTGATTCGAATGGTAGTATTTCCATAACCAAGTTTCGTACATATGATAAATATTTTTGTTCTCCCTTCGGAACTGTCAAACTGCCCTCAAATATAGTCGTCGCCAGCAGATAATTTCGTCTTTCTCTATTGAGAGTGATTATCTGTTATGAATTTTTTCATAACAAAAATTCATTTCCTTCACATTTTTCCACGCTTTCTTCCTACCCATGGGTGGAATGGAATCATCCTTTTCCATTTGACGTTATTTTGTTCAAGTTAGTTATTTCTTCTTCGAAGTAAAACGAGTGAATGATTTTTCTGATAACAGTCTTTTCATCCTCATTTATAACAGTGTCTTTTCTTCCTATACTTCTCTTTGGTGACCTGATGGGGCTGCGTTCATCCTCGTGCACGAGTCGTTATATCATTGACTGTCCGGCTCCAGTAACATTCGAACACATTTAAACTATTGTTGTAACTCGGAATTTAAATTTTTTGGTGGTGAACAGTGTTGAACACATCGAGAATAATAATTTTCTCATTTTTAAAGACGGCACTTTTACATTTCAAATTTTTGAAACACTGAGGCACAGGTAGGTGAACTGCATGTGCCCCTCTACCTAAGCTTATAATCGTTTTCCTGGACAAATCCTCCATTTGTGGAACACATTTGACCATATTGTTATCTCTCATCGCAGGGACGGATTTATATCTGCATAATACTATTTTTGTTTTTAAACTTTTGAAGTAAGGAGAAGATAATCAGGTAGGTGATTGTAAATTTATCATTTTATTGTACCTGGAACAGAAAATTACAGAGCATACTTAAGCGTTGTCCATTATTAGGGGCTAATCATGTTAAGAGTTACTAGGCTGGTTTTACTTTACAGGGTTATTGGTTATATTCGTACCAATAGATATCCCCTTTATGAAGAGCTAGAAAAATGGTTGAATCAGGAAAGTTGTAGCATTTTTCCTGAACCGCCAGGAAATATGAATAGAAAAACAATTGAACGTCGCGTTAAAACGTTATGATAAAAAGTTTTTGTTTTATTATTGCACTTTTGGGTTCTCCGGAAAATTCTAGATGTGTTTCATTCATGTTGTCCTATATCTACTTGCACATTCCTATATTAGTTTTTCATAGGCTCAGTTCAATAATGATTTGTTACCCTCTCACATTAGGCAACAGAGTATGGGGATGTATGAATTTTTTTTGTTATCAAGTTGAGTATGGCATCCACAGTTGATATTTTTACCCTAAATTCAAATTGTTTGTTAGACAACAAATTAAAGATATTCATGAAAGAAGTTATTCTGTTTTTCATAGCAAATACTGAAAGACATCGCCCAACTCTTGAACTCACCAATACGCATATGGAAAGAGGTTTTTCGCTTCTGTAAAATCAAATTCCGAATTGTCCACGCCATATGGAAGCCATCGAATTTCTTGCGACACGGAATTTGCGCCGTCAGCAATAGCGAAAAATCCGCAACCCTTTGGGAGAAATGCAAATACATACTGGCAGATAAGGGCTTTGTGTCCTGCCTCTCGTACTCCCAAACATATTTACATAAAATCTGCATGGATTTCGATTTCAGCAGCTCAATTAGCGCCGACGTATTTACAATGCAGATGGGACGAATTCGCACATAAGATAATGCATTCAGTGTTTATTGAATGAATTCAAGAATTGGAACGCGAATTACATATATCTGGTTCAGTCGTAATGAAACAGGCGAAAACATCAGGTAGTTTTTCAAAATTGCCATTCAAGCCATTATAACAGTCGAGAAATCACCGCATACCATCATATTTAAATTTGGTTTGAAAGTAGGAGTTTGAACATTACACAGTTTTTTTAATCCATCAATATTTCCAGTTGGCGCTCTGTAGCAGCATAAAATAACTGGTTGACCTAAATCAGTTTTTTTTTATTCAGAAATAACTGCATCAACCAAGAATGGGTTATCAGCAGTGGTACAATAAAGATAACATAAAATTATATTTCATTGTATAGATTAATGTCCTTCAGATATTCAAATAGATTTTGGAAGTTGCAGTCATCGTTCAATAAGTTCACTAGAGAGTTAGGGATATATTGCCCTTACTCGCCCTTGCGTTGCGGCGCCAAATTGTTCTGAAATGTTGATAGCTGATTATTTTCGCTCTTCGTTGGAAGCTAAATGTTATGAAATGATCTTTCTTATTAATTTTTATTGCTCTTTATTCGGCAACAATTATTATAATAGGTAGAATTTTGTTATTATGATTTGTTATGATAATTATTTTCGCCCTGTATAATAGATTGTTATGAAATAATAATTGCTAGCTAACGTCACTGTTTTCTTGCCACGTTGCTGCCAATTGTTATTACCCTTTCTTACCACGACTAACTCAGTTGGTACGCCTCCGTCTCAGGAGCCGGTACTGGCAATAGAGCCACTACCTTGTCTTGATGTTATTTGAACTATTTCAATTCAATGTTTATAGGTGAAATATCAGCATGTCATTGTAGAAAATAAACCACAACCTATCAAAGAACAATTATTTCCTTTATTCAGGAAAACTTATATTAACCTGGCCTGAGATAGATAACTTATACTATGATCAATTGACAAATTTCCATAGAAAAAAATGAAAAACACAGTACACATAACCTCACTTTTTCTTTTGGGTTGGAAGAATTCTTTTATAGTTCAATACCATGATAAAATAGAGTTCTTCAGATACGATACGAGTTACGTTGTAAAGTGATTCAGTTTGTGATGTGCACTGAAAAAGTTTATACCTGGAGCTGGAACTGTCGCTGATGCAATACATGCCAATAATCTGAAATCCTCCTTCATCCACTACTCTCAGGGACTCTCCATTACAAAAAAGAACCATACCAGAAATCAGCTTGGAAACAGTTTTATGTTGAGTACAGAAAAGGTAATCTTGTATTCTCCTATTTATTTGTGTCGAAATTCTCTTGAGGTTGAATTGGTTAGTTTATTGTAGACAAACTACCTTGTATTAGTGAAAATCTTGAATTTCCTTTCTCCTTCCTTTTAAATTTGATTCTACTGATTGTATATTTAGGACACTGAAGTAGGAAATGTTCGACACTGATTTCTGTGTTACACACTTCACAAACAGGGGGTTCTCCTTTCTTGAGTAGGTGTTCAGGGGGGTATCGGGTGTGGCCTATTATCAGGCGTGTTATGATTGATTGTTTTTTTCTGGATATTGGTAGACGAGTCCAAGGTGTGATCGTTGTCCTGACCTCCCTGAGTTTGGTTGTGATGATGTCCAACTATTCTGCCAGTATTCTCTGCTTTCAGATTTGATGAAGGCTTCAACGTCAGGTAATGGGATAGGGTCCTCAGCAATAGACACCGTGTTGTTAAGGGCTGTTTCTTTGGCTACGATATCTGCTCTTTCATTGCCCGCTATGCCGATATGAGAAGGAATCCATATAATCTCAACAGCTTTGTTCATTTCACGAATTGTGCTCAGCTGTTCTTTTATCAAAAGTAACAAACGGTTGTTTGAGTAGAGATGGTTCAAGCTCCTAATGGTACTAAGTGAATCGGTGATAACCAGGTGATGTTCATTATTATTATTATTATTATTATTATTATTATTATTATTATTATTACATATACGTAGAGGCTGAGGACAGAGTCCTATGTTAGCCTGAAAAAAAAATTGAGAGATCAACAAGATTATACAATGCATGCAAAAGAAAGAGAAAAATAATCAATATATGCGTAGGAAAAATTATGGAAATAAGCAAATATCTATTTTGTTTTTAAAACTATTCACTGAGTCAGAATTCACAACATCGTTGGGTAAGTTATTCCATGTTTCGAAAATACTATTCACCCAAAAATGCTGTCTCTGCCTAGTGGCAAATTTCTCCTTCTTTAATTTGAGGTTATGACCACGTAACCGCGAATCATTGATGAAAACAAAAAGTTCTTTCTGATTAGCATAGTTATATTTAGCTATACGGAAGGATATGATGAGGTCCCCACGGAGTCGACGTTGGTCAAAAGCTATCAGTTGTGCCATCCTCAGTCTTTCGGGATAGGTTGGACGCACTTCGCCAAAAGTCATACGCGTGGCTCGACGCTGAACGTTTTCCAACAGATTCTTGTCGCGCACCAAAATAGAACACCACACCGGACCTGCGTACTCCATAATTGGACGAACGTAGGTTTTGTAGAGTTTTATGGAACTTGAGTATGATAGATGGGAGAACGTTTCGCGGATGAGGTAGATCAGTGTGTTGGCGCGCTTGCATGTGGATATAACATGTTCGGACCAAGTTAGGTCAGTATTAATAGTCACTCCCAGATCGACATGAGAAGACACTATACGTATCTGTTGATCGTTTATTGTGTACGAGTGGAGTGGATTGTTCTTTCCTTGATGAAGTACGACACATTTGTCGACGTTAAGAGGTGAAAGCCAATCCTCCCACCACCGACTAATCGAGTTGAGGTCTTCTTGAAGGAGTTGATGTTCCACTAAGGCATTTCCATACAGCTTAGTATCATCGGCATAAAACGACGTGAAGGACTTTATATGAAGAGCAAGATCACTTGCATAAACAATGAAGAGGAGTGGGCCAAGAACAGACCCCTGCGGGACTCCACTTGTGACTTGTCTGTCCGAAGAAAAAGAGTGACCCACTTTGGCCGTGAAAGTTCTTTCTGTCATATAATTTTCAACCCATAAGTTTAGTTGGCCCCGAATAGCGAGTGTGTCAAGTTTGTGCATAAGCCTCCTCACTGGGACCCTGTCGAAAGCCTTGGCAAAGTCAAGATAGACGATATCTGTCGGTATTTTTTCATCGTGAGCATTCGTCTAATCGTTTATGCACTGTAGAAGATTGCTGGTGGTGGATTTACCTTTGACGAAACCATGTTGTTCCGATGGTATGATTGCGTTTTTATTAAAAATTCTGACATGTCTTCTACAATTATTGATTCCATTATTTTGGAAGGTACGGATAGAAGACTAATGGGCCTGTAGTTGGTTGGATTGAGTTTATCGCCTTTTTTGAAAATAGCAGTGACAGATGCCTTCTTCAAAGCCCGTGGGATTTGAGATTTTGCGAAAAAGACCGTCATGATTCTTGATAACGGAGAGCAGAGAGTTCCGGCAAATTTCTTTAGAAAGAAGGGGCTCATTCCATCCAAGCCAGGAGATGAATTTAATTTAGTGTTCAGTAAATGTTTTTTAATTTTTTCCGGGCTCAACGTCACATGGTTTAGATTATCACGCAGTCGTTCTGCTATAATTCCCGGTAATTGATCATCTCGGGGCTCCACTGTGAAGGAGCTTGTGAAAGAGTCGACCAGGATTTCAGCTGATTGGACATCTGTAGAGCACAGGGTTCCATCAGGTTTTTGTAGGAGCGGAATGCTTACTTTGGTGTTCAGGTTTGATCGTATGAACTTGTACAGTTTTCTGTTGTTTTCAGAGTTCGCAATAGATTCTTCAAACTCACGACGTGAAGATTGTAGTGTTGATACCAGGTATCCAGAGAAATTTCGATGAGTTTGGTAATCCGCTGGGGCTTTTGATCTTTTGTATCTCTTCCAAAGTCTTTTTTTTGTGATATATGAGTGACATTATTTCGGTATTTATCCATGGTTTGAGAGGATTTTTCCGGCATACTTTGCTGCGGGAGTTCTAGTCAACAAGGGCAGTTATGGTCGAGTAAAATTTTTCCCAGAGGATATCAACGTCATCACATATATTCAAGAGGGTGATCCAATCGATGGCGGAAAGTTCCTCGAATAACTGATAGAAATCGATTATTTTGAAAACTTCAGTTCCGTACTTGTTTGGCATGTGAATATTGAGCTGAGTAGTTGCGTAGATTACTGCGTGGTTCATGTTGGCTTTTGGTGCAGAATGTAAGGGCTTTATGAATTGCGTATATCTCAGCCGAAAATACACTGAAGATATGTGATAGTTTGTAACTTAGATTGACATTTCCAGTTATTACAGCAGCTGAAGTACCGTTATTAGCTTTAGAACCATCCGCGTATAGATCTGTTGGTGATTGTTATAGTCATTTAGGATTTCTCTGAAGCTGTTTAGAATGATCCTTAATCAGTTTTACAGGTGATATCTTAGATTTCAAAATCTTGTTGTGAACTAATATTTTTCAGGTTCAGACAATTCACCACAAACTCATTTTTTGTCAAAATTGCCACTCCACCATCTTTTTTTTTTAATGGTAGGAATGTACAATACTCTTTGCACCAAGTTTCTGTCAGACAGATCACATTTTGTAATGAAGACAGATATATCTAAATGAATACTGTCAAGTTTTTTTTGATTGAAACATTGAACACTCGATGTGGAAACTTGAGGATTGGACATCACTGATCTGTTCTAGATCAGATCCTCTCCTCTGGAGAATGGCTGATGAAAGATCCAAAGGACCATAATTTGGGATTCATAGCCTTCTTAAAAAAAATCCATAATTTTCACTTTGAACGATGAATTATTATAAAGTTCTCAGGAATATATATTGTTATGATGATGATGATTTGTATTATGATTTTGTTTTAAGTGAAATTTATATTATATTTTTTATGTGCTTTCCAAATACTCATCACAACAATAAACTCCGGCTATGACATTCTTATCCCTTCTCAATATAGATAGATGTTTATTGAATACGGTATATAAGGATACATTAGTAGTACAGAGTGATAATAAAAACAGCAGATCTGCGCAAAGATCCTTAAGAACATTAGAAATAAAAAAGAAAAAAAATATATATATGTATATATATATATTAAAAGTTAATGTACAACATTGAGTAAAATAGATCTGATATATAAACACACAAACGTACATACATACAGACATGGTAATAGGTACATATTAGAAATGTTATAGAAATTCAAGCACTGAGGTTAAGGCAACATATTCCTCTGTACTATAAAAACATTTTTTAATTAAATATTCCATGATTTGTTTTTTGAACATTGGCAAGGGTAAATTCCTGGTAGTGAACAGTAAGATATTGTAAAGGTTGACAACGAGTGAGTTCTTTGAGGATTTCTGTAAATTAAACCGGTAAGGTCTCCATAGGTTAGCCCCACGGGTGTTATACTCGTGAAAATGGGAGTTGGTCGGAAAGCCATCTTTATGTTTATGTATTTCCAAGAGAGTATGATATATGAAAATAGATGGTAATGGCATGATGCCCAAATTTATGAAGGGGGGCCTACATGAATCTCGGTAACCTGCATTCGAAATTGTTCTAATTGCGCGTTTTTGGAGCGTGAAAACTTTTGTAGCATTGGAGGAGTTGCCCCAGAGCGGAGTTCCATAGCTAGCATGGGAATGAAAAAATGCATAGTACGCCGAGAAAGGCGTTTCCAAGCTTACAAAGTTTCTCAATTGCCTGAGTAAGAAAATATATTTTGAGAGTTTCTGACTCAGTGCTTTTACGTGAGGTGCCCAATTCAAACTGTCATCAAGTGTAATTCCCAATAAGTTGACGGTTTTTCCCACTGAGATGTTATGATTAGTTGAAAATATGATTTGTTGGGTTTTTCCTCCATTGAGTTTCAGTAGATTGGAGTTAAACCACAATTCAGCTTGTTTTTCGGCATGTGACATGGAGGCGAGTGGGGTCTGGCAGTTCTTGTCAGAGCATAAAATAGATGTGTCATAGATGACACATTTGTAGGGTTGTAGTTCAAAGAAGAGATCATTGATATAGACAATGAACAGAAGAGGCCCCAGAACGGATCCTTGGGGAACACCAAATTCAATTGGCTGTAGATCAGATGTTCTGTTATTGCCCAGATCAACAAGCTGTTTTCTGTTCGTCAGATAGGATGAAAAGAGTGAGAGTGCCAGACCTCTAACTCCATATTCTTCCAGTTTATGTGACATATTAATATGAGAGACACAGTCGAACGCTTTACTCAAGTCACACAGTGTTGCAGAGCTGTGATGACCCTTTTCAAATCCTTCGACTATGTCCCTCACAACTCGTGCTACCGCTTGAACAGTGGAGCATGATTTTCGGAAACCGTATTGGTCCGAGTTAAGAAGATTGTTCTCCTCAAAATAAAGTTCAAGCTGTTTTTTGAGAATAATTTCGAAAATTTTACCATAAATGGGAACGATAGAAATGGGTCGATAGTTTTCAGCTTGATTTTAGTCACCTTTTTTAAAAACAGGGATGACTTTGCTGATTATAAATTCATCAGGAAAAGATCCTTCGCTGATACAAGTATTGAAAATGGACGTCAGTGGATCAACCAAATATGTACAGGTTTCTTTTATGATTTTGCTGTTTAGATTGTATACATCAAGGCAATAGGAATTTTTCAGCTCATGTATAGCATTAAAAACTTCGGATGGAGTGATGGGTTCAAGAAAAAAAGACCCGGGTGAGGTAGGTTTGAGTTTATTGTCCAGTGATTTTAGAGAAAGGGTATTAGCATTGAGTGGGAGTTGACTCATTATGGTTTTGGCAATGGTGGTAAAGTATGAGTTGAATTGATGTGGAGAGACCGCGTTGGATATTACATGAGATGCTGGTTTACTTTTTTCAAAATTGATCAGCCGCCAGCTATCTCTAATTTTATTATCAGATTGGTTGATAAAATCATCGCATGATTTTTTTTTAGATTCGATAATGGCCTTTTGATATTTATTGTTGATCACTTTGAGAGCTTGCTTAGGAACGGGATCATTTGTTGCATCGTAAATTATCTTCACTGCACGTACCGTATCCTTTAATTTTCTCAGATCGTCATTGAACCACCTGAGAGGGTATTTGAGTGCAAAGTCAGAGGATATTTTTTTGAGAGGAAAATGTTTCTCTACTAGACGACAGTATAGGTTTAAGAGGAAATCCACCTTGTTTTTCGAGGCGTTTGACGAGTAGAATGTGTTCCAGTTAACTGTATGTAACGAGGCTCGGAAGGCGAGTATTCCCTGGCTGGTTATTTGCCTCCTGAAATACGGGGCACTTTTTTGTCTCTCGAAATTTCTAAGACTCAGTATCTGGGCGTAGTGGTCGGAAAGACAGGGATCGATTACGCCAGTCTGATAGCACGATTCATCTAAATCTGTTGAAATATTGTCAATGCAGCTGCTAGAGCCATTTACAATCCTAGTAAACTCAGCAATAGTTGAATGAAGGCCAAAGGAGTTTATTAGGCAGATCAAATTACTGAGATCAGTGGGTGTTCTCATGAAATTGATATTGAAATCACCCAGTAGAATGATTTTCACAAATTTTTTCGAGATAGAGATCAGAAGTTCTTCTAATTTGTGAAAAAAAATGGTACAGTCATTTATGCAAGCTGATCTATATATTGTGATAACGGCAATTTTAGAAGTGCTGAGTTCAATGCCACACACTCCGATGTCACGCTCAATACAATAATCCCCTAAGTGAAGAGGTTTGAATTCAATGTTATCACGTACAAATATAGCTACACCACCGTGTATATGGTTGGCTCTACTGAAATATGTTGCCAAATTATAGTCAGGAATATTACAGAATTGTAGACAATCCT
This sequence comes from Gonioctena quinquepunctata, assembly GCA_018342105.1. Taxonomy (NCBI): domain Eukaryota; kingdom Metazoa; phylum Arthropoda; class Insecta; order Coleoptera; family Chrysomelidae; genus Gonioctena; species Gonioctena quinquepunctata. The sequence continues at coordinate 74,981 of JAFIRS010000933.1, read as the reverse complement.
CATTTAACCAGTGCTCGGAAAAACAAAGAACACTGAATTTATTATTACAGTCTAGAAACATAGAAAGTTTGTCCAGTTTGTTCGAAAGTTCACGTACATTTAAATGAAAAATACTCACTTCGTCAGAATTAATTAATTTACAGATCTTACTACTGTCCCTATGATGTTTCGGGTGGTACTCTTCTTTTTTTGAGAAAAAACCGTCTAACATGAGCACCCATGGGCCAGACAGATTCATCCCAGGCTTTTTCGAAGTTGCATTGGTTTATGCATACCGTGAAGGACGAGTAGAGCTGTGGAAACATTGAATTAATTTTTTCGATTTTAGCTTCGGGAAAAGAGCCCTTTATATCACGAAGAAGTTCTTCAGTTGTTGTCGAAGGTGTCAGTTTATAGACATGCAGCAAGCAAGTTTTATTGATTCCTGCTGTCGAACAGTTCGGCGATTTTCCTACAATAGGTTTATTAGTGCCACGATATGATTTTCTTCCTTTGGGAAAGGGATTACTCCGTTGAGCAGGGCCATGGTTCAATTCAATGAATTTTTGACATTCGAGGTTGGACTCGACTTCATGCAATGCAGAAGAAACCTGATCGCGAGTTATGAACTGTGTTTCTTCTGTAGCTGTAGCTTTGACAGAATTAGCTTTAGTAGTTTTCATCTTTTTCTTACTATGGGACACGTGTTTCCATTCATCGGCACCGATGTCAGGATTAACATGAGTTTGTGCTGCATGGTTACCGTCAGAGATGGTGTGGACTGCACTGGGACGAGTAACGTTGGTACCTTCAGTGTTTGTATGAGAAGCGTGGCTTTCCAGAACATCAATCTTGAAATTCATGAGTTTGATCCTTTCAGACATATGTTCAACTATTTGTCTTAGTAGTATTACTTCTTTCCGTAATTCACAACATGTCTGCCTTGAGCAATTTTCACTACAAGACTGTCACTACCGACGAAATGGACGAGTCCAAATTTACGCATTCAGGTTGGCCTTCACGTTCAGCCACCGATTTAGAACATTTTACATAGGTCAAAATCATACCTTTGTCATCCATGGATATGCGATTTCCACATTTAATATGTAATGGAAGCTGACACAGTTCACAAGCACTACTAATTTTCAATTTATCGTTGCAGTTGCTGCAGTTTCCAAGAGATTCCTTTGGAGCAGCTGTTAACACCTGCCTATCGTTCACCATGATTTCAACTCCATACAGGATTATCCTGACGGACGTGGTTACTAATGCACATTCACGTGGTTACTAATACCATTCACCTTTTTTTTATTACCTTTCCCCAGTTCAGTCGGTACGCCTGTGTAGAGCAGATCGTCTCAAATCTCAGGAGAATTGCAGTTGCGCCATCTAGTTGTTTTGCTTGAAGTCAATCTACTGTTTCATGGAAATATAGCGTGTAATATGATCAAATGATAAATAACGAGTCCAGAAAATAGTTAGATGATTGTTTTCCATTTTAGTCAAATATTTCAAATACCGATTCCTGTGATTATAGGAAAATATATCAACCTTTGCATTGTTCGTTATATTTGTTCGTTCGTACATTTGCTCTGTTATCTTGTAGACTTTTTCTATAGGCCCTTCATGTATTTTATATTCCAGATTCAGTTGTAGTTGCTGCGAGGTGTGAATTCCAAATTGTTTTGTGAAAAATAAACAAAGAATTCCCTCTCACATACTACAAAGATGACTTTAAGACTTTCCTCGAAATTTCAACAGTAGTAGGTATATGCAAAAAGGTAGCAGAAACTGACTCCAAGAAGGTTGATACAGAACAAATCGAGCACTTTCAGGCACTGTCTCCAGAGAAGTATGTGATTTCCTCCTCTGCGTTGTTTTAATCAAACTCACATTCGCCACACACAATGCTCAGTCTATGAGGTGCGTATCGAAAGCAAAATGAAAACAAGATTAACTTTTTCTGAGATGTTACCGTCCTATCCAGATATTACACCATTACCTCTACGTTTTGGGCCGAACAATATTGGTCGTTAGGCACACCTGCACGGCTCTAATGGCTCGGCGTAATGACGTTTTTTTATTTTGTCGACATTTCGGCATCCTTTCGGCACTCAGGGAGTAAACACAACCGAGTGAGTATCGTTTTGTCGTGGAGAAGGCGTAAATATGGATTCTTCTCGAGTGGGAATATGAAGCGTAGCAAAATCACGAGAAGTGAGTTCGGAATAGCAATCGGCAGGTTATATTTGCACATAAATACTCAGAATTCTAAAAACAGAACTACAGAGAACCGTGGGAGTTAATAGGTACGTTTAAAGTTGGCCAGAATTCGGATACATCCAGCAGCAATTACGAATGGCTAGTAATACAATAGTTGGGAATAGAAAATGAGAGACAATGGTGATATAATGACTATTCAATGATTCGATGCCGAGTTTTATACAGATCTGTAATAAAATTATGTGAATATCGTTCCAGTTGACCAGTACTATATATAACAGATATTATACGCGAAGGATAATCAAGTAGTTAACTGGACCACAACATTCCACAGTGGTCCAGTTGTATACTTGATTATCCATTGCATATATCTGTTATATTTTGTACTGGTCGACTGGAACTATAGCCGATAATTTTCCACATCTGTACTAGGTAGATTTCATAGAAATCAATTTTGGTATATATTCGACGATCATGAATACCTGAATACCTGCTATGATTGTTTTAAAAAAATGTCTGTGTACTTTGCATCTCTGAAACCTTTGGCCATCTTATAGTCAACGCAGATGATCCAAGAGTTCAGCAGTGGAGCTTTTCTATTATCATCAGAATGTTTCCAACAATCCATTTAATTTGAACAACCTATAAAAGTATGAAATAAAAAAATCCACAAATAAAACTTTAGAATTCGAATAGACAAAAATAAATTACAAGCAAGAACATCCTGTATGCTAAGCCTGAGTCACAAGGAACATGACAGGGACATGTCAAACTATTTTCCATTGGAAATAATCAAAATAACAGATTTGAGAACAGAAAATGGGCGAATATGAATTTTGAACAGTTCTGTATAAATAATGTTAGCTGAAGTTATATAAATTGTAAATAAAAAATGTATCATATGTTGGAATTAGAAAATGTGTTCAAGAAAGTGTGCAAAAAGTGAAATTCAGATCGAGAAAACAAAAAGTGATGGTTGCCTGGGGAAAAAAAAATATGGAGTCGAAAAATAATTTTGGAGGAAAAGCGGGAACAAAAATTTTTCATCATCGAAAATCAACGCAAAAACTAAGTCTGAAAGAACCACTGAAAAACCCACATCCAGATAAGAATGTAATATGTATTAACTCAATTATTACCCACTATGATTACTCTATCACTTATCCCATTATATCGAAATGCTTTATAAACTAATCACCCATCCAATCATCTGATTACGCTTTATTATGATTACGTAATATTATTTATACATCCTCTCACTATATATAATAATATATGGTAGCCCAAATCCTAATCTTAATTTGGTTTTCCTTTTTATTTCAATCCTGAAGTTAATTTTAATTTTTAATAATTTTAGTTGTCTAGTTGCTTACCTGAGAAACTCCGCCCATTCCACGCTGGAAATGGGTAATTATTCTTCACACCTTGCTACGTAATTTTAAATTTTGAGTTTTTAGTTGCACATGTAATCATATATTGTACTCAAATTTGCTAGTTTACAAATATAACATAAATACAATAAGCAAGGAAAATACAGTGCGGCCCATGGGTATGGATAAATTCATTTTTAGCGTTATTATGTATTTGTTTAAAAAAACCTGAAACAGGTAGATTTCTATTGTCAATTTGACAATTCATAGTATGAAAATATTACTCTCGTCTTGCAATCCCTTTTTCGAAAGGGATTCCCATTCTCTGTTCAGCAATATCAAGTTTTTCAAATTTGATGCAATCATAACTGAGAAAATTTATTTTGAAAATGTAAAATTTTGATACTTTACGTAATATTTAGGAAGAATTTTTCAATTCATTTTACAATCAAATTAAATGTTCAAAATGACCAACATTCACTTATTGACAATAAGCAAGTTGATCTTGGAATTCTCGTACAACATTTTGTAGGACCTCAGGGTTTATGTTGTTAATTTCTTCCGTTATCCCTACTTTCAAATCAGCAATTTCAAATAACCCCATAAGAAATAATCAGGTATTTACTCCTCTGTTTTGCTAAACGTCAGGAAAAAGTCGTTCAAGACACCAAAAAATTATTGACAAAACCCATAAATTATGTAATGTCAATATGGTAGACTACTGTTATTTTGATATTTATAAGTTGCTGAAACACGTCAGTGTACTGAAAAATAATTGTGTGTGTATTTGATTCAACTATGGCTCATTTATGCTTAACTCAATGAATAGTCATTTTAATTATGTTATCACCGGTACACAAAAAAAAAAGTTGTCTGTGCACCGAGCGCCACCTATGTACGGGTATGTTTTTCGACCCGCTGAACACGAATTTCAAGTCAGTTTAGGCCGTCCGGGCTTCAATTTCGAGTAAATTGCAAAAAACCCCAAAAAATAGCGAAAATTCGATGTTTTGGCAAAAAAAAAATTTTTTTAGATCTAATGCAAGCATAATTTTCATGTATTTTGATCTGTTAAATACTATTTTTAAAAACCGTTTTAAATCAAAAAAATTGTAAAAAATCATCAAAATTACAAAAATCGAAGAAAATTGGGATTTTGTTTTAATCTATCTGAAAACGTTCTGCGGTTTTTTACCGGCTGAAACTCCCACAAACGTAACAAAATTGATCAGGACTCTTATTGCATAGATGGGAATTGCTTCTTGTAATAGTATACTCTCCAGTAGCCAAGTTTTCCACTACTGAAGAGCTGCAATCGCTGGATGACGACGCCTGCGGGCCTGCTTTCTCACCCTGACCAGACGCCGATACTGGGTTTCCGAATCCCTGCATCGTAAAGTACTCATCACTTTTACCTGCCATGACGGCACACACGCCGTTAACCCAGGGACTCTGCCAGATGGTTCTGTTGCCCACCGTCACCCCGAGGAGGTGCCCTGGTTGCAAGTACAAGCGATCATGCAATGAAATGAAGTCTGCACTTCGAAGAGGTTGAAATTCCAACACGATGACAAATTTTTACTAAATAAAGGAAAAGGTGGAAAAAGAGGTATCCACATCGTAGATCATTTGAGAATGAAACAGTACAATACCCTCGAAAAACCGTTAAAAATTCAATTTGTGTACATTCTTGGATCTTAATCTTGTATTTTAGAAATAAAAAATACAAGAAATTTATTTAATTGTGTTTAAAAAAAAAACCATTTTTTCAGCAGCAATTTTCTGCTATTTTATCGGTTTTTTGCAGTTTTATGAATGTTTGAGGGGACTATGGGCCAAATTTATTGCAGAATCAGAATTTTTTATCTTGTCAAAATATCGAATTTTCGCTATTTTTGGGGTTTTTTGCAATTTACTCGAAATTGAAGCCCGGACGGCCTAAACTGACTTGAAATTCGTGTTCAGCGGGTCGAAAAACATGCCCGTAGATAGGTGGCGCCCGGTGCACAGACAACTTTTTTTTTGTGTGCCGGTGTTATGATTGGATGCGGTAATAAAACAAGAACTCGAAAGGAAGTTTGTGTAATGTTCTATAATAAATGCCCTGGTCAACACGTCTCACAGTCTACAGTTAGCAAAATAGAAACAAAATTTCGTGAAACTTGACATGTAAAAACTATTCCAAAACCAGGTCGAAATGTTGAATTGGATGAGGAAAAAAAATTAGATGTACTGTTAGCGATTGAGGAAAATCCGCATATGACAGGTAGACAACTTGCCGCCGATAATGATATGAGTAAATCATCGATATTGAGAGCTTTACATAAAGGGAAATACCATCCTTATAAAGTTCAGTTGGTTCAGGAGTTGAATGAGGATGATCGTGATAGAAGGCAACAATTCTGTGAACTGATGATTGACAGGATGGAAGCAGATTTGCAATTCATTAACAAAACTGTTTTTTCTGATGAAGCTACTTTTCATTTGAATGGAACGGTTAATAGACGAAACTGTAGATATTGAAGCAGAGGAAACTCACATTGGATGTGTGAGGCTCACACACAATATCCAAAAATAGTGAACGTTTGGGCAGGTATTATCAACAACAAAATTAGTAGCCCTCATTTTTTCAAGGCACAGTTAATGGTGAGGGGTATCTAAATTTTTTGATGAATTTTTTACAGCCTACATGGAGGAGAGAGCTTCACCGCATTACAAACGTATTGATAGAGATTATTTGAACGAAGTTTTTTCCAATTGGTGCATTGGAAGACGTGGAACGATTCAATGGCCGCCTAGATACCCCGATTTGACTCCTCTCGAATAATTCGTATGGGATTATTCAAAATCGAAAGTATATTTCAATAGACCAGATTTAAAAGTTAGGATAACGGAATAAATTAATAACCTGAGGTCCTACAAAATGTTGTACGAGAATTCCAAGATCGACTTGCTTATTATCAAGAAGTGAGTGGTGGTCATTTCGAATATTTGGTTTGATTTTCAAATAAATTGAAAAATAGTTCCTTAACATTATGTGACATTATTTCCTGCATTCTACGTAAAGTATAATTTTTACATTTTCAAAATAAATGTTCTCAGTTATGATTGCACCAAATTCAAAAAACTTAATTTTGGTGAACAGAGAATGAAAATCCCTTCCGAACAAGGTGCCACACAAACCCCCTCCTCATTCGAAATTTTTGAAGGGGTGCCCATAATTCAGAGGGAGTGAAGAAGGGGCTAATATTTTCATAATTTCAGGGTAATATTTTAATATTTTCAAATTGACAATAGAAATCAACCTGTTTCAGGTGTCTTCAAACAAATACATAATAACGCCAAAAATGAATTTATTCCATGCCTATGGACCGCACTGTATGTATGTACATAGCGTATTCTGAATGTTATTAATTATGAATGCCACACACAAGCTTCAGAAGCTTCAGTGGTTGTTCCTGTCATGTTTATTTTATATTTCCACATCTTGTTATCCATGTCTATCATATTGTATCTGAAAAAATTATGAATAAACATATTATTGAAAATTTACTACTGCTGTGTATAGTATTTCTGATCCCAATTGGACCGACATAAAAAGTTTCGTGAGGGATTTCTCTTTCCAATTGCCGCCTGGACAGATGCGTTGGTATATTATTTTCCAGTGGTATTTTTTCAGTTACTTATTCTTACAATCATAGCAATCGATGACTCCATGTAAAAGTAGACACATGTTATCTCAACCGAATTCTATCATTCGTTTCGAAAGGTCTCCAGATAAAATTATTTTCAATGGATAATTCCCAACATCACCAACACACGGCACTGATTAAGGAATATTGTGAACTTGGTAAATCATGCGGCTTCAGATAACAGTCGTCCAATCCAGCTAGCCGAGCTTCTATTCCTCAAATATATTTGATAGCGCCCTAACTAATAATCTGGGCAACTAGAGACACGCGCCAGAACTTTTTATGATTGTACCAGGAACGCTTTGAAAGTAAAAACACTGGTAGTCTATACATTTTCCATTTGCCGGGCACCGCATATGAACACTCCTCGTAGTACTCTTATTTTTATTGCCGTTCCAATTGGGATTAGAATAACTATGAACGACGATTCCAAATCGAAAATTAAAATTCTATATTTGGTGTAAATTTTTTTTGTATATTCAAGCAAAGCGCTTTCGACCTATGGCCATCTCCAGTGCTTAACTAAAATGTTTATGATATAATTATGATATACAAATATAAAAAATTAATCAGTACCTGTCATGAGATGAGGATTTTTCATTCTCATGACAGGTACTGAATAATTTTATTGTCACAGCCGAAAGCGCTTTGCTTGAATATACATTTTTTACACGAAATACATAATTTTTATTTTTGAAACCTATTATCTTTATTTTCCATTGTTGATGATCAAGTGTCACCTCTCGTCACGAGTAAAATAATTTTTGACGAGAAGAAAGATGATAATTCTCCCGATCTGTTAAAACAAGACGGGAAGAAAGCATTAACTACACTCGAAAGAGAAACACGTTCCTCCAGAGTCCTAATTAGGGATTCCGCAACTCATCATCGATGCAGAAAGGCCGTACTGGCATATATCCCTTCTAACAAACACACCAGAATTTCTCTCTTGAAATTAACACTTACTTTATCTCCGCGCAGACTGTTGCAAATCCCCATTAAAAACCTGGGATTCAGCGTTGTTCTGTTGTAATCAGTGCAAGATGATTCGCACTTTATTGCTCGAAAGTGGAATGGAAGAGGTGTTTAATTTTCATTCTCGCAATGTATGTCACTTTGTGTAGCTGAGCCCCAGACAATGCTTTATTCAGATTACATCGCATATATTCGGGAAAAAACAAAGAGAACCGGAGTGGATTGGGGTACGTTTTAGTGCTCTGGAATTTTCTTGGCGACACTGAGAGATAACCCGATGCCCAGAACTGCGGGTGGGAGAGCGTGCTTTCCATTAAGGAATTGCTCCGTTTGAGATACATATGTAATGGAATTGTTAGGCAAAACTCTCAGTACATTATCCTCATTCGGAAACTTTCATTATTGCGATACATCTGAATGTTTATGTCGATTGGAACCGGGCACAAAGGATACTCGAGGAGAAATTCTTTGGAAGTTTGGAATTCAGCATTCAGTCACAGCGGAAAAAATTTGAGAACTTGACTCTCAGAGCAGGATCGAAACTATTTTTAACCGACGAAAAAGGAAAGAAGGAGGTTCTCTAGTCGACGGGTATATATTTTTTTATGTATTATCATGTATAACTTTTTACAAAGTAGTCCGATTTCGATTATTCTTCCTTCAGTAGATAGGGTACAAACTCAAAATTGCTTCAGTTTGGATTTAGAAACAAAATGCACTCCAAAGGGTAGGAAGAGGAGGGATGATTGTTGGCTCACCCACTAAATGTTAACTTGTTAACCGATTCTACCAAGCATAATTTTGTACTGGGTTATCCGATTCGGATGCTTTTTTGTAAAGGATATGCTCTGAAGTAGGTCCCATTTGAATTTGTGAAAAAAATTACATACCTGAGGGTAGCAAAATAGGGGACGATTTATTGATTTTTACACATGTGAATCGATTTTGCTGAAACTTGGTGCATTCCATTTGAAACGAGCCACCCTGAATAACTTTTGGTACAATGATTTTCAGGAAAAATAAAAAAACACGTCAACCAAAGTATACAGGGGGACACATTTTGACATATTCACATTTGATGTCACTTGTGACTATCGCACCCCCAGAGCATGTCACCATTTTTTTAAAATGGATCACCCTATATTGTTTCGCATTATCAGATGCTCCATGATGAGCAGATTTCAACAAAGTATAGAACATATGGTCTGACGCGTATGGTTCGGGAGCTACAAATTATTTGGTTGAAAACGAGCCACCCTGAATAACTTTTGAAACAATAATTTGCAGTAAAAATGAAAAAACAGGTCAACAATTCAGGAGGCCACATTTTGAAATATTTGATCTAGAGACAAATGAAGCAATAAATCAGAAAAAGAGGTTTTTTATTAAATTCTTGAATCAAAATCTGATGACTAGACAATGAGAAAAAAAAATGTCTATAGTAAATGTTCAAAAACGTTTCCACCAACTTCCATACAATGGTGCAAACGAGCTTCCATTGCCGCCCTCACATGGTTGAGAATCTCGGGAGTTATTTCTTTGTCCAATCTTCTAATGTTGTTGATTCTATCTCATACACTTTAGACTTCAAATGACCCCAGAGAAAAAAATCTACAGAAGTGAGATCCGGAGACCTTGGTGGCCATTCTGTAGGACCTCTTCTGCCAATCCAGCGACCAGGAAAATGATCATCCAAAAATTGTCGCACTGGAGCTGCATAATGAGGAGGTGCACCATCCTGCTGAGATACTATTTCTTGTTCGAATAAATTCATATCCTCCTCAATTGCCCTATTGATGCACGGTATTATTCGATTCACCAACATATCCAAATATTTCTCACCAGTCAAATTACCATCGATAAAAAAAGGTCCTATGATGTGGTCACCTAAAATTCCTGCACAAACATTCAGTTTTTGAGGTCGTTGGGTATGAACTTGACGGTATAAATGAGGATTCGTATCACTCCAATATCAACAATTTGGCCGATTCACCTCTTCATTCAAACTAAACGTACTTCCATCCGAAAAACAAATTTTATTCAAGAAATTCTGATGCAAGTTGATCCGTTCAGTGAGACTTTCATAAAACTCGATACGTCTATCGGAATCATTTTCGTTCAATTCATGAACTAGTCTAATCTTATATGGATGAAATTTGTACTTATGAAGGACCCTGAAAACATTTGTACGACTGATTCCTGATTCTCGAGATAACTTAGTGAGAGATTGCGTATTTTCCATCAGTCCAACGTGCCCTGAAACTGCAATAGAAATAGCTTCATCGTTGACAACTCCTGAACGGTGATGCTTTATTGCTAACAGAACGGTTATGCTTCCATAAATTTGTTCAATAATTCCGAAACGTATTTGTGTCGTACATTTCTTCCTGGATGATTATCATTGAACATACGGGCAGCAGCTCTAGCACGATTTCCATTCTGGTGGTACAAACTCACTATTTCAATTCGTTCTCGAAGCGTATAAACCATCGCTTCTCAAGAATTCACAAAAACAGAAACACCAATTGTAACTTCACCTGGTAGGTAATCGTTATTGTAGAATGAGACAAATACAAAATGAAGAGAATATCGAATTCAAACTTAACTAGGCAAAATAAGACTTTTTTGAAGTATACTCCAAAAAAATACCTATGAAACCTAGGTAACAGATTGTACAGAAGTTCATTCAAGGTGGCTCGTTTTCAACTCAAATAATTTGTAGCTCCCGAACCATATGCGTCAAGCCATATGTTTTATACTTTGTTGAAATCTGCTCATCATGGAACATCTGATAATGCGGAACAATATAGGGTGATCCATTAAAAAAAAAATTGTGACATGCTCTGGGGGTGCGATAGTGGAAGTAACATCAAATGTGAATATGTCAAAATGTGTCCCCGTGTATACTATTGTTGATGTGTTTTTTTATTTTTCCTGAAAATCATTGTACCAAAAGTTATTCAGGGTGGATCGTTTTAAATGGAATGCACTGTATTGGCACAAGTTAGAACTGAGAATCATTTCTATTTCCCAAAATTATGAAAGCAGTTTATTTCCCGTTCATTATTCAAAATTGATAAATCAGATCGAAAACATCTAATCAAAACATTCAACAACAAAAACCATGCCGATAATGCACAAACAGTTGTGTCACATTTCAAGTGACCTAGAAATCGTTAATGAAAGAGCATAATTAATAACCTTGATCCAGTTGATGGATAAAAATAATAAGGTTTCGAAGTAAGCAGAGAAACAACGGAGAAACAGTAGTTGGGGAGTAAATGTCAGGCCTGGGTGTGGGTTACAAGTCTAGAGTCGGTGACGTGCCCCCTGAAAGAAAGAGCTGGAGGCCAGCGAAGTGGTAGAATGTAGTTCAGTGTTTTTAGAAATTCAAGCCCCAAAGCAGTGAAAAAAGGGGTGAGAGGTTTTATGGAGGTTAGGGTCGTGAAAAATGTATTTGAGTTTTTTGTTACAAATTATGTTTTAGTATTTTCAGAAATTCCGTCCCCAAAGGGGTGAGTGAAATTGGAATAGTCGTCACAAAAAACACAGAGTTCAACGCGGACGAAGTCGCTGGTACCAGATAGTTATAGTATATTACAGTTAATTGTTGAGATGAAGTGGGTACTGTAACCATTTAGTTAATTCATCCACCTGCGATATTTCCGCTTATATCTGTGAGGTGCGGAGAAGAACAAGCATTCAGTTCCAGGTCTGAATAATTGAACCTTGCCCAATTTATATGATAATGTTTTTTATTCATCATTTTGAAGGAATAAAGACTATAATTAGTATTATTAGTTTGCTCTAGGGATCTTCCTAGATCTATCAAAGGCGTTTGATTACCTCAACCACACAATATTGCCTAGAAAATGAACAAATACTGCCTAAATTGGTTCACTTCATATCTTTCTAGATGTAAACAAATGGTCCAGATACAAGGAGACCACAAAATTTGTAGGTCATCTGACACATACTCGAATAAAGGTGTGCCTCAAGTCAGCATTTCAGGACTAGTTTTATTTATCATCTATATAAATGATCCCAACAAAATTAGCTCAAAGAATAATCAACATGTCTTCAACTACGCAAAGGACTCCAATCTGTTGGTCACTGCAAATTTTTTTGATGAAGTTAAGGTCGAAGGAAATGATTTTTTGAAAAAGTATTTCGCAGAAACTGAGCTTGTTTTAAATGTAGATAAAACAAATGTGGTATAATTCAGAACTGGACAGTACACAGTCCAGTGCTCCGTTGACATACATATCTCTAAAAAGTAACCGAAGGGATTTTTCTAAAAATGTAAAATTCCTGGAATTGTACATAAATGAACATCCAAACTGGGATACCCATTTGGAACTAAACTGAACAAAACCTGTTGTGCAATAAGAGTAATTAGCAAATATGCCACTGAGAATGTGATGAAAATTCTATATCTCGCAAATTTTAAATCGACAGCTAAATTCGCTATTTTATTTTGGGGGCGTATCACACAAACTCAGAAAATATCTACCACTCAGGAAAGGGCCATCAGCATAGTATATCGAATGGGTTACAATGAAACCTGTCAAGGAACTTCATCAATTAGATTTTTACCATTTTCGCGTAAGCATACGAATGCCTCATCTTCCTCTTCAATAACCGATTCAGCTTTCCACCGCCAACAGTACACCCATATAATACAAGATCAGAACAAATAAACCGTCGACCACATAGATCAACAACCACGGAGAGGGGTCCAAAGTACATGTTTGTGAAACTATTTAACAAATTACCCATTCATATTGAGAAAATAAATACCCCAGCATCATATAAAAAATAACTTGAAAAACTGTTGCTAGACATTGAACCATTTTCTCTGGACGAATATATAAACATGTGAAACAGATTTCCCTGACACCATTTTAACTTAAGTTTATACAGTGTTTATTGTTAATTATTGTGAACTTTCTTGGAAATGAAGTGTATTTTTATTATCCTTGCTACAATGCCAACCATTAGAGTTATCTGTCCGGATAACTCCACGATGAACAATAGTCCGTGTTCGCTCTACATGATGGACATTCATTTTGGAATTGATACATCCTCGAAAAAGTCCTCGAAAAAGTTATTTCACTTCACATGATCGATCACCTGTACTTGGCAAGAAGTATACTTCCCAGGTTTGCCCAGAAAGTCGATGTTAATCTTGGCTATAGATTTATGGAATTCAATAATGGAACTGAATACCAAAAAACCAATCATATTTCTTTCGTGGCTTTCTCTCCAACATAATCAGAGGATAACGATATGTTAATTGATATTGCATGCCATTCGTGGACACAATACCCGAATATGCTGATTTGACATTGCGTTCGGCATTTCCATTGATATTGGCTACGGTTTGATCTGGAAATTCGTTCCATTCGGAATGCCTTTGAAGTGACATTCATAGTGAATTGTTTATTAATTTTCTGACGTAGCGGTTATTTGTATTGGCAATGTTTCATTGAGCAGAAATATTTTCATTTCTCTGTTATGATTACCGTTTTTCCTGGAATGAAGTAATATTTCCCGGAATCCAGAGCAAGCGTTCTTATTAGTAGAGGAGCGCTAGAAAAAAAAGTCTGCTATTTCGGAACCGGTCCAAACGACTCCGATTTTGATGTTTATTTCTCAGAATGTCGGTAATTGGAACTACTTTTTTTTTATTGATTAAAAATTGACGCTCTATCAGGAAATTCGGCAAAATGACAAAAATAACTTTTTTTTTTCCAAATATTTTTGTCGAAAAATTATTAGTATAATAATAATTATTATCATTATTATTTTCGAAGCATCGACTGCTAGGGTTATCAGCCTTTCAGAGTTTTTTATATTGGTTCATGTATTATATCTATATCTGGTAATATTTATATCAATATAATACTCGTTGTAGTCATCAAAGGTGTTTTTTCTATAGTTTCTTGTAAATATCTGTCTCTTTGAGGAATGAATGTATTAGGGCCATAGTACTCATGTCATTTTCCAGGCATGTTTGTAAGGTGTTCATTATTCCATTTCTTTGTTTGATTGCTTGATGCTCTGGGCATTGTGTGAGTATGTGTTTGATAGTAAGTCTCCTATTACAGTGTTGACATCTAGGCTGCTGATTTCTACCCACCATAAATAGATTGGTCAAATTAGTATGTCTTATATCAATGATACCCAACACCAGATAAATAATATATGTCTGAATAACGGAAAAAAGGTAGATTGTTTCATTTATAAAGCAAAATTTATTATTGTTCTACTAAATTATATTGTTTTTAACACATTACTGTTCGTGAATCTGTTTTCTTTCTGTGTCATATTATGGTTATCTTTATAATGAACTTTAATATGTATTGTAAACCCATATGTATTTTTAGCCCTGAAGGAGACGATAAATTAACGTCAAAACGTCGGCAATTTTTTCAAATTGGGACCACTTTCACTGTCCTTGTTCCCGCTAAACCAAATCTTCAATTTCTGCTTAATCTTCTTCAGTTTCGACTGAGTTATATCTCACCCTATCTGCCATTATCCTGAGATGACGTGTTTTAAATGAGTACTTATATCATCGATCCAGATGTATATATCCCCAGCAACAGCCTCTTGGGCAGCTTTTTTGACAGCACTATCGACAAGTTCATTACCAGCTATTCCTTAGTGGCTATGAATCCATAGAAAAGTTATTGTTTTATTTTGAGATCTCAGCCAATATTATGGATCTCTATCTCTCAATGGATCTCTACTGAACGGGTTCTGTAGCGGTCTGAGGTGCTGACTCACGTAAGGGAGCGTGGGTTCAAACCCCAGCTCGGGCAGCTTTTTTTTTATTTTTTCCATCAAAATTGAAAAATGATTTGTTTGGGGCGAATATTCGTTTCAAATCAAATCATTTCCCATGTCTGAGAGCTGCAGAAAACCTGGCCGATCAAGTAACACCATAAAATGTTTCCACAAGCTTTCAATTAATTTCATATATGTATGTTTAGTTCAAATCTTGCAAGTGAATTTTGACCTACTTCTACTTGTCCGATTCACGTGAAATTTGGCAGGTGTTCACAATTCCGGTGACAATGCATCAGGAATTTTTTCTCAAAAAATAACAAAATGGCGTCTTCAACATGGCGAACGAGTTTTGTAATTATAGTTCGATTCTTGTTGAAAAGGGAAACATTCTCAATTAAATGATTTCTGGTGAGTACTCTCTTTTGGAAAACATTCTTCTCTGCCTCATTCATCTTTATGAGTTCTTGATTGAGACTGGAATAGAAAATCAAATAACTATCTGAATGAAAATGCAAATTTTCAATTTCAGATTTTTTCTTTTGAGTTAGGGCCTTTTCAGAATATCTATCAGATGTAGTTCAATGTCCAGCGTGGCTTTAGCCGGTGAAGTAGTCGTTTTCTGTTAGACATTCACAAAAAATCACTTCTTTTAATCGTGCATTTTTCAATTCACAGAAAAATCTTTCCTACAATATTTAATTGAGAATGTTTCCCTTTTCAACATGAATACCCCACAAGAGGTTATCTTGACTATGGAAGATAGTGACTAAAGTTTATCTTTCAGTCGCAGATGATTCCACATCTGATTTTATGAACATCCTGTTTACATTTTCAACAAATCAATCTATCATACCCCATGACAGGTTTTAATGTCAGAAAACTCTAATTTCAAAGTGTCTCTCCAAAAGAAATGATTCTAACTTTCTCCATCTTTGCAAAGTGGGATTGCTTCTTGGAAATGTGTTTCCCATTTTTTCCGGTCTTCTTGATGATCGTGGAAGCGTGAAATGATTTTCGTCGACAAAAATGTATTGAAGACCTAGTGAATGCGATGTCTCTCCTGCGTCAATGTTACGAATGATTTCTGGTGAGTACTCTCTTTTGGAAAACATTCTTCTTTGCCTCATTCATCTTCATGAGTTCTTAATTGAGACTGGAATAAAAAATCAAATAACTATCTGAATGAAAATGCAAATTTTCAATTTCAGATTTTTTCTTTTGAGTTAGGGCGTTTTCAGAATATCTATCAGATGTAGTTTGAATGTCCAGCGTGGCTTTAGCCGGGGAAGTGGTTGTTTTCTGTTAGACATTCACAAACAATAACTTCTTTCAATCGCGGATTCTTCCATTCACAGAAAAATATTTCTATCAATATTTAATTGAGAATGTTTCCCTTTTCAACATGAATACCCCACAAGAGGTTATTTCGACGATGTAAGATAGTGACTGAAGTTTATCTTTCAGTCGCAGATGATTCCACATCTGATTTTATGAACATCCTGTTTATATTTTCAACAAATCAATCTATCATACCCCATGACAGGTTTTAATGTCAGAAAACACTAATTTCAAAGTGTCTCTCCAAAAGAAATGATTCTAACTTTCTCCATCTTCGCAAAGTGGGATTGCTTCTTGGAAATGTGTTTCCCATTTCTTCCGGTCTTCTTGATGATCGTGGAAGCGTGAAATAGATTTTCGTCGACAAAAATGTATTGAAGACCTAGTGAATGCGATGTCTCTCCTGCGTCAATGTTACGAATGATTTCTGGTGAGTACTCTCTTTTGGAAAACATTCTTCCTTGCCTCATTCATCTTCATGAGTTCTTAATTGAGACTGGAATAAAAAATCAAATAACTATCTGAATGAAAATGCAAATTTTCATTCTTAGATTTTTTCTTTTGAGTTAGGGCGTTTTCAGAATATCTATCAGATGTAGTTTGAATGTCCAGCGTGGCTTTAGCCGAGGAAGTGGTTGTTTTCTGTTAGACATTCACAAAAAATAACTTCTTTCAATCGCGGATTCTTCAATTCACAGAAAAATCTTTCTATCAATATTTAATTGAGAATGTTTCCCTTTTCAACATGAATACCCCACAAGAGGTTATTTCGACGATGTAAGATAGTGACTGAAGTTTATCTTTCAGTCGCAGATGATTCCACATCTGATTTTATGAACATCCTGTTTATATTTTCAACAAATCAATCTATCATACCCCATGACCGGTTTTAATGTCAGAAAACACTAATTTCAAAGTGTCTCTCCAAAAGAAATGATTCTAACTTTCTCCATCTTCGCAAAGTGGGATTGCTTCTTGGAAATGTATTTCCCATTTCTTCCGGTCTTCTTGGTGATCGTGGAAGCGTGAAATAGATTTTCGTCGACAAAAATGTATTGAAGACCTAGTGAATGCGATGTCTCTCCTGCGTCAATGTTACGAATGATTTCTGGTGAGTACTCTCTTTTGGAAAACATTCTTCTTTGCCTCATTCATCTTCATGAGTTCTTAATTGAGACTGGAATAAAAAATCAAATAACTATCTGAATGAAAATGCAAATTTTCAATTTCAGATTTTTTCTTTTGAGTTAGGGCGTTTTCAGAATATCTATCAGATGTAGTTTGAATGTCCAGCGTGGCTTTAGCCGAGGAAGTGGTTGTTTTCTGTTAGACATTCACAAAAAATAACTTCTTTCAATCGCGGATTCTTCAATTCACAGAAAAATCTTTCTATCAATATTTAATTGAGAATGTTTCCCTTTTCAACATGATTACCCCACAAGAGTTATTTCGACGATGTAAGATAGTGACTGAAGTTTATCTTTCAGTCGCAGATGATTCCACATCTGATTTTATGAACATCCTGTTTATATTTTCAACAAATCCGTTCGATTCTAATAAATCTAATATCTAATAAATAAGTATGATTTCTTTGCCAGAATTGATGAATTCCAGATGGCGGCTCCGAAACGGCGACGACTTTTGTGATTATTGCCCGATTCCATTCAAAATTGGTGTGTGGTAGCTTTTGGAGTCGGACATTTTGGTTATTTAGTCGAAATTCATGAATTCAAGATGACGGCTTCAGGAAGGCGATGTGTTCCGTTATTATGGCCCGATTCCATTCAAAATTGGAATGTGGGTTTTTTTGGGGTCGTAGATTACCAATTTTTGTCAGAATTCAATAAGATGACGGATTCCATAAATGAAAGAATTGTAAAAAAATTATAGAAAAAAAATTGAGACAAGCTTTCATACAAAAACAATATTTTTTCAATTGTTTGACATTGGTTCTCTATGAGTAACACGTGAGAACACCTATTTTATATTCGCGGCAAGCTTTTGAATCTGTCAGTCATAGAATGACCTAGGTAAAACAATTGGAGAAATATTTTTTTGTTAAATGCTTGTCTTAATTTTTTTTAATTATTTTAATTTCATTCGTTTTGGTCATTCATGGAGTCCGTCATTTTAGTTTTTGATAAACATTGATAATCTACGACCCCAAAAAACCCACATTAATTTTGAATGAAATCGGTTCATATTAACACATCGCCTTCCTGAAGCCGCCATCTTGAATTCATGAATTTTGACTAGGGAATCATGATGTCCGACTCCACACACAAATTTTAAATGGGATCGGACCATAACCACAAAAGTCGTTGCCATCTTGAAGCCGCCATCTTGATTTCATGAACTCTGGCAAAGAAATCATGATGCCCGATCCCAAAAATCCCCACATACTTATTTTGAATAGAATCGAACTATAATTCAATTCAATTCAATCCAATTATTTCCTTCAAATGACAAAAATAATAAATTTGTATAGACATTGTCAAGAAAATACTCAATGCTAGGGAGACAATGACAAACATATGAGACACAATGTGAAATAAGAATAAAAATATACCAAAGAGATACAAGAAATAAAATACAGTTCATTCTGTGAATTCACAGTGGATCATATGAAAACTCATCAAGTGTATAAAAATATTTTTCAAGCAGAAATGACTTCAGACTTCTTTTGAATGTTATAAGATCATTTTTTGATTTTATTTTTTCCGGTAGACATCTCAGCCATTTAGTGTGAATAAAATGCTTTCGGCCAGTATTAATTTTATGGATATCACTGTTGAGTGTAAAGTCGTTTCTGTTGATAAATATGTATATTGACAATTCACGAATGAATGAGCTGATAAGAGTTGACATTTTATGATTGTGAAAAAGTGTTCTGCAAGAGCTGCGTTTTGGGGTTTTGAATATGCATCTCAAAATGGCTTTTTGTTTGATGAAAACATTGTTGCTTAGTGATGAGTTGCCCCACAAACAAACACCTAGCGTAATCTAGCTTCAACTTGGGCATAATATATGCGTATCATGATTTGAATAAACAGTATTTAGGTTTTTGAACATATAGATATGAGCTCAGCTAGAAACTAATGTTCACAATGTGTGTTCCAGCTAAATACCTATATAGATTCCGAGAATTTCATGCTATCATCAACATTTAGTTGGATTCCGTCAACTTTATTTTGATAATTGTGGAAGCTAATTACCTGCGTTATCCTGGCATTAAAAAATAGATCCTGTATATTGAAATATCTGGTGGCTGAAAATAAGATTTCTTCACATTTGCGAATTAATGAATGTGTTTCTTTAGTTGATACCAGAAAGCTGATATCATCTGCGTAGGCGGTAAATAGAGGATATGCTATTTCTTCACCAATATTATTGATATACAAAAGAAATAGAACTGGTCCCAGGATGGATCCCTGAGGCACTCTCATCTGAACCAGTTTCATTTCAGATGAACAGAAAGATAGTGCATTACCATTATCGAATTTAAGAAAGACACATTGATATCGATCGGTGAGAAACGGAGAAACTCAGGTCAGTGCCTCTTCTCTGAGACCATATCTCTACAAATAATTCAGAAGTTCAGAGTGATTGACACAGTCGAATGCTCTGCTCAAGTCACACAAAAATCACAAAACTCGTCCGCCATATTGGAGACGCCATTTTTTTCTGGCAAATATTCCATAATGCATTGTCACCGGAAGTATGAACACCTGCCTAATTTCACGTGAATCGGACAACTAGAAGTGGGTCAAAATTCACTTGCAATATTTGAACTAGATATACATATATGAATTTAAATGAAAGTTCGTGAAAACATTTCATTGTGTTACTCGATCGGCCAGCTTTTCTGCAGCTGGCTCTCAGACATAAGAAATGATTTGTTTTGGGACGAATATTCGCCCCAAACAAATAATTCTTAAATTTCGAAGGAAAAAATTGAAAAATATTTGGGGTTTGAACCCAGGCTCACTCACGCTCCCTTTAGTAATAAATAAATAAATAAAATAAAAATGTTTATTCTTCAAATAGTGAGCACAATATAAATTATTACAGGATTACAGATGGAATTTACAATAGAATTAGTTTTAGCAATGGAAATAGTAGTAACATTACTGAGGAAGTGAATAAACAAATATATCACAGAAGCTTTAGCTCGGAAGAAGCTATCGTGATTTCATTTGAATCCGTGTACATGTGGTTTTAAATACCGGGTGACACAGGAGATTGGGCCACCCCTGTAACTTCCACATTCGTGAACGGATTTCTCTGAAATTTGGTACAGTTATATAAGCAACCATTTCGGATTCGATCACATTACAATCCAATATGGTGAACCTCTGGTTTTTTTGGAAATGCCAGTAACTTTGTTTCTCCAAGTGAAACACCCTGTATATTTTTATATATTCGAATTCAACAGGTCAAAACAAGTCCAGACCCTATGTCAAATGCCATTTTTTTGAAACGATTGAAATTAAAATTGTTTTTTTATTTTACCTCGTGGATAAATGAGATTTGGTCGAAGCTTTCCACAATGAGTCGCAAATAACAGAAAATCTGAATTTTTTCTGAAAAAATATTTTTTGTGTCACTTACTGGTCAATCAATTCAGTCACATCACATTTTGATCAAAAATTCATTTTTTTCAAATGGAACCCTTATGGGCCACCTACCTGTCTCTCTAGAACATACATTGGGGAAAAAAATAACATATCATTTTTGTATTCCGGTGCAGTAACAAATTGTATAAATTCAAAGATGAACAACTAGTTCATGAGTTTCCTTGCAGTTCGAATAATTTTTCAACTCAGTAAGCTGTGGAAAACAACATTTCTGAATCTTGTCAACCGATTGTGTAAGTTATACTCATAAGCACGATAATTGTGTTTTTTTAAAATCCTTCTAGCGTTTTCTCGACTTATCAAAATCAACATAAGCAAAACGTTCATTTCTGCCTCCTCACTTACGATCATCTTCTCCATTGTTGGGTTCTTTTCTGTATGGGTATCGTTCACCGTATAACTGACGAGCGGCGACACTGTTTTTAAGACATTCTCCGTAAATTATTAACATATCAACCTGTTCACTTCTTGTAAACCTATAATTTTGATTTTACATTTCTACTAAACTAATTCCCGGAAGTTAACTAATTTTCGAGAGTTGAGATGAAAGATAACAGCAAACACAATTAGTTGACGAAATACAGAAATGTTGTTTTCCACAGCTGACTAAGTTGAAGAATTATTCGAACTGCAAAGAAACTCATGAACTAGTTGTAGATTTTTGAATTTATACAATTTGTTACTGCACCGAAATACAAAAATGATATGTCATTTTTTTCCTTAATGAATGTTCTAGAGAGACAGGTAGGTGGCCCATATGGGTTTCATTGAAAAAAATTAATTTTTGATAAAAATGTGATGTGACTGAATTGAAAATTATATTTCTCTGTTATGTGCAACTCATTGTGAATAGCCTTGACCAAATCTCATTCATCCATGAGGTAAAATAGAAAACAATTTTGATTTCAATTGTTTCAAAAACATTACATTTGACATAAGGTTTGGACTTGTTTTGACCTGTTGAATTCGAATATGTAGAAATATACAGGGTGTTCTATTGAAAAAAACAAAGTTGCTGGCATTTGCAGATAAACCGGAAGTCCGCCATACTGGATTGTAATGAGATCAAATCCGAAATGGTTGCTCATATAACTATACTGAATTTCAGAAAAATCCGTTCACTAATGCATACATGGGTGGCCAGATATCCTGTGTCACCCGGTATAAAATAAGAAGTAAAGTATAATCTAGAATATTTGGTAACAAGAAACACATATCCCTACACACGTATGCCTATAGACGAATATACACACATATATTTATTTATTCAGGTAAATATAATTGATAAAATTAGGAGCATGTGAGTACAGACTTGAATATTTAAATTGATAAAACAAGTGACAAATGAATTACTGTTAGCATTAGTAACTTCGAATAATGTTATATAGTTTGGAATCATGATGAGGAAATCACTTGTTGAGAATATTCAGTAGATTTTCTCTTTTAATTTCCATAAGCCATTTTTTTACTTTTTGTTTGAATATAGAGATCCTTCTTTGTTCTCCCACTTCAATTGGTAATACGTCATAAACACGTTGACCAAGGTGTGTATAAGATCTTTGTCCTATGCGTTTAATACATCTTTTTAATTTGTGATTATGTTTTTATTTCTGGTGTTATATGTATGGGTATTGAAGGTTAATTTGTCTTTATTTTTCTGTAGGTATATTAATGCATTTAACGTGTATAGCTGAAGGATGTCAATGACTTCATTCGCGCCAAAAAGTAGGTTGGTGGAATAATTCCTAGGTTTGTTTAATATTATTTTAAGAAACCTTTTTTGTATAATTTCTAAATTTCCCAGGTGAGGGTGTGAAATTGCTCCCCAGCCTACAATGCCATATGATAGATGCGTCTGAACTTAGGACTGGTATAGTGTTAGCATCTGGTTTCGTAAAAGGTATTGCATCATCATTTTGAATCCTGGTGAGAGGTATCTGATTGTTTTGATTATATGTTTCGCTTGAAAGTCCCACTTCAGATGCCGATCTATAACTATTCCCAGATATTTGGTTCACTCTACTCCTTCTATTTTAGTGCGAACATTGATTTTGAGGTGTCCCATTTTCGGAAGATTGTTAGAGTACGAGGTGAAGATGATATATTTTGTTTTGGCGCTGTTTAATGTCAGACTGTAATAACCGTGAACCAGTAACTTAGACCGCTGTACCACTCGGAAGTTAATTTGTGTTGGAACTATTACCAATCTGTTGCTACCCTGGTATGGTTGCTTTTTTCGAAAAAAGGCCATAAAAAACTTATGCACCACTTTTGCCCAGGCAGTCGATGATTTCTTTTATGTTTGCTGTGAGTACTAACATTTTAAAAACATTTCATTATGTTACTCGATTTGTCAGGTTTCCTGCAGCTCCCTCTTGAACTGATATAGGAATGAAGTCCAAGATCCCGACAAACCTACATCATTTTTAACCGACGAAACCGAAAAGGAGGAGGTTCTCTATTCGACGCGTATTTTTTTTTTGTATGTATGATCACGCACAACTTTTCACAGAGCGGTTCGATTCCGATGATTCGTTTTTCATTGGATAGGGTGTACTTCGAAGTTGGTCCCATTTCAATTTGAACAACAGAATCCATCCCTAAGGGTAGCAAAATGAAGGATATTGATCGTTCACCCTCTGAATTTCGGTCCGTTAACCGATTCCATCAGGCATAACTTTGTAGTGGGTTCTCCGATTTGGATGATTTTTTTTCATTAGAAAGGGTATACCCATAGACAAATTGAGAATGGAGAGACTGTTAGGAACTTTGGCGATCTTGACCACCAAGTTTTTGGTACGTACAGTCGCGCATGGAGGCGCTGCCCGCAATCCTCAGACGACTGATGACATGATAATTTTCCAATTTCGACATTTGTCAGAAGATAGAAGAACATTGTTATTGTTTACGAATGAATTTTTTATTATGACAAACCACGCAATAATTTCAGAATAATTCTTCTACTGTTATTGTCATCGAAAAATTGATGACAGAAAATATGGAATTATACCTACCATGGACTTGAATTAGGAACCCAACGTCAAAAAATTAATGTTTTGTTATTCGAGTTGACGCTGAAATTCCTGGAAATGTTCTTTTACAATGTGAAATATAAAGTGCTTCTCACAAACACACTTATTTCCAGTCATCAGTTGCAGAAATGTTTTCACAAACTGACACTTATTTCCGTCCATTAGTTTCCATTTCCTATCACCATAGAATCAAACTGGAGTATTTATTATACTCGTTTTCCTTTGTGCTAATAAATGAACAAAATTATCGAAGGTTTGTTTTAAATGTAATTTGTTTTTATTTTGGTTGATTTGATAAGACTGAAGAATATTTTTAATTTTGATGTTTTTCAGAGTTTTATTATTGTTTTATCTGTAGTTGTACCTTGTCCTAGATACGATAAAATGCATTTCTATAGTTTTTAACTCATTATTCTTGTTTTATCAGAACTTTAATTTTGTTATTGTTATCATGAAACAAAGATTTATTTTGAAACTTTATTTCAACTACGAACGAACTAACAGATTTATTAGTGATCGATTTGCCATTTCTGTATCTCATATGATACAACCATTCAATGAAATACAGGAATGGCATCACTAACAAAATATATATCATATCAATCATATAAAATTAACACATATAAAAAACCCGCCTTACCTCTCTCTCTCTCTCTCATTTCATTGTCCTCTGCTTTCAATATGACGCAATATGGACATCCCCCCCAGCGAAGAATCCGTTCCCATCCGGCCTTCGACCGACGTAGACAGGGTAGGTGTTTTCGAGGGGATGCAGATAGTCTTGCTCTAAGCAATACTACATCCCTCATTAATTTTTGCTTGCACGTCTATGACGGCGGGACAATTACAATCATAGAATGTATCATTCACACAGTGTTCTGGGTAGGCCTTGTTACTCACTCCATACGCCACCTAGGAGCAGCACTGTTAATTTAAACGCAACAGCGAATGGTCGAGTACCATCCTCGGCCCGGCTACAAAATTTAACATTCAATTCTCTCAAATTGAATAGAAAAATGTCTGCCCTGTCCTAGAATCGAACTCACGATCTTTCGATCATGAGTCAGACGCTAACCCACCGCGCCAATCCCCGCCACCGCCTTATCTCAATCGGTAACTGAACATAAATCTGTTTTACCAACTGTACTAACTTAGTTCGGCCAGTTGCGAGATATGTCACCACTGTCTAAACGTGGTGCCAACTTCTACTGCAGGTTTGACAACTCTCTTTATTTTTACTTTCTCTATGGGTATACCTCATAGTTGATCATATCCTGATTTGGAATGAAATGATCCACCCCTATGTACAGACAAATAGGATATGATTGATTTTTCACTTGTGAACTTTGGCACACATATGTAGTTGATATTGACAGACCCTCCTACATCCGTCAAAATGATGACATTCTTTGAAAGGATGGAATTATATACAAAGTGATGAAATCAACTAACCAGAACTTTCAGAATTAATTTATTTTATATAACAATGAATAGTTAAAATATAAAATCATATTATTTAATAGTTAATAGTTGAAAAAAGCTAGAAGCTAGGTAATTAGGTATTTTGGAAGTAATCAAAAATTAAGTAGGTAGTAATTAGTAGATTCCAGCAACAAAAAATTGGAAATACAAACTTTTCAACAAAAAATTAAACCGACGGAAAAATTAACTGAAAAGCAAAAAATAAAATGAACCATCTCAGTCTAAATGATAATTGAGCTCCTAAACTAATGTGAGTAACTGATTTTGAGTCGGCGCCAAACAAACTAGCAATTGAATTAGGTGCAACGTAAAATGATGGCAGCGAGATGCACGGCTGCGTTTTGATTACTCCTTTCAAAGTAATATAATGATATTCGATAATTGTTTGTTTGGCGCCGGCTCAAAATTAGTTACTCACATTAGTTTAGGAGCTTATTTCTCATTTAGACTAAGAAGATTCATTTTATTTTCTGCTTTCCAGTTGATTTTTCCGTCGGTTTAATTTTTTGTTATGGCAAAGCTGGGTTGAAGTATGCTAATATTCTGACACTTGATAGACTGAGACAGCCCAGTGGTCTGAGGCGCCAGTAATAAGAGATTTGAGCTTTGAATCCCGAAAGAAAGCGTGGGTTCAAATCCCATCACCTGAAGGTTTTTTCTTTATTTTTTCCCTTTGAAATTGGGTAATGATTTGTTTTCATTTTTTTTTTATTCGAATATTTGTACCAAAACAAGTCATTTCTCAATTTCAACGGAAAAATGCCGACACTGGTATGATTTGAACCCACGCCCCGTTTCGAAATCCATAGCCCAAATCTGTTAAAACTGGCGCCCGGCTATCTCGCTATATTGAGTGTCAAAATATTACCATACTTCAACGTAGGTGAGTGATGTTTTTATGTACTTTTTGTGCTTGCTACCTGTAGTAGGGCCTCGCCTCTGAGCTAGCAAGTACGCGTACATTCTCAACTACATACTAAAAAATTTCAGCATTTCTAAAATGACGTAGGTTTGCCGGCTCTGGGATCTTACTCGAATAGTGCATGGTATAATGACAATTTAATGTGATGGAATGGGAAACGTCAACTTTCAAAGGGAAAAATATTGAGAAACTATATAACGTGTGATTATATCCATTTTTGCTAAATTTCTTATGTTTTTTGTATGTCAAAGCTAGAATAATGGTTCACATTGAATAAGTGGCACGTCAATTTGATACAACATAACGAATAATATTATCAGGAATAAAATAACTGTGGCAGAGTCGTTTGGAAAAAGGATATATAGGTTGAGTATTGCTTGGTATAACGTGATGATTTCTATCAGGCAACACCTACTGCTGGGGTCCTCCGACCGCACACATTTTTATTTTTTTTTTAAATCACTGTACCCACCTTGTAAATTTTCACCCCAAATATTCACTCAGGAAGTGTCATTGTATGGTTCAATCAATTATTTTTTATCAACTCATACCACGGACAGTCTCTGATTTCGTGGTTCCAGATTTATTTGTAGATAATTACATAAA
Organism: Gonioctena quinquepunctata; assembly: GCA_018342105.1. Taxonomy (NCBI): domain Eukaryota; kingdom Metazoa; phylum Arthropoda; class Insecta; order Coleoptera; family Chrysomelidae; genus Gonioctena; species Gonioctena quinquepunctata. The sequence goes on along the minus strand of JAFIRS010000933.1, from coordinate 47,930 downwards.
GCCCAACTTTCGTTGAGAGCATATTGTTATTTTATTATGTTACAATGTTGTTACCTGCCTATCTATTTATGAATAAAATATCAGTTTTTCTTGACATGTTTTTTGGGTAACCTTCCACAGTCTGAAAATGAAAATATAATCAGGAAAATCTATATTATCATTAAAACAATTAAAGGGGATTCAGAAGATTTTGAGAACGGGGGCAGATATAGTCCCCGACACGTCAATAAAAAACTATATAGAGAAGTATCTTTTGAAAAAAAAAAAAAATGTTTAAAGGCAAATTCAGAAAACGGCAAGTTATTGACTAATTGAATCATTTTTCTATAGGAAATATAATTTGGTGAACGCAATAACTTATCGGGGTGAACTAATCAGAAAACATGTCAAGAAACGTTGTTCCTCCACAAAAAACCACATTCATTCAATAAAATATTATTATAATTAATAATATAATAACCATTATGATTCTTATCAGATGGGGATTTTGAATTATGTTCCTGGTATAAGAAGGAGGGAGCGAGAATTGTATGTATTTTATTCGAAATCCAGGATTATCCTGCATTCAATCAATTTATTATTATTTTTTTTTCATCCATAGACAATTGATTGCTGAAACTTGCTCTGGCCTCTATTTTTCAGGTTTCCATTCATTTCAGATAGCTCCCTGAACGTTATTCTCTGAGTCATTGAATATTTCATTCATAATAAATTTTCATCCAACCTCCAAACTCACCACGAACATCCATAACCACCAACGAGGCAACCATCAGAAAAATTCTCCAGAGGTTCAGAAACATTTTGCTTCCGGCCACCCAACGAGTATACAAAAACCACAAGGTTGACAACAAACCACTGACAAATTCACTTCGCACAGTCTTCAATTCCATCGAGGAAGTCCAAATCGCACAACGAACGCTCCGAATGCCGTTTGTGCCTCTCCATGATGAGAAACGAGGTACGCGAAGTTTTCAGCCGAACTGAAACTGAACTTTTCGACCGATCTGAAACCGGAGCTGCGAAGACGAGGCATGCAGTAACGAGAAAATCTCATTGTGGAAGCGCTTCAGCGCAGCATCATAAATACATCAGGCCCTTTGGAGATGTGGACAGATTGGAATTACCTAATTTCGCATTATTTATTGCTGTTCCTTCGATTTTTTTCTCATTCTTTCGGTTGCACCGGGAACTTACTGGAAGACAAATGGAGCCGGATTTTAAAAAAAATATTCTCAACCCGTGATCAGAAATAAATAATATCCACAATAGCTATAATAATAATAATCATAAGTCGGTGTTCAATATGGAAATCTCACAGCAGAACCAATTTGTGCGTGGCATGGATACAGTTCGATATATGATGATGAATAAGTACAATGAAAAATACATTAATTGGGGAAAATCATAGTGGAAATAAAAGAATATAAAACTCCTACTACCTAACCAAGGATATGTGGTTTTTATTGATCTGTCTAAAGCGTTCGACATAGTCTCCTCTTACAGACATTGGAAGATATTGGCATCAGGAATAATTGTTTAAAACTATTCGAAAGTTATCATGCCAAAAGTTTCCAGTCTGTCAGAGTGGATGATGTGCAAAGCGATCAAATGCAAATTGAGTATGGAGTTTCTCAAGGGACTGTTTTGAGCCCAATCCTTTTCAATATTCACATCAATGGCATGTTCTCTATCTGGGGCAGTGGAGAAATACTAGGATTTGCTGATGACACCGCAATATTTTATGAAGCAGACACCTGGAAAGAATTGAAAAACACTGTAGAGATGACCTTCCTCCAATAAAAAATGGTTGGAAAACAAATTACTTACTGTCAACCTGCAAAAAACCTACTACCTACCTTTTAGCTGTAATTGGACCATTACACCATCATTCGATAGCATCACGGTCACCACAATGGGTCAATAGTATATAATCACGCCTGAAAAAAATGTTTAATATCTGGGAGTGATAATAGACACGAATCTCAAATGGGATTCCCATATTAACTATGTCTGTAATAAGTTACGAATGATTCTCTACATGTTCAAATATCTGAAATCAGCTCAAAGTACTGTACCATACATTAGTTGAGAACCACTTGCGATATTGTATAGTAGTATGGGGAGGGGCATTGAAAACACATATTAATCTTCTGGAAATACTGTAAATAAGGTTCCTCAAGCTGATTATGTCCAAAGACTATAAATATCCATCTGAAGAACTATTTCATGAAGCACATGTATTCGATATTCGTCAGCTTTTTTATAATAATATCAATATGAAATACCACCGAGAAAAACATATTAAGTCAAACCTACCTAATCATAATTACCAAACTCGGAAAAAACACCATCACAAAATCCCACAAATGCAAAAATCTATTGACCAGCGGTCATACCACTATAGGGCTCCGAAAATGTATAACTCCATACCTCTCCATATACAAAAAATTGTTAAATATATAAGAAAGAGTTGAAGATCTTCATTCAAGCCAACCTAGGGGAGAAGTTGCCGACATGGTAATGTGATTTTTATTCTTAAAACACTATACTCCTAAACATTGGTAACATTCTAATATGTTTTGTTTAGTCTAGCTCTATACATGTGTATATCCATGTGTGTATATATACTCTGAGATTTAGATTTGAATTAACTGTTCTTATATATCTAGTTTTACTGTGAATTTTAACTAGTTAGCTCATATATTATTATTATTAGGTGGTTGTCTTATATTCTTATTTGATTTTTTTAACGTCTATTTTGAAACAAGTATGTTGAGCACTCATCGATGCATCCGATATCTATTCATCATTTTTCATTGTTTATATATCTGTTTTTATATGATCTGATTATATATCTATATTAGTATTATTATAACCACCAAAATAGTTGAATCTCTAGCAAACTTTATTTGTGAACCTCTGTCATCTACTCAATCTACATGTGAACTGTTTCAAGGAATGAAAAAGTTATCATGTAATATCCGATTTTATTTTTCAACGCTATATGTTCGAACAAAAATTTTTGTGACCGATAGTTACACATGCAGAAAAGAAAAACTCCACAAGAAATTGTCTAGAGAAAGTAATGTAGGTGGAACATCGAGACCATCGAGAGTACGTCAAAAGGAACATAGAATTTGGTCGAAAATAGTTTGTGGCATTTCAGCAAGAAAATGAAAAATACTGAATGGAAAAATGTGGACCAACCAGGATTCGAACCTGGGACCTAAAGATTTCTAGTCGAAGCACTACCAACTGTGCTGTTGGTCCTACTTCGGAAACCAGCGATTCGCATTTTAAATTCAGCTCTGTATTAGTATGCGAACATTCACGCATGCACACCTAATGAAATTATATTGGTTTTTTCAGCTAGTTTCAATCACATATAGGATTATCGACCAACTTCACACCCGAAATTTCAAGTGTGCATGACTCAAGCCAAGTAAATATAAATAATGAAGTGGTGGATATTGTCTGTAATTAAATATTAACCGAAAATAGTTTTTCAATGTTTTCATAGTCACATCAATCTTCATCATTTTCTCATAGTGATACAGAGCTGAATTTAAAATATGAATCGCCGGTTTCCGGAGAAGGACCAACAGCACAGTTGGTAGTGCGTTCGACTAGGAATCGAGAGGTCCCAGGTTCGAATCCTGGTTGATCCACATTTTTTTACTGACGAAACCAAAAAGAAGGAGGTTGTCTAGTCGACGCGTATATTTTTTTTTATTTTTTTTTATGTATGATGAGACGTCCGATTCCGATTACTCTTCTCTCAGTGGATAGGGTGTACTTCGAAGTTGGTCCCATTTCAATTTAGAAGATGAAATCCACCCCTAAGGGTAGCAAAATGAAGGATATTGATCACTCACCCTCTAGATTCTGGTCCGTTAACCGATTATATCAGGCATAACTTTGTTCTGGTTCCTTCGATTTGAATGATTTTTTTTTAATAGATAGGGTATACCTCATATCTGGATTCCGAATGAAATTATCCACCCTCACGGGTAGAAAAATAGGGAATAATTGATTTTTCACTTTGAACATTGGCACACACATATGTAGTTGACAATGACAAATCGCTATTGACATTATTTTTGTTCCACATCCGTCACAATCATTATATTCTATGAGAGGGTGCAATGATATACAAAGTAATGATATAAACTAACTGCAGACTTATGATTATATTCCAACCAAATTCTGTTAGTCAGTGTGGTACAAACTGTGCACTTGGTCAAGTAACTAGCTTGGTTTGGTACCAAAATTTATTGTGTACCAGACTATAATACTAAGTTGACTAAGATGGTGTGGACAGTATGATAAATTTTATCAACCGTGACTAAATTTTGGTTTGAGAGATTGCTAAGCGTTCTGATGTGGTCACCGCACTGGCTGAATGAACCAAATGGAAACAATAGCCATAAAAAATAGAGCGAGAGAGTTAGTGAAAAATATGTTTTGTAATTCCTCACCTCAGTTTCCGCATCATTACCTCGGAAATTGTTTCATATATTTTTGTTAGAATTTTTTATATCAAATGAATTGCTGCAGTTCAGAACCTCCTATTAAAAAGTCCAAAGGTATTGATTGGACAGATGAAGAAACCAGTGCGTTTCTCCAAATATTTATGGACAAGAAAATTATATCAATTTTGGATGGCAGAATATTCAAACACCCAGACATTTACAAAAGCCTTGAGGAAGACATGATGAGTAGGGGCTTTACAAAAACTGCTGAACAAATGAAATTCAAAATGACTGACATCCAGACATTGTCATTGACAGATGACACAATTCCCAATTAGATAGCAGAGTTTCAAACCTTTCTCTTGGTTACATGACTAAATGAATACCAAATCCGGACCAAGTTGGTTAATTAATCATTTGACAAAACACGATTTGAATAAACGATTACTAAAACATTTGGTTTGAATTTGGTCACATACACTTGGTAAGGTTACCAAATTCACATACGCTATAAACGTGGCCATTAGTTTAGGAGCTTAGTTATTGAGACCAAGAAGGCTTATTTTATTCTTTACTTTTCAGTTCCGTATTTCATCGGTTTAATTTTTCGTTAAAAAGTTTTTTTCTGGAGTACGTTTGTACACTAAATACTGTTTTGTATCATAATAGTGCATTTCCAAAGCCATAACATATTTTATCCAAATCACGAGAATAAACAAGAAATAAGCCCAATTTGTGATAAATTACCTTTATTTTGTGTTTTTGTAACTACTTTTGAAATCACCCTTTTTCTCCGAAACTAATCATACGATTTGATTATGGTCCGACCGATCGTAATCTACAACATACCAGAGTTTCATTAAATTCCGCAATCAACCAAAATTCCATGTATTCCGTGCGGAGTTTCTGGGATTCCAAACGAAAAACAGGCAATAATTGATGCATGGATAGTTTACTAGTCACTATAACAATTTCATTGCACTGCAAATGATATATGTTAGTTTTCTCAACGATAGCTACTCCCCACACTCCTTAATTATATCTATTGCATGCGTCCCTAGTTTTAAATATTACAACTAAGTATTTTCATATCTATTATCATATTTATATCCCAATTCACAATCGAACATTTTTAGGACAATCTCTATGCGGTTAGGAATCTGTATGGGGATATTCATCTTTTTCAGTTCGTTTTATATACGTGTTTTTTTTTATTTACGTAATTATTTTTCAATTTTCAATTGTATATAACTATCGCAATCATTTATGTGCTGGTTTGAATTTTTCGCACATTTTCCTTTATGTCACACGTAGTTTGATTTGTAGTAACAAGAATCAACACGTTTTGGAACTTGTGAAACAGAAAATTGTAGCTTATTTCTTCTTCCGCAAGCGCTTTCCAATTTTCAATAAATCAAGAGCTATCAATCATTCGATGATGAAAGTGAATTGCTGACTTTTGAAAAAATATATTTCCCGAACGAGAAAGCATCACGACACTGAGACAACACCCTCATGAGAAACACAGAGAGGACTTCTAAAACTGAAAAGTGCCAAATGTTGTTTTTGTTAACTGGAAGGAAAAGACTTCCGCGAAAGTGACGGTTATAATGAAACGGGGACAAAAAATACCAGCGACTTTGCATTGAACAATTATGAAAGTTAAGAGAGATAACACAAAGACTGTGACAAGCCGGATTATCCCTTTTTGCGGGGAATTGTCATCAACTTTGCCCAAAAACATTCAAATTGTATTGTGGTGGAAGTAAACAAAAACGCTTTATTCGGTATCCTAGAGCTCAGTTAGGAAGGGAAGCGAATCCGAAACACTGTCATTTTACAACGGAGGTTTATGGTAGACTGAGCTTATTTTGTCATTCAAATGAGTCCGAAATGGAATGAGATACTGAGAGATAAATTGTATTTCTAAGAGAGTTTATGCTGATCACATGTGGTGAAAAAAAATCGAGAAAAGATTCGATAAATATGGTTTCAGTTTTCGAGACACAGAGCGCTTATCTTTTCAATCGACGAAACCAAAAAGGAGGAGGTTCTCTATTCGACGCGCATATTTTTTTTTTTTTTTTATGTATGATCAAGCATAACTTTTTACTGAGACGTCCGATTCCGATAATCATTTCTTCAGTGGATGGGGTGTACTTCGAAGTTGGTCCCATTTGAATATACGAGATGGAATCCACCCCTAACGGTAGCAAAATGAAGGATATTGATCACTCACCCTCTGAATTCTGGTCCGTTAACCGATTCTATCAGGCATAACTTTGTACTGGGTTTTTCGATTTGGATGATTCTTCTCTTAATAGATAGGGTATACCTCATAGTTGATCATATTAGGATTTCGAATGGAATTATTTACTCTTACGGGTAGAAAAATAGGGGATAATTGATTTTCCACTTGTGAACATTGGCACACATATGTAGTTGACAATGACAGATCGCTACTGTCATTATTTTTGTTCTACATCCGTCACAATCATTATATTCTATGAGAGGATGGAATGATATACAAAGTAATGGAATGAACTGACCAGAACAACTATGATAATTTATATTACAACAAATAGTAAAAGTAGATAATCATATTATTTAACTAGTAATAGTTGAAGTAAGGTGGGTAAGTGAGTATTTTGGAAGTAATCGAAAAACAAGTAGGTAGTAATTAGTAGATTTCAGCCAAAAAAAAATGAAAAATAAAAACTTTTTAACAAAAAATTCAACCGACGAAATATGGATCTGATAATTTAAAAATAAAATGAACCTTCTGAGTCTCAATAACTAAGCTCCTAAACTAATGTAAGTAACTAATTTTGAGTAAGAGATAAGTGCCATGTGAAGTGGAATGAATAGAAAAAATCGAATTTAAACGGTTTTCTTCACATAAAGGATTCAATATAAAATTGAACCAAAGAAAGGTAGATCTCAGGTGTCACTAGGTACCGCCAGTTAAAGTTTATCTTTTCCGGCGTACCTATAGGTGTTACAAGATCGATGATGGTTTGTTTACGTTGTGTCTCACTTCAGCCAGAGTTCTTTGGACTTTTGGCTGGTTGACTACTCCGTACTGATGAGGGCCAAGAAGCCTGAAACCGGTATGCGGATTGTTAGGTGAACACGACTTAAATTAAACATAATCGAGTTATCAGAAAGAAACATTTCCTATAGGTGTTACAAGATCGATGATGGTTGTTTATGGAAGTATGCATGGATTTTCAGGTGAATATCATTCAACGTTCTGCTTGGTATTTGCCAGGAAAGTAGTTGTTTTTCACCTGAGATCTACCTTTCTCTGGTTCAATTTTATATTGAATTCTTTATGTGAAGAAAACCGTTTAAATTCGATTTTTCTATTCATTCCACTTCACATGGCACTTATCTCTCACTATATGCTAGACGGGCTTGCCAATTCCTACTGAGAAGGAATCTTTATTTAGAAACCTATCGAGGTGGAGATTTTCGAGTGTTTCTTTTCTGTCACTAGGTACCGCCAGTTAAAGTTTATCTTTTCCGGCGTACCTATAGGTGTTACAAGATCGATGATGGTTTGTTTACGTTGTGTCTCACTTCAGCCAGAGTTCTTTGGACTTTTGGCTGGTTGACTACTCCGTACTGATGAGGGCCAAGAAGCCTGAAACCGGTATGCGGATTGTTAGGTGAACACGACTTAAATTAAACATAATCGAGCTTATCAGAAAGAAACATTTGCATTCAATGTCCATTGATATTTTATGGAAGTATGCATGGATTTTCAGGTGAATATCATTCAACGTTCTGCGTGGTATTTGCCAGGAAAGTAGTTGTTTTTCACCTGAGATCTACCTTTCTCTGGTTCAATTTTATATTGAATCCTTTATGTGAAGAAAACCGTTTAAATTCGATTTTTCTAATTTTGAGTAGGCGTCAAACGAACAATGAACGAAGATCATTAAGTTACTTTTATCAGGCATAACTTTGTACTGGGTTCTTCGATTTGGATGATTCTTCTCTGAATAGATAGGGTATACCTCATAGTTGATCATATTCGAATTTCGAATGAAATTATTCACTCTTACGGGTAGAAAAATAGGGGATAATTGATTTTTCACTTGTGAACATTGGCACACATATGTAGTTGACAATGACAGATCGCTACTGTCATTATTTTTGTTCTACATCCGTTACAATCATTATATTCTATGAGAGGATGGAATGATATACAGAGTAATGAAATAAACTAACCAGAACAACAAAAATAATTTATATTACAACAAAGAGTAAAAGTATATAATCATATTATTCAACTGGTAATAGTTGGAGTAAGGTGGGTAAGTAAGTATTTTGGAAGTAATCAAAAAACAAGTAGGTAGTAATTGGTAGATTTCGGCCAAAAAAAATTGAAAAATAAAAACTTTTTAACAAAAAATTCAACCGACGAAATATGGATCTGATGAGTGAAAAATAAAATAAACCTTCTAAATCTCAATAACTAAGCTCCTGAACTAATGTGAGTAACTAATTTTGAGTAGGCGTCAAACGAAAAATGAACGAAGATCATTAAATTACTTCAAAAAAATGATCAGAATGTCACCGCGCAACTCGATGCCATCATTTTACGCCTTACCTAATTCATTTGCTTGTTTGTTTGGCGCCGACTCAAAATTAGTTACTTACATTAGTTTAGGAGCTTAGTTATTGGGACTTAGAAGGTTTTTTTATTTTTTACTTTTCAGTTCCGCATTTCGTCGGTTTAATTTTTTGTTGAAAAGTTTTTGTAAAACTAAAGTTGAACAGGGTTGAACCGCCAAACGATCAAATTAAATTTTTTAGGTAAAAATAGGATTTTTTTTCCTATAAGCATGTGTTCTTAACTCATTTTCGAAATACAGGGTGTCAAAGTTTTTCAATAATTACTCAAATAGTTGGCACTGAAGCAGTTATTGACAGCCTCTCCTTATCTTCCTATTTTTTATATTTTGGCCATTTTTCCCTGGAAGTCTTTGATGTTTCGAGAAGTAGCAACCTTGATGAGGCATCAGAGCAAGTACAATCAGCATTTTTGTTCAGTAATTCGGTAACAGTAACAATAGTTGTGTCGAGTTATGACAGAAAAGTAAGTCTATATGCTGAATCGTAGGGAACACTTTCTAAATAAAATGCAATGATATCTCTCTTGTACTTGATATGGCTTTGCAAAAAAAACAGATCATTCGATATTTATTGATTATTTTCCACATGAGATATAAAGTTATTCCATGTATTTGAAATAAATAATGGGGGCCAATGATTAGTACCAGTTATCATATGAAATTCAGTTATTGGCACAGCTGTCAATAATTAGTTCGAATAACACAAAAAAGGAATTCAGTTGTTGGCTCTACTGATAATTCTTTTTTCTGACGAGGAAATATATTCAGATATTATTGAAAAATTGAATACCTATCAACTGATATTATTGAAAACACAAAAGTATGTGTAGCACTTTGAGAGCAACTACCCCATATTCTTGTAATTAGTTACAGATTTGAATTCAACAAAAATTTTTTTTTGTAATATCGTCAACAGTGTATGAATAGCAACTGAAATAATAAGAAAGAATAAACAAAAAAGACTCGTGACCTGATCAGGAAAAGAGAAAAAACTGTAAGAAAATAAAACTGATAGCAATAACGAAAACGTAATGCCGAAAGTAAACAGAGGTCTTCGGATCTCTGACTGGTGACTACTCCGTACTGATGAAGGCCAAAAGCCTGAAATCGGTATGCGGATTGTTAGGCGGACCTGACATAAATTATACACAATCAAGTTTATCGGAATGGAACATTTGCAATAAATTTTCATTGTCAATGGGAGTTTGCATAGATTTTCAGGTGGATATCATTCAATGTTCTGCGTGGTATTTGCCACAAAAGTAGGTATTGTATATTGAATTTTTTCTGTGAAAAAGTCCCTTGTTTCGAAAACAATATTGTTTTAGGGAATGGCCTATGTTTCACATGTACCTGCAATATTACACCAAAGAAAATTGGAAAAAAATACCAAGTACGTACAAGAACTTATCATATGATTTGTTTGCAAAAAAAAACAATATACAAAGATATTTTCACTTGTGCAGTTTGTACATTAAAAAATCTCAGGACTTTCTTGTTGGAAAAAAAATCAGCATTTTATTATTTCTTATTTTAAAAGAATAATTTCTTTGTTCATAGAGACCAATTGTTCATTTTAGTGTTTTTCAATAGGCAACCTGAATAAGTACAATCAAAATTAGAAACATTTATTTCTTTTGTTTTTAACGAGAATGTTTCTCGTTGTTTTGAATTCGAGAAGTAAAACTGTTCAGAGTATCAAATAAAATTAGTTTCTGCGTTGTCTGATCCTTTAATTTGCATTCCGGATGATATTTCGATTCTCATGATTGATTATCGATTGATTTTAACCTAGGTACCAGGCACATTTTTCCTACTGTTACATATTTTTGTCGGTGCCAATAACTAGGGAATCCATGTGCCAATATCAAGGGCTTGAGTGCCAATAACTGGTAAAATAGCTTATTTTTTATTAGACGCTTTATATTAGCTTCACTTGTATGTTTGTAACCGACTCCTTTGGGCGCTATTTTGACCCACTTTCAGACTTCCGAATGATTTGAAATTTGGCAGGTGTACATAATTCCGGTGACAATGCATTAAGAAATTTTTGTGTGAAGGAAAAACAAAATGGCGGCTCCAATATGGCGTACGAGTTATTTTAAAATTGAATTAAAGGGGCCAAAAGGGAACAGTTTTGTGATTATGGTCTGATTCTATTCAAAATTGGTATGTGGGGGTTTTTGGAATCGAATATTATGATTCTATTGTGAAAATTGAAGAATTCAGAATGGCGGCTTCCAAAATGGCGGCTAGTTTTGTGATTATGGTCTGATTCTATTCAAAATTGGTATGTGGGCGTTTTTGGGGTCGGAATATTATGATTCTTTTGTAAAAATTGAAAAATTCAAGATGGCGGCTTCGAAATGGCGGCCGAGTTTTGTGATTATGGTCTGATTCTATTCAAAATTGGTATGTGGGGGTTTTTGGGGTCGAATATTATGATTCTTTTATAAAAATTTGAAAATCCAAGATGGCGGCCGAGTTTTGTGATTATGGTCTGATTCTATTCAAAATTGGTATGTAGGGGTTTTTGGGGTCGAATATTATGATATCTTTTGTGAAAATTGGAAAATCCAATATGGCGGCTGAGTTTTGTGATTATGGTCTGATTCCATTCAAAATTGGTATGTGGGGGTTTTTGGGGTAGAGGATTATGATTACCTAATTTGATGAGATCATTCCATTTTTTAATTCGCAAAAAAATAATAAAAATAAATAATAGTTTGAAAAAACAAAAAACATAAACCACACTGAAAAGTAGAAAATAAATGATAGTTTGAAATCTAACATCGTTATAGAAATCAGACTAAAATAGAATAAGAAAAAAAATTCTTCTATTTAAAAAAAAAGCGTGGGGTGCATGGTATCAATAATTATATAGTACATTACACACCGAGGCGATACCATGCACCCCACGCTTTTTTTTAAATAAAATAATTTTTTTCTTATTTTATATTTTTTTAGTCTGGTTTTCTATGAAAGCGTGTTTTTTAGTTTTTTCAAACTATTATTCATTTAATTATATTTTATTTCATTTCATCAGCTATTTTAAGAAGGAACCATAGTACTTAATTGATCTCTGAGGTACAGTATACAACACCCATTGAAAATTTCACTACAATTACGATAATTTTTTTAAAATTTTGTCATTTTTTCATTTTATTGTCCTTGCCTTTTCCCCACCCTTCACATGTTACAGTGATACCCTCCCGAAATACAGCCGACTAGTATTCAATAAAAATCCCCTCAGCTTCCTATATTATATATTTAGGAATTATGATAGACTGTCACCTCAGATAAAACTATCATTCGAATTTTGTATCGAAAGAATTTAAAAGAATGGCCAACATGTTTGAAGTTTACAGAGAAATACTTGACTGGAAATATGACAATAAAATATAACATATTAATTCAGTCACACATAACATACGGAATAAAGACCTGGGGTGGTATCGCAGACGTTTACCTAAAACCTTTAGATGTCACAAAAATGGATATTGAAAATCATACTCCGCAAAGACTATAGGTACCCGACTGAAATATTACTCACAGAAGCAAAAGTTCTAGATTCCCCGTCAATTATACCATCTCTCACCAGTTCTCTATCATCAAAACACAAACACGAGCGCATACAGCACAAACGTTTTTCATCGCTTCAAAGTCAAAACAACAACTATTCCAAGAGTTAATACACGGAAATGTCAAAGATCATTCGCTTACTACTGTCCAGTCTTATATTCTGATATAACCAACGATTGTACATGAACATATTCTCTCTGTAATATATATGTGAAGAAAGAAGCCCATGGTCGAATTTTTTTTTATTGGGCGCTCTGTATCTATTTACTGCCTTTTATCAATAGTGATAGTTACATCTCAGATTGTACATGTGAAATTGGTAATTAAGTTGAAAAGCCTCTATTGCAGGGCTAACGTAAATCACCTTGTATATCACGAAGAAAGTCATATAACAAACACGATACAGAAACGATGAGGGCTCCTCATTTTCCTTCGTTTTTGGATAAAAGTTCCAGTGGTCAGTTTTTTTTAAAACATCCGTAATTACATTATCCGACTTTTTTTACCACAAGGCAACTCCATCATCTGCAACAATAAAGTATCAAAATTATTGTTGGTATCGCAAACATTTTGCAAACGATACCCATGAATTAATTATCACGTGTTGGTGTTGGAACATGTACCAAAAATTGAGGGAATGGTGGACAAAATTGAATAACCAAGTGATAACAAAGTAACACCCGAAATTGTGACACTCTCCTTTGTGGGAATTATCGTCAGCCGTCCCCAAATATGGTAATTGCGTTTCAACACGGGCGAACGGAACTCTTCCGTTATGAAAAAATCATTTCAGAACGGCCTTTTCGCTTCGTAGGATAATATAAAAAATCCCACCCAACCCGGGGTGTTTTGGGGGGTGTGTGTGTGTGTGTGTGTGTTGTGTGGGTGACTGGTGCAAAAATCTTCGGGAAAACCTGATTGGCAAACATTTGAAGGACGAAGGCAACACATTCCGTTTTAAACACAACAGAATTTTGTTTTGCTTATATCAATCAATATCCGAAAAGTGAATTCAGTTGAGAATGGGGATCATTTGAAATTCAAATTTATATGATGAATGAACCCCAATCCACTCCAGAATCTACATAGTTATAACATTTGAGATGCATCTAAGGTCATCACATTTAATTCCTAAACTGAAAAGAATCGTGAAATACAAACTAGAATTTTCCGAGCAGGTTGGGAGTGAGCTTTCGAGAATTCAGATTTATGAAGGTCAGCAAGTAACATTTACACAATCCTATAAAAAACCACTCAGGGTTCTTAGTATCCACACCTTTGCCTTTGGTTTAACGTTGAAGGTGAAATCAACAGATTTGGCAGGCGATGAGAATTAGATTTACAATGAAGCCAACATGGGGATATAAAAACCCTTGGGTTGTACACTGAGGTTCGAGGTTATAATTTGTTTGTTTTACTAAATGATGAGAAAATACAAACAGAAAAAATTTTCCGAGCAGGGTGAGAGTGAACATTTGAGAATTCAGATTTATGAAGGTCAGCAAGTCAACATGTACGCAATCCATATAACAAAGCCACTCGATTGTAAACTTGAACTGTATCTGAAGGTCATATTACATTCCGTTTGTTTATAATATTATGAGAGAAATACGCAACTAAAATTTTCCGAGAGGTAAGGAACATTTGAGAATTCAGTTTTTGAAGGTCAACAAGTCAACATGTACACAATCCAATATAACCACTTTCAGGATTGTTAACTTTGAAGTGTATTTAAGGTCATACATTTAGTTTGTTAACTAATATGATGAGAGAAAACACAACTAGAATTTAGAATTTTTCCGAGGAGGCGAGAGTGAGTTTTTAAGAATTCAGATTTTTTGAAGGTCAACAACGTACACAACCCATTTAAAAAAAGCCACTTTCAGGATTGTTAAATTGAATGTATCTGAAGGTCATCAATTCCGTTTGTTAACAATATGAGGAGAGAAATGCATAACAGTTTTTTTTTCCGAGCAGGGTGAGATTGGAGAATTCAGATTTTGAAGGTTGAAGCCAACATGTATGCAACCATATACCAAAGCCACTCAGGATTGTAAGACTTGAATGTATCTGAAGGTCAACAAGAAACATGTACGCAATCCCATATAGCGAAGCAACCTCAGGATTGCAAACTTGAACTTGGTGAGTGAGCATTTGATAATTCAGGATTTTACGAAGGTGAACAAGTCAAAGTACACAATCCCATATCCCAAAAAGCCACCTCGATTGTAAGACGAAGTGTATCTGAAGGTCAATAAATTAGTTTCTGAACAGATATGAAGAGTGAAATCAACTAGAATTTTCCCGAGCAGGGAGAGGAGATTTGAAGGTCAACAGTCAACATGTACACAATCCCATATACCAAAGCCACCTCGGATTGTAAGACTTGAAGTGTATCTGAAGGTCTATCACATCTGTTTGTTTACTAATATGATGAGAGAAATACGCAACAAAATTTTTTTTCCGAGCAGGGCGAGGGGAAATTTGAAAATTTTGATTTATGGGTCAAGCCACCCGGATTGTAAGACTTGAAGTGTATCTGAAGGTCATATCACATTCCTGTTTGTTTACTAATAGATGAGAAAATACGCAACTAGAATTTTTCCAGGGGCAGAGGAACATTTGAGAATAGATTTTGAAGGCCAACAATAACGTACAAAACCCATATACCAAACCCCTTTGGATTGAAGACTTGAAGTGTATCTAAGGTCATATCACATTCCGTTTTTTTTACTAATATGATGAGGAAATGCAACTAGAATTTTTTTTCCGAGCAGGGTAGATTGAGAATTCAGAGAAGGTTAGCGCCAACATGTATGCAATCCCAATCCCAAAAAGCCATTTCAGGATTGTAAGATTGAAGTGTATCTGAAGGTCAACAAGACAACATGTACGCAATCCCATATAGGAAGCAACTTCAGGATTGCAAACTTGAACTGTGTGAGTGAGCATTTGAGAATTCAGATTTACGAAGGTGAACAAGTCAACATTACACAATAGCCATATAACAAAGCCACTCTCAGGATTGTAAACTTAAGGTGTCTGAAGGTCATCACATTTAGTTTGTTAACTAATATGATGAGACAAAACAGAATTTTTTTCCGAGCGAGATGAAAGTGCGGTATTCACTTTTTGAAGTAACATCAGTAGCACTCGTCAAAACAAAAAAGGGATATATCCTCAGCGGTTAAAACAATAATAAAAATGTTTTTCAATTCAAGGACAAATAGGGAAGCAAGAACTTCAAAAATTTGGGAAAGACGCAGTCCCATGTAGTTTTCCGTCGAAAAGGGTGTATACGCAGATAATGCGCATAAAAAAAAGATTTTTCGTCAATTCAAGGACAAAATGGATGAAGATACAGAAACCTTGAAAATCGGAGAGACACTGATTCAAAATACCTTCTCCCAAACATTATGATGATAAATCTCTTTCAACCAAATGCAGATAATAATGGAAATATATGGAGAGAGTATTTCAAGGAACTGTAAATATTCGGCAATACTGACGTTGACAAAGGAGGGAATTTCCATGGAGCCGAAAATATAAAAGAACCTCCACGAGAGGAAGAGAGTGTATTCGAGTACAAAGGCGAATGGTGCAGCATGTATGAGCATGATATGATGTACTTTCAGAATTTATAAAGCCAAACGCTGATAGGACTGTAGATCTTCGGTATCAATGGAATTGAGGACATTTATTGGAATGAAAATCCGAATGAAATGAAAATGGGATGAAAAAGTATAGTATGGCTTGAGAGGTGCCTCTTTATCTTGGATATCATCTTCTCTAGAATACCGCAAACGATTCGTTTCATCAGAAGCGCTGATGAGGGTACCCCATTAATCAATTTTGGGTCCTGTGCATTTCATACTCAAGTAAATCAACTTGATCTTTTTATAGGCGATACATTACACTGCATATGCATATGATTTCTCATTAATTATCTCAGCAACAGAAACTCTTGCACTCGAGAGCAAATGCTCAGAATAAGCGAGGTCACGAGAAATCATTATCACTTCAAATATGCTTTAAAATACATAACGCATATATAATAATAATACACGTTTATTAGAAATAAAAGGTACATATGGAAAAAGGGGAAAAATATATATATATATATATATATATATTATTTTATATTTATAATGAATACTTAAAGGAAAAAAAAACAACATGACATATACATGTAAAAGTAGATAGGTATAAAAGATGTGTATATATTTGATGAGGTATGTTAAAATATGAGGTAAGTATCAGGTTTTTCTGTATGGCATGATTAGTCAATAAGACTATGAATTGTTGTTCTGTGCAATGAGAAAATATACAATTTCAGGTTATACTTGAATGTAGTTGGCCTTGAAATATTTTGAATTTCAGCTGGGAGACATTGGTATAGTTTGGGACTTTTTTGTCCTTTCGACTTTCTCATAAAAGGAGTCAAGTATGTGAGTTGTTTGTTCCTTGTATTATATTGATGTTCCGGGTTCTTTAAGTCGTGCTTAGAATTATGTTGTTTGATGTTGCTACGTAAAAAGAATAGTTGCCTTGGATCCATAATATTAATTTCATTGAATAAGCTATCTGATGGATACTTTATATCTTTGTTGAATATAATTTTAAGTGGGCGCTTTTGAACAATGAATAATTTCTCCAGGTGGGACTTTTTTACACCTCCCCATGCTAATATTCCATACACAATATGTGGTTCCACCAATGCCTGATATATCATTCTCATTGCTTTGAAATCAAGAATATATTTAACATTTTTAAGTTTTTAAATTAAAAACTGTATTTTCTTAGTGACGTATTCGATATGTTTATTCCATTTCAGGTTATTGTCTATCATAACACCAAGGTATTTGATCTTATTACAGCTGCATATTGAGATGTCTTCAGTGATTCGTAGGCTATCATAAGAAGGAATATTTCTCTTATCAATATGTATGGGTAGAAAAAATGTTTTTTTAAAGTTAATTAATAAAAGTCTATAGTTTGAAAAGGCTTGAATATCACGGATATCATTTTCTGCTTGATTTTCAAGTGATAGCCAGTCTTTGTGCCTGTAGAAAATTGCAGTATCATCCGCATAAGTGATAATTTGACCACTAGTGTTTATTCCCAAAACAGTTCCTTGAGGTACACCATATTCTATTTTTTGAAAATTGCTCCTCACCATCTTCGGTTCAACACATTGAAATCTATTGGAAAAATAACTTTCGAATAATCTTAGGGCCACTCCTCTTATGCCGATGTTTTCCAAGCATTCCACAAGCAAGTCATGACTGACCGTATCGAATGCCTTTGAAAGGTCTATAAATACACATAGAGAGGGTTTTCCTGCATCTAAGGCATTATACATCTTTGTTGTAAGGGCGAGGATTGCATCTTGGGTTGATACTCCTTCTTTGAACCCGTATTGGTTGGCGGAGATGATTTTATTTTTCTCAAGATATTTGGTAAGTCTTATTTTTATGATTTTTTCCAGTATTTTAGCAATGGTGGTTATCAATGAGATTGGTCTGTAGTTTATGACATCCTCCCTATTACCTGTCTTGAAAATTGGTTTGATCACTGACTTTTTGAAGATGCTTGGGAAATGTCCTTGCTGGAGGCACTTATTAAATATGTGAGACAGTGGTTTTTTGATCATCGGTGATAATAATTTGATTGTTTCTGCTTTCATTCCGTCAATACCTGGTGCTTTCTTGTCTTCGAGCATTAAAATAATATCATTTATTTCATCAGCGTTGGTAGCATTCAAAAACATTGAGGACAATGGATTATTTTTCTTAGGAGGTTGAAAATTGGGATCCTTGTCGATTGTATTTGCAAGTTTTCCACCAATTTGTATGTAATGTTCGTTGAATATATCAGCAATAGATTTGGTATCTGTAATTTTTTGTCCATTATGTTCGATTAAATTAATATCTTGAGGTTTCAATATCAATCAATATTTCTGTCTCCAGTATCCCCAAAGAAAATTTGTTAGTTTGCCAAGAAAATGAAAAACAAGCAAGGTTGTGGTATGGACGAGATCCCGATGAGTATAGTAAATAGTACCTTATATCAGTTAGGTATTGTGTTTCTTGGTAAACAACTCCTTCGAACACGGAATTTTCCCGAATCATCTGAATTTTGCATTAAACCTCTATACAAAAAAGGTGACCCAGAGATGATCGAAAATTATAGGCCCATCGGTCTTTTGACTGTATTCTCAAAATTATTCGAACTGGCGTTGTGTAAAAGGCTATTTGACTTCTTTGAAGAATATAAATCACTTAATAAACATCAACACCGGTACACAGAGGGAAAATTCACTGAGACGGCCATTTTTGAGTTTACAAATGCAATCTTGGGACATCTGGAAAAAAATTACCTGACACTGGGTGCTCAGACCTATCAAACACCTATGACTGTATTGAAAGAAAATTACTTCTTGAAAATTAGAATTGTATGGAGTCAGAGGTCAAACGCTGAAACTATTCAGGTCATATATATCTATCAGAAAGAAAGTAAAGATATGTCAATTCTAACGTTATTATATACATTTCATTGATTTCACCTGTATTTATTACCATTCTTACTGATTTAGGCTATGATATTTATTCTAACCTAGACTTTTTCTCGTTCCTCCATTCTTTATTTATTGGAAGATTCGTTATGCCGGCAGAGATCGCTAACTATTTACGCCTACCTAACCCAGAACGTTACAAAGGTTACAGTTTCAGATATTCCTCGGCAATATTTTTAGCAGATTCAGGTGAAGGGATAACCAACATAAAACATCTTGGAGGCTGGGAGTCAACTGCTGTTGCTGAAGGTTACCATATCTAATACAATAATTTCATGTACTAACAACTTGAAACCGATGCCGTCTCCGACGTCGTCATATTCATGCACTTTGCAATCTACGGGTGTTACTCTGACAGCCAGTTACCACCAACTAACTCTGCTGGAATGGCTATTTTAACTCATTTTCATAATGCAACAAAGTGTGTTTTTACCATTAGTATTCATTATAATTAGTAGATTTTCATTTAAAGTTTTGTATGTTGAAATAAAATATATAGATTTTTAAAATGCTTTTTAAATTTGTATGCGGTCGTAGAAAAAAAAATGTTCCCAACTCATGCGTAAAGTGTCTTTCCCGCCCTTGACTGCTTGCCCGAACTTCGCTCCGCGTCGTATTCTTTATAAAACTAGCAATTGGAAAATATACTCATATTAAACAAAGAAAAAACAAACATCATACTGTTTCGAACGAAATTCAATGGAAATTTAAAACCATCAAAGCTAAAACTTAAAAATGAAGTACATAACATAGTAAATAACACCAAGTTTTTGGGAGTCAAAATTGATGAGTTTTTAGATTGTTCTGATCATGAGAATGTATTGCTGAATAAATTAAACTCGGACTGCTATGGGATTAGAGTTGTTGGTAAGTATATGAATGAGAAAACACAGAAGAACATGTATTATGGAAATTTTCAATCATTACTAGGGTATGGTATAATTTTTTGGGGCAGAAACAGTGAGTTCCAAAAAGTGGTTGTGACGCAAAAAAGTCTTCTCAGATCCTTAAAAAAATTAACTTTCTACAAAGTTGCAGGGATGTTTTTAGATCAGAAAAAATACTGACAGTTTATGCGCTATACATTTATGAATCTCTGTTTTTTTTTTCAACAGGGATTTTGAGCTGAAAATATTTCATGGGTATAAAACCAGAACACTCAACCTGAACTATAGTTCATCGACTGACACAAACTGAAAAAGGCCCATATTACATGTTTATCAAGTTTTTCAACAAGTTACCAAACAACATAAAGACAATTAATTCCAAAATTTCAAAAAGGGTAAAAAATTAAAAATAAAACCACAAAAAAATTAAAAAAGGAAATTGGAAGGTTAAATTATAGAAGTAAAAAAAAATTTAACAAAAAAAAACAAAAAAATAAAGCAAAAAATCAAATAAACCTTCTTAGTCTAAATGATAATTGAGCTCCTAAACTAATGTAAGTAACTGATTTTGAGTCGGCCCAAACAAACAATTATCGAAGATCATTATCTATGAAAGAAGTCATCAAAACGCAGCCGTGCATCTCGCTGCCATCATTTTACGCTTCACCTAATTCAATTGCTAGTTTGTTTGGCGCCGACTCAAAATCAGTTACTTACATTAGTTTAGGAGCTCAATTATCATTTAGACTAAGAAGATTTATTTTATTTTGCTTTTCAGTGATTTTCGTCGGTTTAATTTTGTTAAAAGTTTTTATTTTTCACTTTTCAGTTCCGTATTTCGTCGGTTCAATTTTTTGTTAAAAAGTTTTTATTTTTCAATTTTTTGTGGCTAAAATCTACCAATTACTACCTACTTGTTTTTTGATTACTTCCAAAATACTTACTTACCCACCTTACTTCAACTATTACCAGTTGAATAATATGATTATCTACTTTTACTTTTTGTTGTAATATAATTTATTTTCATTGTTCTGGTTAGTTTATTGCATTACTCTGTATATCATTCCATCCTCTCATAAAATATACTGATTTTGACGGATGTGAAACAAGAATAATGTCAGTAGCGATATGTCATTGTCAACTACGTATGTGTATGCCAATGTTCACTAGTGAAAAATCAATTATCCCCTATTTTTCCACCCGTAAGGGTGGATAATTCCTTCCAAAATCCAAATCTAAGGTATACCCTATTTATTAAAAAAATAATCATCGAAATCGAAGAACCCAGTACAAAGTTATGCCTGATAGAATCGGTTAACGGACCAGAATTCAGAGGGTGAATGATCAATATCCTTCATCTCGCTACCCTTAGGGGTGGATTTACCTTTTAAATCCAAATGGGGCCAAATTCGAAGTACACCCTATCCACTGAAATAAGAATTATCGGAATCGGACGCCTCAGTAAAAAGTTATGCGTAATCATACATAAAAAAATATGTTGGAAAAAAAAATATACGGGTCGAATAGAGAACCTCCTCCTTTTTGGTTTCGTCGGTTAAAAATGAAGAAACGCTGATTCGACATTTTGTTGAAATATTCGTATCTAACAGAATGTTGACAGTAGCCTACTAGCATCGCTACATTTTTTTTTTCAATTGAGATCAATACCCGTATGCGCGCCAAAATGATGGACATAAAATTGTTAATTGCATGTCAAAAAATGCGCACTGAATATTTCTTAAAACTCAACAAATTTCATTTGCATATTTCGACCGGTTTCAGAGCAATAAATAAATAGTCAGTTCTTAAGAAAAACTTCAACACCCCGTATCTCGGAAAACGAAGCATTTGCCGACAAAAGCTATATAGCAAACTGTCATTGTTTTTTCATGCAGAATCACCCCCTGAAGTTTGTCGCACTTATTCACCAACACCCTGTATATAATTTCAATCATGCTACATGCTGCTGATTGAGTTGATCATCCTGTTCAGAACCCGTGTTGACTCTCGCAAAAAAAAATTCAGATAAGAAATTGTATATTTTCAATAACTTTCGAGAATACACTCGAAATGTAAATTGGCCTATAATTAGCAATATAATAATAATAATAATAATAAATCGACTTTATTTAACAAATGAACATGCATTTGCCCTGAAGAGGCGAATATTAGCTAATAGCTACTCTTGAACTCTTAACATTTTCAGTTAACAAAAAAAAGGTAATACAAAAATGAAATACAAAAATGAAAATAATAAAATATAAAAGATAATAAAAAGAAAAAGCATTCACAATGTTATTAATAATGATATAAGTAAACAATTTAGTAAGTTTTGTAATCAAGAAGGAGAGAAAAAATATGTAGCAATGTGACTAGTCTTTGTGTTCTGGATTATTCTATTCATAAACAGAAATGTTCGTTGCTAGCTTCGAAATCGGCTGAATTTCTCAGAAGATATTGAAAAATCAGGTGTACAGTTTTTAATCCCTGAAGAAATTCTGACGAGATATTGTCGATGGCAGTGACTGTTTCGGGGGAAAGAGTCAGTGGAGTTTTACGATTTTTTTTATTTTTTCCATAATCATAAATTTCTTTTAATCTATTATCGATGTTCCTCATTTCTTTCCAATTTCAACGCATTGCGCTTTCTGTTCTCATTCTCACAACAACTGAATTTCCATTATCATCACCAGCTCCATGTTGTATTCAACGCTTGCTGTTGGGTTTGAACCATCCGTTGGATCACTGAATAATTTAATGATTCAATTCTTCAGGGCCCCACCTTCGCTCCTCTTTGTCTCGTCATTTTCATTCTCCACTATATCCCGCTCTCCGCTATACAAGATTGCAACGTCCTGCATATTCCGCTGGAATTGGAAACCCCGGATCACTACAAGGATATGAATTCACGTCCAACCCGTCTTCAAATGGGACAGTGCCCGAATACAATATTCATGCCTGGTGGTCTGAGCATCCGATGAAAAATTCAAATTCCCAAATAAATCAGAATTGTGATGGAATAATAAATTCTTCGGATTATTCCATTCTCTGAGAAGTCTCTCAGTTGCTGCGACCAGCTTGAATTCATGCTCCTTGTACACGCTGAGATGCCATGCATAGGTTAAGTGGCGCGTTATTATTATGTTTGAAACAGGGTGGTGAGGAGTTGGATAGGATCGGGGAAATGGATTCGATTGATATTTAGTCTAATCAACAAGTTCAATAACGTGTTAAATAGATATAAAGCTCCTAAAAATATGAGCGATAGCTCATTCGATTCGGAATGAAGTCTAGAAAAATGGTTTTCAAGGTTTTATTAGCACGTAAAAAATTGCGATTTCGTTTTTCGTTAATAATTTCTAAAATAATGATATTTGAGGAATTATGAAAAAAGATCCTGAAAGAGGGGGAAATTTCCAATGAAACCTCCCGGAACTCTATCTCTATTATATTTTTTTTTTCGCTGAAAATAGGGCTCCGCGAGGTCGTTATGGCATAGGCGCACCGTCCAAAAAGCCGTTATATCACCCAAAATAATTTTTTTATAGTATTAAATAACGAGTTAAAAATTTGAATAAATTATGGTGTAATCGATACACGTGAACAAAAAAAATCTAGGTAAAAAAAAATTTTCATGTCGATTTTTCAAAAAGTTACACCATTGTTAATTAACAAAGTTTTTTTCAATCTCTGTTTTTATAAATTACGACATAAAAGTTCAAATAAAAATTTTTTATTTTCTTTAGAATAAAAAATAAAAAAATTTTTTTTTAGTAATATCTTATTATTGCTGTTTTGCATCTAATATAGGTATTAATTACCACCGGAAAAAAAAATGTTACGTCATTTGTTAAAAAATTGTTTATAAACAAACAGACTATTTTGGGATTTTATTTTATTCTTCAAAATCATCATTGACCTTTTTCAATGAATCAACAGAGAAATAAATTATAACAAAGTATAGAAAAAACTTTTTTTGTATTTTTTACATATTATATGATACATATTATATGATAATGAAATTACAGCCGTTCCATAATTTGTCAAGTTATATATTGTTATAACTTTTGAACTATGAGAGATACGGTAAAAGACATTCAGGTCATTTTTATGAGAAATTCATTTATCTTCAAAATGAGTTCAATATCGATTCTGTAACCATTGTTTATCAGTTGTTATAAGCATTTGTTTATAAAAATTTTAGATTTTTTTTATATTTTTTGAAATATTATAGCTTATAACCTGTTAAATAATATAGATACAGCTACGGACTCAGAAATTTTTTTGTTCTATGATGAAATATCTTTCTGATTACGTATAAATTATAGCAATATAGATTTTTGTTTAGATAATATACTAGTTTAAATTTATACTTACCTAATTTACATTCTGCTATTGATCATTTTCATTCATTTATCACTAGAATTATCAATATTCTGCTGAAGTTCAATTATTTATTTACTCAAATAATATTTACTAAAATAATAATTGTATTTGTTTTCTAATTTTCATATTTTTTTCAAGTATATTCCTTAAATATTATTATTTTAGAAATTATTAACGTAAAATCATGGTGGAACATGGTGAGCGAGTGTAGTGATCATTTATGATATTCTGTCTCCTGCAATATCAACCGTTTAACAGTTTTTATCGAACATTTAATTATTCAAAAGTGATCCAACCCACCATATGAGACATTGTGAAGCTATTTTTGATAGTGAAAATTACGTAAGGTAAACCGTTCTCCAGGGATATCAATATGCCCCTTACTCGTGAACAACAAACAGAGATCAAAATACTAGCTGACGAATTGGTAAAGCGAATTTGTCTAGATGATATCTTCATAAAAACGTTAGCAGATAAGGTGTCGGCAAATATACAGACCTTGTTGAATGAAAAACTGGAAATATTCGAAACAAAACAAAGCGAGGTAAAAACTAGCTTGATGAATCTTGAACAAAAACACGGAGAGAAGAAGATAAACTATCCGAAGAGGTCAATGGACTGAAGGAAAAAAAGCAAGATGAAATTAAGGACTCTCCAAACATTATACAGATTGTCTCCGAAGTTAACGAGATAAAACACAGGGAAAACAATGTCTTGATGTTTGGTATTCCAGAAGATATTCCGGATTTAGTCGACTGTGTCAAGAATTTGTGCGCTAAAGTCAGTCCAAACATTGTAAGCAGTTACATTCGAGTAATCCGGTTAGGAATTCAACAGGCCAATAAGTCTCGTCCAGTCAAAATAACTCTTGCCAGTAATGAGCAAGCTCTGTTGATGCTGAAGAACGAAAAGAAGATCAAAGAGATTAATGGGTACGAAAATATCCAAATCAAACCAGACCTCACTTTAAACCAGAGGGAATATAATCGCCAAATTTGGAGCGAACTGAATCATCTACGCAGCAACGGCGATGAAGGAGCTTACATTGCCTACAGAAACGGCATCCCCATAATAGGAAAAAAAAACCAACCTGCCCATCCAACACGTCGCATATAAGTAGTAGTAAAGTTATGTCTATATATTACCAAAACTGCAAGGGACTGAATTCAAAAACCCACACTTTTTAACGGAATGCTCTTGTAAGTGAACACAAAATAATTGCTATCACGGAAAGTTGGTTAAGGGATGGTGTTATGCCCTGTAATTACAGAAATGCATTTAAAAGATAACTACCAAGACGTAACCATTGTATACCGAATGCTTACATGACTCATCTAGGGGAGAAAAACAAAGTTTTTTATTGCTACCCGTTACAGTCACAGCGAGATAAGGAAGTCAGTTTAAATAATTACCAAAACTAAGTCGATAAACACTGAGCAGTTGAAAGACGAAGTAAACAACTTATAAATCACCGGGAGTCGAGACACCTCTGAAATTCATAAACACACTTGTTGGTCATTAACTCAGCGATAACGCACCAGCGATCGTAAATACCTGTCATTCAGTAAAATATTATCCAATTATAACATAAGATAAGCTAGAACGGGTTAGAAAAACAAGACCCTTTATCAGTTTTACGACTTCACAACAACCTAAGCTCCGCCTACTAGCTCCCGTGCGGACGACACTATAAAAGCGTGAGCTTCATGTCAATATTCAATTCAGGTAGTTCGATTTGGTATTCCACAGTGAACACGAGAATATGCCATTCTCAAAAGTTAGGTTAAAAAGTCAGTCTAATTACAGTATCGTGCAATAATAATGAGAGTTTCCAAACCAGTGTAGTTAACTTCAGCAAACATAGAACTCAACCGATTCAAATCAAGTATTGAAGCTCCTAGTAAAAACACGAGTGAACAGTATAGTTTCCACAAATTGTCAAAGCTTCCAAAACAGAGATCATAACGGGATTCCGCAATTTCAATGTTTTACGATCACTTAGAAAAACCTTATCTGTATACGAATATACCGGACGAATTAATTAGAATAACCGATTGACGCGGGAGAAAACGAACTGATAATAATAACTTCTAAGCTAATTGCCGTTTAAAACTACTCCAGTGAATAAGTGTTAAACAGGGTGAGTCTCATGTTTGTTTTTCTGTATTTATGTTTATGGCAAAACCCAACCCATTAAAATGTGTATGTCTATAAAGTATGTCCATAGTTTTCAAGATCACCAAGTTTTCAAAAAGAGAATTATTGTTAGTCGTTTGCAGCACTTGATTGCAAGATTTCTTTTAGTAAAATTATTTCTATTGTGAAGCCCATTGCAGAATTATCTGCCAATACGCTACATTCGTTTTCCTTGTACGAATATTGTTGCCTATCATACGTCCATAGACGATTGATAGGATTGTGTCCATTTTTATTAAATATATATATACATTCTTAACTTTTATGAGTGCATTATTATTTTATTAAATCATTGTTTGGTTCGAATCTTTCTGAACGGTAGTATTTCCTGAATAAACAGCCCATGTTCCAGTATTTGAGAGATATGAACCAGATCTGAGCCGCTCCAGATTTCGTTCAGTATTGACCGTCTTCAGACAGTCGATTGCTCTTAATACTGTTTTTCCAACCTAACGAATTATGTCTGGTATTACAGGTGTGGTGGGTTAATTCACCACACCCCGTAGTCAGGGCGAAACATTTGTTGGTCAGATGTGGGGTATTTACTTCCCCAACTCTCCCCAGCCAAAACAATTGGTGGTCAGGTGTGTGGTTTTCACAACACCCTGTATAGCCAGTAAAACAATTGATGTCAGGTGTGCGAGTAATAATTGAGGGAGTACATTAACGCATATATGATATTTTCCACAGAAAAAAAAGTGTCAAACAAAAATTTAATTTGAAATTTTTTAATAAATATTTTAATTTTTATTTTTACAAATAAGTGTCAGTGGAAAAAGACTAATTTGAACAGAAGTAAATGAGTAGAAAAATTGTGAAAATAGTTTAGTATAATATCGTTGTTATTTTGCAAAAACGATATTGGGAAAATAAATAGATATAGCGTTTATACCGATCAAAAACTCAGGAAGTATTCGAAAAGGCAATTGAAGTTTTATTTTCAATCAATGGATATTTTTATCAAAATAATTAAATCATGGAAACTCAGACAACAGTGCCGTGGGTTAGGTATGAACCGCAAATTAGTATCACTTTGGATAATATTCCTTTTTATAATGGTACAACAGAAATCAAAGATTTCATTCGTGAAATTGAAGATTTGGCAGCTGTAGCAAAAATGGACAGACAGTCAAATAAGTTCTATAGTTAGATTAAAACTGAAAGGCATCGCTAGATTATTTATTGAAGCAGAATATAGTTTACAAAATACCGACAACTGGCAATTAATCAAAAAGGAATTATTGAAGCAGTTTAGCAAATTGAAATTACCTGGAGAAGCACAAAAGAATTTTTGAATTGTTATCAAGAAAAGAATGAATCAGTTAGGCATTTTTTCATAAGATTAAAAATATGTGCATCAAAGATAAGGTACCTCACAGGAAATAATAGAATTGACAAGGTATTAGAGCAAAAATACGAGCAGGATATTTTGGTTCAATTTGCCATTGGATTGTTAGATCCTGTTAGAAAAAAAGTTTTATCTGAAAGTCCTGTCAGTTTAGAAGAAGCCATCAAATTAGCAGAAAAAGAAGAATTAATTGAGCAAATTACGAATACACCGAATAGAAATTTCAGAACTTTCAATGCGAATATAATATTGTGCACACATTGTAACAGAAAAGGTCACACAGCGGGAGATTGTTATATAAAAAATTGCGTATGCCTAACATGTCAAGAATTCGGACATATGTCATATAGATGTCCAAATAGAAATAGTTTTCAAAATAAGAGATTAAATGATTCAGGAAAATGGTTTTCCAACTACGCTAAGGAAAAAAGATTTAAAAAATATGGAAAAATGAATAAATATAGAACAGAATTTTCTAACAATTCGAAAGAAAATAGATTTCAATCTCATAGAAGCAGGAATGAACGAGGAAATTTTAGGAGAATAAATTATAGAAAGCAAACAGGAAATAGTTATGGAAAAAAGGCAAAATATAACAGGAATTTAAATGGAATGGCAGCTTTCAACAAGCCTCAGATGAAGGTTGCCGGAAAAACTATTTAAATAGTGAGAGGCAAGAGGAAAATATACTAATCGACGATGAACAGAAAAATGTAATTAGTTTGGAAGTAGCAGGAATTTTGAGGCATATATCCATAGATATGAGATCTCAAGTATCAGTGGCTCATATCAATATTGTTAGAGGTATGACATTAAATTATGATTTGCCGTATCACCTCAGAAATGGACAAGGAAATTTCACTCATTATATTGGCTCGGTTATATTGCCAATCAAAGTAAAGGAAGGAAAAATTATTGAACATGAATTCTTAATAGTTGAAAATGATCATCGTAGTACTGAAATAACACTGGGATTAGATTTTTTACGAAAATATGACGTGCAAATTGATTGGAGAGAAAATCAAATGTATTTATCAGGGGAAATTATCGAGTTGAAGAAGAAAATCCAACACATATGCCAAACGAATCGGGATGACGAACAGAGGAAGTTGCAAAAGAGATTTGAAGAAGTAGAAAAACGATTGAGAGATGTCACGATCAGGATGAATGATTGGATGAATTCTGGAGAAAAATTAGGATTGAAGAAGGAACGCGCGCCCAAAGCAATCCGCGAAGTGTTTATCAACAGATTTTCATGTCATGAAACGAGATCTGCAGTCTCGAATCAAATAGAGATATCAGGGACCGGTGATTTAATTGTGACACCAGGTTTAGAAAAAACAGTTTCAAAGATGTCAGCGACTGGTGATTTAAAGGAGACGCTAGTCTGCAAAGAAATAGTTGAAATTGAAGAATATGGAAAATCGTCTGGAACAAGAGAAAAGCGAAACATGCGTTTAAACGAGCAACAAGAGAGAAGAGATGAATGTAGAAACGTGCCACATATGGAAAATGGAAATACCGACGCATCCTGTACATTAGGACCGATAGTCACAAGTGACAGTCGACAAGTGGAAATGCCTACGTATAGGTACGAGCATTTCCTACCTGAAGGAACGGAGAGTGTAACGGAACATTGCCCATACAGCACTACAGCGAGGATGAAGAAAATTATAGTCAGAAAATGGAAAAAGTTGGTATGAAAGCTTTTGAAAGTGAAAATATTCCAGGAAGTAGCCCGACATATTCAGGGAGAACGGAAATTGCAACGGTTAATGCATCAAGGAATCGAAGGAAGGTGATAAATGTAGAAAATAGTAAATCATTGGAAGATAGTTTGAGAGATAGTTACAAATCACCCACGGGAGATGCTCTATCCACCAGGAAGTTGGAATCTACCAAGCACCTAGGAATAACAGTCGCCAAAGATAAGATTTTTTCTACAGTCGTAAATCACAAGGATGAAAATGTCTTGCCTAAGGACAAAATTCTACCGCCCAGATTTTTGAATGTATGTAAAGTTCAAGCAAAAAGTATAGTGAACTCCGAAGATACGAAATTACTAGTATTGCAGAAAATGGATTTTTAACCGAAAAAACGAAGCATAGGAGAAGATTTTAATATAGATACGAAAGTAAAGAAAGAAATAAACCCCGAAGTGAAAACGATTAGAACTTTAGCCAGACAGAAAGGAAAATCTAATTTAAAAAAGACATCGCACGTTAATTTTGAACTCCAACCAGTGAAAGAAACAGAGAGTCAAATAATAAACGCTGATCGATTCAACAAGTATACGAATGAAAGCCGTCGACAAGCGACACAAGAAAATGAGGTAAAATTAGATCAAGTTTTAGTTCAAACTCAAGAAAATATGCCTGATGAATTACCAATAGTTAATGCCGAAAATATAGGAAAATGTCAGCCAAAGGAAATGTCCAAAGAAAATGAAGAAAACATTTCTGAAAATAAATTCCCCCTTACACAACCCATGACACGCGGCACTGTTCAAATGACACCCATGAAAAATTTGGTTCAATCATTTAGATATCAGTAAACAAGAAAATTTTCAGTATGCACCAGAATGTAGGAACGTATATATAGTATGGTAATTATTATAGTTTTAGCAGACTGCAAAAGACGCAGAAAAATTGAAAAAGAAATCCCTGAAGGTAAATTTGCCAAAGCATATTTATAGTTACAATGGACTTGTAAAAATTGGAATGAATAATAATACGAAATGCCCCGAGACTCTAATGAAAAAAAAATGGAACTAAATTGATTGTGTCATAGTACGGGAACAAACTGGAAAAAAAAAATATATAAGGGAATCAACGCAAAACGGGAAACGCAAACAGAGACAATTTTATCAAGTGTTCTGATGTAAAATAATGACAGTAAATTCCCCGGAATTTTCAAGCAAAGCTATTTTGAGACGGATATAGTTCATTACAGGTCATAGAAAAAACGAAGAATGGTCGACAGAACTAGAATGAAACACTGTACGGATTACAGGCTATAAAAACCACAAACGCGATATGTTATAAAAATTAATGCAAATAGAAACAGTTATAGAATATCGAATCGCCGAGTTACATAATACAGAGAAATAATATAATCACGATTTTCGGAAAATGTGTTTACGGATTTGTAGAATATTCCTACTAGAACATCGCGACGTTTACAATTGTACAGTACCTAAGTAAAATATTGATAAAATTCACTAACCGCGCATATATGGAAGGTTTTGATAGGAATATCGTGGACTATTATTGTTGAAACCCAAGAAAATATCTCTGAAAAGATAGTAGTGGACAATCCGGCATGGCGAAGCGAAATGATGAGACCAGCAGATTCTAGAGCATTGCGAATTCACAGTGTGGTTTGAGTTCAAGCACTCCGCACAGAATTCAGTAAACACCATTCACCAAGCAAATCACCTGTGTTAAGTGGTACCGCCCAAATAGGAGTCCCAGGAACGAAGATTTTTAAACGAATGAATTACCACCGTTTGACCACCGGAAACCGAACACCATTTACAACATTACGCCAACGAATGCACTTGCCACTGAAACAGAAAACACAGGCTGTGTTATCTGTCTAGACCCGATACCAACTAATTATCACGGATTGCTGACCCGAAAAACGTATGGAAGGCTTTACAATCCCCAAAAAGCCAGATGGTTAGAGAAGATAAAGAAGGAACAAATCGTCCCGTATCGCTGCTACGTACCCAACCAGCGGCGTAGCAGGAAAAATTCCCAGAGGATCCAACGGCTAGAGTAAATTGATGCCCACCGGAAAGAAGTGAAAAATCCCTCGTTGAAGAGCGAGTACATACCCTTACAGTATGGAAATTACCCCATGGACGAAAAAGACTTTATTGTGTGTTTGCATGATTATTTGCATTTATTTTAAGAAAATTAGAATTAAGTACTGAGCAGTGAGGGTAATAAATTTGTGGATGAATTATAATTATCCTCTAGAAGATGTAAACAGTAATCTATTGTAATTGTCAAAAGCAAGACTTATAAAATTTGGCGCTAGAATAGGATTACATTTCAGAAAGTTAAACATTTTGCTTATTGAAAGGTTGTTATTCGAAAAAATTTGAGTTTGTCAAAATTTTTTTGTTTGAGGTTGGATCGAATGTTATGCCCTGTAATTACAGAAATGCATTTAAAAGATAACTACCAAGACGTAACCATTGTATACCGAATGCTTACATGACTCATCTAGGGGAGAAAAACAAAGTTTTTTATTGCTACCCGTTACAGTCACAGCGAGATAAAGAAGTCAGTTTAAATAATTACCAAAACTAAGTCGATAAACACTGAGCAGTTGAAAGACGAAGTAAACAACTTATAAATCACCGGAGTCGAGACACCTCTGAAATTCATAAACACACTTGTTGGTCATTAACTCAGCGATAACGCACCAGCGATCGTAAATACCTGTCATTCAGTAAAATATTATCCAATTATAACATAAGATAAGCTAGAACGGGTTAGAAAAACAAGACCCTTTATCAGTTTTACGACTTCACAACAACCTAAGCTCCGCCTACCTGGCCTCGTGCGGACGACACTATAAAAGCGTGAGCTTCATGTCAATATTCAATTCAGGTAGTTCGATTTGGTATTCCACAGTGAACACGAGAATATGCCATTCTCAAAAGTTAGGTTAAAAAGTCAGTCTAATTACAGTATCGTGCAATAATAATGAGAGTTTCCAAACCAGTGTAGTTAACTTCAGCAAACATAGAACTCAACCGATTCAAATCAAGTATTGAAGCTCCTAGTAAAAACACGAGTGAACAGTATAGTTTCCACAAATTGTCAAAGCTTCCAAACAGAGATCATAACGGATTCCCAATTTCAATGTTTTACGATCACTTAGAAAAACCTTATCTGTATACGAATATACCGGACGAATTAATTAGAATAACCGATTGACGGGGAGAAAACGAACTGATAATAATAACTTCTAAGCTAATTGCCGTTTAAAACTACTCCAGTGAATAAGTGTTAAACAGGGTGAGTCTCATGTTTGTTTTTCTGTATTTATGTTTATGGAAACCCAACCCATTAAAATGTATGTGTCTATAAAGTATGTCCATAGTTTTCAAGATCACCAAGTTTTCAAAAATTATTGTTAGTCGTTTGCAGCATTGATTGCAAGATTTCTTTTAGTAAAATTATTTCTATTGTGAAGCCCATTGCAGAATTATCTGCCAATACGCTACATTCGTTTTCCTTGTACGAATATTGTTGCCTATCATACGTCCATAGACGATTGATAGGATTGTGTCCATTTTATTAAATATATATATACATTCTTAACTTTTATGGTGCATTATTATTTTTATTAAATCATTGTTTGGTTCGAATCTTTCTGAACGGTAGTATTTCCTGAATAAACAGCCCATGTTCCAGTATTTGAGAGATATGAACCAGATCTGAGCCGCTCCAGATTTCGTTCAGTATTGACGTCTTCAGACAGTCGATTGCTCTTAATACTGTTTTTCCAACCTAACGAATAACGTCTGGTATTACAGGTGTGGTGGGTTAATTCACAACACCCCGTAGTCAGGGCAAAACATTTGTTGGTCAGATGTGGGGTATTTACTTCCCCAACTCTCCCCCAGCCAAAACAATTGGTGGTCAGGTGTGTGGTTTTCACAACACCCTGTATAGCCCAGAGTAAAACAATGGTGTTTTAACTGTTTCCAAATGATTATGTGGTATATCGAAAGGACAGATCCTATGGTTCTCGAAGAGGTGGTGTCCTTCTTGCGATCAACTGCAACTATTATGCATCTGAACTCTGTACCATTGGAGTGTCCCATTCATTCGATTGATATCATATGTGTTAAAATGTTGAATGCCTTAGAACTACCAATTTACGTTATTGTAATTTTTACAGAAACTAAATTTGCAGAATACGATATGAATTGTTCGAATTTTTAGAGAACCTGGCACATCAATAACTCCATAATTATAGAGATTTTAATATTCAGAGTTACAACAGTTCTATGGAAACAAATGAGACCTCTGATTTAGTTTCAGGCTTAACTCATTCATTAGCTATTGTAATGTTACCAAAGAAATTCCTTAAGAACGATAATGATAGAATTCTAGATTTAGTACTTTCTCCGAAAATATAAACAGCGAGGTGCTTCTCGACTCCGACCCACTGGTTAGAGCCGATATGCACCACCCTAACAGTTGTGAATTTGGAACTTGATTAATGAAACTGAGAAGGTGTTCATATCAGAACGCCAAACGTTATAATTTCCGTTCAATTGATAATAATAAGTTCATTCAGCTATTCAACGGAATTGATTGGGATTTCTTGGAAAACATTTCTGATGTGAATTTGCATGTGAAAAATTCAATGTAGCTATTCATGATATAATTCATCAATGCACTATCAAGTTCTTAGAAGTCGCATACCCCACGTGGTTTAACAAAATCTATTATTAATATAAGGAAAAACATTACTATCACAAAATGTATAGAAAGCGCAAAAAATCATTTCTATCTAGATCGTTATAGACACATGCGGCGACTCATTAAACAGACATTAATCTTGCATACTCGGAATTCATTAAAATTCGGAAAACAATTTGACAAAAATCTCGTGAGGTTCTGGTCTTTCTTGAATTCGAAAAAAATAAACGCGTTCCTGGGCATATGTTCATAGATGACGAGATGCTAACATCGCCTCAATCTATCGTCAATGCGTTTTGCAAATCATTTCAGTAGTGTTTATGCCGATCGATTCTCTGAATATTACCACCTTCGAACATACCAGCAGCTCGAATCACCTCTGCTTATCAAGGACATTTCTGAAAACCTCATTCTGCAGCGAGGAGTTGAAGAATAAATTGACATGCGGACCAGATAATATTCCCGTTAAACTAGGTTAAATCCCACGCGAAAATCTTTTGCCGTCCTCTTCTATCGATTTATAATATTATTCGGAACTCGACATTCCCTAATATCTGGAAATTATCCCGTATTTTCCCCGTCTTTAAATCTGGAAAATTGGAGACATTCGTAATTACAGACCTATAGCGCTATATCAGTCTTCTCCAAACTATTCGAAATTGTTCTTTTTGACCTCATCTACTCTCTGTTGGTAACTCTTCATCAGGTTCCAAATGGTTTTATAATCTAGAAGCACGGTATCAAACCTATGCACTTTCCTCAGTTTATCTCAAATTCACTCGACAATCGTCATAAAGTGGATGTTGTGTATACTGATTTCATAAAGCTTTTCGACAAGTTTCACTTAACCAACTAGTACAAAAATTAGAAATTTTGGTATACCTAACATCAATTATTTTGGAAGTCCTATCTCAGCGACAGGAATCTTTTCGTCGACTATGAAGGTGTGGAATCATTCAACTTTATACCTATTCAAATTACCTCAAGGTTCTCCTCGGCCTCTTTTGTTTCTTCTTTTTTTTGATATTTGCCTTCAGTCAAGTCAAACAAACTTCTTTTCGCAGATGATATGAAAATCTTTACAGAAATCCGAGATATTGAAGATTTCTTCGTTTACAAGACGACCTGAATCATCTTTTGAATGGTTACCGAAAATAAGCTACCTTTGAATGTTGAAATGAAAAATCATGGTTATTCTAGAAGAGTATCTACCTTTTATTTAATTATAAGGTTGATAATGGTAATCTACGTCGGGTAGGCAGATGTAACGATTTGGGTTTTATATTTGACAGCAAATTAACATTTAATATGCACATTGAAAAAATCATAACCAACGGCCAACAGAGCTCTGGGATTTCTATACGTATTGTAAAGAGTTTAGAAATATCAAAGCAATTCAATCTTCTACTACTGTTTAGTACGTAGTAATGGAATACTCGTGCAGTTTGAACCCAAATCCCAACTCAAACATATATCAGCGTTAGAATCAGTTCAAAAAAAAAAACCTCAAATTTTTTTTTTCAAGAAATTCAATATCTATCCTGAATGGCACTGTGATTACGGTTTACTTCAAAGAGTTTGCATTTGTTAGTTTGAGAAAACGAAGAGAAATTGCAGACATGACTTTGCCATACAAATTGATCAATAATCATATAGATTCAGCGTCTCTCCTGCTACTCTAATTTCAATGTACCTCGTATCTCGTCAAGGTCTAACATAATTTTTTCGAATCGAGTGCCAAATTCAACATCACTTCAATAGTCAATATCATCTATGTGTAGAAGCCTAAATAATG
This sequence comes from Gonioctena quinquepunctata, assembly GCA_018342105.1. NCBI lineage: Eukaryota > Metazoa > Arthropoda > Insecta > Coleoptera > Chrysomelidae > Gonioctena > Gonioctena quinquepunctata. The sequence goes on along the minus strand of JAFIRS010000933.1, from coordinate 11,598 downwards.
TTCGTCAGTGGATGTATTCTTTTCAAATTTGAAACAATTCAAAAACAACTGTACACTCTCATAAAATTAGCCTTATGTATCTTTTTTATTCATCTTTTTTTATTCATTTCTATTCCGTATTGTTTTTTTCTAGTCACTCCCCTACTGCTCAAATTGTTATCATTATATACTCCTGTAATTGGGCTTTTGGTCTGTTGGATGTATTATGTCTGAATAAATAAATAAATAAATAAAACGAAATACCCTCTTTTTTAATCTTATTTTGTTAATAAAGTGCAATTTTTTTACGTGCTAATAAACCCTTGAAAAAATTTTTCTAGACGTCATTCAGATCAGAATGACATCGCTCATATTTTTAGGAGCTTTATATCTATTTAACACGTTTTTGAACTTGTTGATCAGACTAATCCCTCTTAGTTCATCAAAAAACCCTTACGAAAACATATTTCACCTCCAGTCAGCTGCTTATGATCTATAAGGCACAGATCCGACCTGTCCTGGAATACTGTTCCCATATTTGGAGTGCGGCACCTAAACATATCCTGAAGCTATTGGATTCTGTCCAAAAGGGAATTCGTCTCGTCGGTGATGCCTCGTTTACAAACTCGCTCCTTGTCTGGAACACCGTAGAAAAGTTGGCGATTTGTCTCTATTTATAGATATTTTCATGGGCGATGCTCTTAAAATATCAACAATCGTTCCTCCTTTGGCAGTCTCTTCGAGATTAACCCGTCAAGTTCAGTCTTCACACCCCTTCGTGGTCACTTTGGAACCTGGACATCACTTCAAGACTCATTCTTCCACGAACTAGGGCTTTGGAACTCATTTACCTAGGAGGTGTTCCCCGAGGCATACAACCTCCAGAAATTTAAGAAGAACACCAACTCCTACCTTCTTTCCCTTGGTTCCCACGATGTTCTCTGACATTACAGGATATCCCTTTCGTGGGAACCAGAACTATAAAAAAAAATATGGAAGAATTGGTTCTTGGTCGGATTCGGCATTTAAATTTTATTTGTTATAGTAAGATTGGTCATTAGGAAAAGTGTGAGTTCAAATGATTTTGTATGTTTACTTTCTGAGATATAAGCGGCCAAAGTTCTAAAAAACGTCGTATTGGGGTAGCTTAAAAAAAAAAAAACGTTTCTTTAGTCAAATAAGACAAAGTGGGATGAAAATGTTATTGATCGGAACTCATCTGTTAATTATAATCTTATTAATGATAGTACTTTTGGGGTGTATACGGGGCTTGTAAAATCGTTTTTCCGGATTTTTTTCCAGCCCCTTTTCAAAAAATAAGTTATATTTTGATAAATTATCATAGTTCCAGTTTTGTGGCAAACAACGTGTTTTGTTTCTTGATGGGGTCTCTTTTTGAAATAATTATATATATATTTTTTTTTTTTTTTTTCAATACCCTATTCTGAAAACAATTATCGTCTTTTATAACAAAAAAAAAGGAATTAATTCTGTGCCCGGAATAAAATTTGGGTAACATTCGGTAACAATTGTTCAATACCCACTTTTCATTTAGAAAAAAGGGTCCCAACATCTTTCTTAAGGTCATTCAAAAGGGTTTTTTTTTTTGGAATATTTTATACAATTTTTGAAAATGTTGACTATTTTCATATACGGTGGTTCTATCAATTTTGTATTTTCGTTTTAAAGATATGCATTTTTGAAATTTACGGTATTACGATATATGGGTTTTCGATTTAACAACATTTTAAGGAACTTTTGACACTTCAATTCTATTATAAACCCAAATTCAATTGGAATTATTTGATGTTTATAAACAACACAAACCACACCCCAACAAAATTTGGAACTCAAATTATAGACTCAAAAAAAAAATCCGATTATAAATCCGACTTTTAATAAAAGTAATTAATATTATGGAAATTATATTATAACAAACCCGAAATAATTCGATGCAGCTATTTTATGAAAAAACGCGTCGTTCTTAGTGAACCCTCAAGTAGTGAAAAAATCTTTGTTTTTTAGTGAACTCTAAACCCGAAAATTGGGAAACTAATTGGTTATAAACAACATAAACAACAATTCACTAATTAACCCCGAAAACAAACAGTAAACAAATCCTAAATTCAAATAATATTTTTATTTTATTTATTGGTCTATTTTGCACAATCCATTGTTCAATAGTTCTGGTAGGGTATTTTTATTGTTTCTTGTGACAAGCATATCCCTTTACCAAAGTACGCTGCAAATATGGGAACAGCATCCCACTGTTCTTGCTCCACTTTTGGGTACAGTAGTGGAAAATACGTTCATTTGCAGGTGCATCAGGAATAATATTAAAGGATATCCACAGTTGTACTGTAATAGCATACCTAAATCTAGACGCTATGCGGCAGCGTAAAGTAAGGTTCGGGAAAGCCTATCAATTTCAAATAGAAACAAAGTACCCTAGCCATAAACTATTGATAAATGTTTAAAATTTTCACAAATAACCAATCAATCTTTAATCAATAATTTTATTTGAATTTGGGATTTGGTTCATTTTTTTAAGTTCTATTATGTAAATTGTTATTATTTGTTTATAACATTATTTTAATTTCATTGTATATAAAAATTTCCATAATGGGATTTTTTTTATGTTAAATTTATTTATAATATTTTTTAGTCTTTTGTTATTAAAGGTTAATGTTTGTGTTGTTTATATATCAAATAATTGATTGGGGAAAAACCATAATAGGGTTGTTTTGAAGGTTTTCCCTGGGGAAAATTTTTAAATCATAGGTTCCCCTTTCGTTCCCCCTAAATTTCAAAAATTTTAAAACAACAAAAAACTTAAAGTATGGGAAATAGTCAGCATTTTAAAATATTTGGGGTTAAATATTTAAGTTACGGAAAAGCATTTTTAAAAACATTGGGAAGACCAAAAAAATATAACGCATCCTTTATCAATGAAAATAATATTAAAATTTGGGGTTCATCAAAGACCCTATTTCAATCAATGGGCGTGGGAAAAAAATTCTTTTTTGTAATCCAAAAAAGATCTTCAATTGTTTTTTTGGGATGAGGGTACCGAAATTTTTTAAAAAAAATATATATTCAAACAGGAGAGTCATCAAAACAAAAACGTTTTCCCTAGTTTAAACTTGATATCTTAACAAAATATAACTTTGGTTTTTAAAATATGCTGGAAAAAACGTAAAAACATTTCTTTTTTACCCCTTAATAATTACACCAATAATTTAATTCATGTTTATGAATTTCGATCAATACATTTCATCCCTTTGTTTATTTCACAAAATTTTTTTTAACCCACCCCAATACACATTTTTAAATTTGGCCGCTTTTTCGCCGGGCCCTTTTTTTCTAAGGCCCCCTACAAATTTTACGATCCCATAAAATTGATCAACGAATTAAAAAAAAATTGACCAATATGGGTTATATTTACACCCCAACAATTTATTGGTCAACTTTGGAAACAGTTTTTACTCAGAATCCAACATACTGACAGAAATGTTTCGGCTATAGGAAAAGTTACGAATACTATTTAAAGCTTAGAATTGACCAATCCATTCTTAAATATCGTTTGAATTGATCGGGGTCTGCACTCAGAAATTCTTCGTGGACTTGTCAAGTTTCCTTTTCCCTCTTTTCTCAATCCAAGGTCCCAATCCACCATCTCACCCTCTCTTTCTTTTTTTATTCCCGCAAATGCACATTTTGCGAATTATAGTTTTTTTTTGTACAATAATTTTTTTTCTCGTGGTTTGGGTGGGTTTTGTGAAATCGCGTTTAATAACATAACCTTAAAATCTCTGTTCCAAACAGGCTTTCAAATTTTATGGCCAAAGTTACGCAAATTATCACAAAAAATTTTGGGAAAAATTAGAACTCATCAATTTATTGGCCTAAACTCATCAATTCATTGGTCAAGTTAAATTGACGACAATTTTCTGTTCACCTATCGATAAAATTCAAGGTCCTTGAAATTTATTGGGTCGTGTAAATTTTCCCTAACATGATGAAATTTCAAACTCGACCGGGAAGCCAATTTCCCATATGTTTTCGTGGGGGTTTTATATGGGAAGACAGAACTAGTGGTTTTGGGCCACCTCGATAAATTGTGAAACTTTGAACGATCTTCATAAAAAAAAAATTGGAATATTTTCTTCGGAAATAATGGGAGAGTTGCTCACGAAAATAAGGTCATTTTTTGACCACCTGGAATATTCAATGAACCCCCCGATATTATGTACGAAGATGGTCATATTTCATCAACGTAAAGCGTTTATGAAGGAGCGCCAAATCGATGTCTGGCACGACCATTTGCATGAAATGAAAAAACTCTTCAAATAAATCAGTAGTTTTTTGATTCCATCAAATTTTGTTGCTTTTAGCATTAAAAAAAAAAATTTTGGTATAACCTTCCATGCATGACAGATATTTCGACATAAAAGTCGCCCAGTCGGAACATTTGGGTTTCTTTGAATGAAAAAAATACCATACGGCGGCTTTTCCCATATGGTTTCAAGTTCTAATTTTTTATACCCTTTTAGGTGGAACCAAAACCCTGATAAAATACCTATTTCTATATTTGAAAAAAGCCCTAGACCAATTTTCACGACTGTAAATTGTATGGCATGTTCAACATTGTTTCATCTATTTATCTCAAACTGACGAAATTACAATCTTAGCTCAATTTATAAAGACAAACTTGATTCTCTCAGTCTTATCATTATTCTCATATCTCTGGACTTTAATGAGCAAAACTCCATATTCCAAAACCTATTTTCAGCTGTTATCATGGTTAGAGTACCATGTAAGAGTATCTTCCATCTAGGGCCTATTACCATGATATTTTTTATTTTCCGTAAAACAACTCAAATGAAATGGTGACATCAGACATTTCATGAAGGATTGCTGGTTGGGCTAGGGCAGCGCTATCGGTGTTTGACAGATTCACCTTTGGGGCACAATCCATGAATTCGCTTGCCTTCTTGCTTTTTTCTCAAAATCTGATTTCTCTCACCACGAGTATTTTCGAGACTCAAAACAATTCAACAGAAAATCATCATTATTAACCCATTATGGACAATGATATTTTCCTAAAGGTAAAGCTTTCATGTCACTTAATTGACATTTCTTCCAACTCCCCTTCAGTTCTTATTCATCTTCGAATACACAATCACTTCTCGCATTTCACGAGATAATTCACATAATTTTCGAGTTTCCTACTGAAACACATTATTCACCACAAAAAATTATCATATAAAAAAAAATAATAAGATATAATACGAATATCGGTCAGTTTGTCAGTAAATCTCAAATGCAAAGAAAGAAATAAAAACTACAAACTATTGAACATACCATCACTGGAAAGGTTAATCCATTTTGTATTCTTCAACCAGAAATTTGCCATTCACTAACCTATGAGAAAATGTTTAACTTTCAATGTGCTTCTCATATACATTTTTCAAATCAAAGGTCAACTGGGATAACTTATTTTTTTTTTTTTCCCACACCAATTTTTTTTTTAGATATATCTAGTCAAATATATATTTGAATTCTTATTTTAAGAAAAAAATAATGAAATCATCAAATGCTTGCTAGAAGCTTTGAAAAGTTCATATGTCATAAACGAGTGAGATAAATTTACTCTTGGTTTTAAATTAACAAAAAAATTTCCTGAATTTCTACATATTGAACCTGTCAATAACAAATTTTCCCCATGATTCTTCTATATATCAAGTGATTCTTAAGCAACCTAATCATAATTTCGTCTATGAAAATATTTTTTCACTTGGATTCTTATAAAATAATTCATTTAGTATTTCTCCAAAAATGATCTCGATCAATCTAGAAACAATTGATTATCTTACTTGCTATGTCTATCTGTATCTAATATAATTCATATCATGCCCAATTTACTTTATTTGAACTATTATGAAAATCCCAAAAATGAATACTGTGTGAAAATCTATCTACTGATACTTATTATTTCTGAAATCTTATCTCATCACCTAAATGCATTGGGAAAATATTGTATATTTTTCCGACAAAATTCAAAAGAAATACAAAATGAAAAAATAATCTTGGAATAAAGGAAAACACTTTTATGCGTTTTCGAATCAAATGCCTACTGAAATGAAAAATTATTAGAATCAACATTTTCAACCCACGAAAAATTAAAACTGCAAATGCTCATTAGGAGTTTTTCAAAAATTATATAAGCTCAACGTGCTAGAATTACTTGTAAAATCTCAAAATTTTTGAAAGTTTCAAAAAAAATTTAATGTTTCTGTAAGAAACCGAATTGAATAAATATATTTCAATGCTTGCTGAAAAGAATAACCCAAAATTTATCAACTCAAAATTGGAACTGTATTCAATAAATACAAAATTGCAAAAAATCCACTGATTTTTTTTTTTACTGTCGATACAAATGTTTAAAAATTCTTAAAATATTCACCATAAATATCTTCTATACTTTCCATCATCTGGTTATCAACAAAATTTTACCAAAAATCTAAATACATTTTACAAAATATCAAAGACTAGCTCGGGTACTTTAATGAGATTTATTACGAAGAATAAAACATATGAGCGTGCTAACCCTGATCAGGAAAAATATAGGTCGATCAGCTTTGGAGGGCATATTCCTGAAAATATGCATTCTATATAAAATGAAGCATGATCGAGATTATACAAATATGTTCATTTGAGATTCTTCTCGTGTTCTTCAGCCATTCAGAAACAATGGCCTCTCTTTTCTTGGAAATACATCAATTTTATCCTTGCAGTGAATATACGAAACTCGTCGTAACCGTATTTGGAATCATCACCATAAACATTCTCCTCTAGATGTAATTCGTCCTATCTACACTTGATATTCATGTGGTAATCTTGTCAAAACGGAAAATGTCTTCTGACTTGTAAACCATCTTTACGTTGGTTCGAATTATATTGCCAACGATTAAATCCACATCACACATGAGCTTTCCCAGAATACACAAACTCATGAGCATACACATGTTGATACCATTTGATGTTTCCTGAGATACATATCAAAAGGTTTTTCATTATATTGAACACTGGATGTTTCAAACTCCTATTAGTAGTGGTCTCTATACAGTGCAGCTTTATAGTCACCCACCCTGTTAATTTTTTGAACGGTTCAACATAGAATGATGGGAAGATAACCATTCCGAATAATATCACTGATAGTACTTTTAAAATGGAGACTTTGTGAGTGCTCGATAGATGGCGCACATCAACTTAAAATTTCAAATAGCATGGGGTCAAGTTGCACATCGTTGAAAAGATAATTCAAATTTTCTTCTCAACCATTCAATTTTATTGAATTTCGTCAATATTTTTTTCACAAAATGCATTTAAAATGTCAAGTATAACAAAACCAAAACCTTTTTGGGTTTTTTATTTATCGAGAATAAGAAGCAAAATTATCTCGCAGATTCTTGGATCGAATAAAAAACTTGTATAAGAAAGTATACATTTCATAATCCATGTAGGAAAAGCCCACCATAAGGGAACACCCAAACGAAGTGGGGCATCTTCCTTACCAGGATATAAAACTCGTCAATTGAAAAATTGGGGAAAATTTTTTTTGAAAACTGAATACGGTCCTGTTCAAGGCTGGTTCCAGTAATTTCGAAACACGCGTGCTGAGATAAATAATGCTGTTATCCATTTTTCAAAAGATTCTTCCCCTTTAAAAACATTCTATATTTTGGGAAAAGTAAAGAAAAATTCCACGCAGACACATTCTCAGTCAATGGGGAGTATTCTGATATATTTATTTATTTATTATGGTCATGAGAGATGACAGACAAAGTCCAATAAAGTACATACATTATTACATTTAATTTTACTTATACTCAAACTTATATACTAATACTGATTTCAGACAGCAACTGAGACCAAGTAACGAAGACAAAGTGGTTTGTTATTAGTTGTTTTGCATTTACTAATTTGAGCAGATATACCTTGCTACATGAGTCGTTTCAAAGTGGTCTTCAATTTGGTGGGATGTAGAGGAAATATCGATTTGATCAGTTAACCTGTTAGTATTTCGAACAATTCCCACATAGAGGAGAGTTTGAGACGAGTTATTCTCGAAATGGTATGCGGAACACGTGGTTAGTTCCCAGTGGCCGAATGGGAACGTTGATTTGAATTTGATTCAGTATATTAGCATTATCTACGGGAAATTTTATATAATTTTGTGTAAAAAAAAAATATCAGAGATCCTTTCTACTTGATAGTGATATAATATTGAAATGTTTTCCGCATTTTCAATGACGCCGTGGCTTTGAAAATTTGTATAATTTCTACCATTCCGTTGGTGTGTTTTTTGGATAACATCAATACATCTCTTTGTCTTTCCATTTGAAGACAATTAGTTTATTCTTTTCCTGGCCAACGATTTGACCTTTTTCAGCTTGGCATTCCCCCTTCCCTTTGGCAGACCTCTTCTGTTTTTCGAAGCGTTCTTACTAGGTGTGTGTCTATATTTGACAAGTTTGTTCTAAATGTTTTCCAGGCGGTTTATATACCTTCGAAAATTTCAGACGGTTTATATACGTTTTGTATTGAGGACTCCATATAATTGAAGCGAATTCGCTTTGTACACGAAAGCATTTAACCAAATTGAAGACTTGATGTTTTCGAAATTTTAACATTTTCTCATGGCCTAACATTCTTGAGGCGGAGTTTCAATTGATTCGACATGTAGATCAAAATCGTTTGGAATCGAATATAGTTTCTAGGTCTCTAATCTTACTTACCCTGGTTATTTATCATTCCCCTATAGAATAATCGAAGGGTACCAAATTGATATTCCTTGTGAATGTGATGCAATGGCATTTTCGATCATTCAAATATAGATTGACGAGTAACAATAAAGTCTATTGAGGTCATCTTGGATCTTGTGACAACGTTTTAAATCCCGTACGGTGAGGTAAAGGTTTCATATCATCTGCATATAACAAGAAAGTGGCATGTTAAAACACGACTTTATGAAAAAAATAAAGGACCCAGGTGTGATCCCTGGGGACCCTTTAGAAATATACTCTTCCGACGAAATCTTCGAACTGTTACAGATTGGGACCTATTCTTTATATACCGCTCGAGAAGAAGATTAGGCTAACCTTAACGAACGCCTTGAAGTCGGTGTATATGGCGTCAACTTGTAGTCTGTGGTCCATGTTACTATATAAATATTCATATATTCGGATCGATTTAAATGATCGCCCTGCAACCATGCTGTTCTGATATGATAATGGATTTCACGAGAAAATGCATATATTTGTAAACTAATTTCTGAATAATTTAGGAATCTGAGATAGTTTACTGATAGGCCTATAATTTCTTATTATGTTTTTTTTTTCCTTTTTTGAGAATTGGTATTACATCCGCGTTTTTCCAGTATCCGGGAAAATTGTTTAGTATTGATTGATTGGTTAAAAATAAAGTTGGGGGTTTAGCTAGTGATTCAGAGCATGTTTTCAAAAAATATTGGCGGTAATTCATCCGGTCCAGCGTTTATTGATATCAAGCCTTCAATCCGTTTTCTATCTCATTTTCTGTGAGATCAACTGGGTAGTTCGTTATTCATATTGGTTGACGTACTGTTATAATTGAGCAATGTGTTTCTGGTGTGTACACGCTTTGAAAGTAAGTTGAAAACAGGTTGCAAATATCTTGTCCATTATTAGCTACGGTGTCATCATAACTAAGCTCGTTTAATTTACCACTGTTTTTTATAGGGGGCGTTTTCCAGAATTGTTCAGAATCAGAGGGTTTATCATGTTCAATAGAGTGCAGATAGTTTTGAAATCTATTTCGATTAGTCTTTTCGAGCGAGCTCTGAGTACTTCGAATAAATTGAGGTCATTCTCATTTTATATATTTTCCTTTTTTTTGAAATTTATTTTTCTATAACCAGCGGAATGGATGCTTTTCTATAGTAGGATGGAAAATCAATTTTGCGGTACTTGGTACCTCAATGTCTATATTTTCCCCTAATAGTTTTATAAACATATTTACATTGCTGTTCAAAGATTTTACAGCAAAATTGTTATCCCATGCAATAGCGGATACTGCTTGATCTATTCGAGAGTTATCGGTTTTTTTTGATTTTAAAGAGCAATTGTTCGATTTTCTTCGGAGGTTTTTATATTTTGGGATCGAATAAAGAGCTAGAACAAAAAACCTTTGCTGAACCTTTTTTTTTCAGTTCAGTTCTTCACTTTCCTTTATGTTCAATACATCAAGCGAGCAGAACTTATATTAATTTCTAGCAGCTGGAATTTTTCTTACAAGTCCCTTTCGACTGATTTTCAGAATCAAACATTGTTTGTCGTGATGATTGACGGACGAAATCTGATAACAAACCAATTTGGAGAAATCGCAATAAGCCTGCTGCTCAATTCGAATCATATTCTTTACCGAAGGGTTTCATATAGAGCGGGCCCCCTAAACAACCCGGTAAATGGAAATATCGCATGAGCAAATACAGTGGAGGCCCTCTAACGAGGCTTCCCAGTTCATTATTCATTATTCTAAGGATCTTCCCCTTGAATTATGTCAGTACGGAAGCCTATTCATCGCTCGAGGAGTTGGGAATAACCTTTAGGATTGGTTCCTGAAATAACGAAATGGCAAAATTCGATATATGGATTTGGGTAAGAACGTATGTCGTGCTGTTTGGAATTGGGAAATAATATATTGAACAGGCATTCATAAATCATGTCATAAATTTCTCAAGGGGTCCCCCCGAAAGGGGGATACTGATTTTGGGTTAATATTTGTAAAGAAGATAACATCCATTCATGTTAGAAAATATCGATAAGTAGGTTGGGAAAAATTTTTTTCATTGCATATTTGAATCTAGCATTTCAAACAATTTTTGAGAATGCTACAGGGTTTAGAACGCGTTTCAAAAGCCCTCCATGACCTCTCCTACAGTACTAGTCTAGTCGAGAACTGAGATTCCTGCAATTATTATTATTATTATTATTATTATTATTATTATTATTATTATTTTATTTTATTTTTTTTCTTGGACGTCGACTTCAAGGTCATAAGTCGTCTTCGGGTTTAATAAAATAATGGAAGGGGAAATTATCAATATTATATCTCCTGTATTTTTCTCAGGTTCATTCAGTTCGAGTCAGTGTTGTTTGATATTTGAAAAACTGACGATGGGGGTTTTTGAACATAAATTTAATATATGTTCAACATCAAGGGGTTTTTCGGATCACATATGGTGGTTATCCCGTTAGAGGGTTTGTGGGTAATATTGGTATACCATTCAGTCTTTTTTATTTTAATTTTGTCTTTCCTATTCAACTTCCCGGGGGGGTTCCCTCGTCTCAGTTTTTTTTTTTTGTGTTAAGGGAGGTTAATTGTTGAACCCTTTTTATTTTTTCTCTAATGCATTTTTTTTAAAAGGTTTCAAATCTGTTGGTTTTTGAATTTTCATCAGTTTCGTGTTTGTCAGAGCCCCTTTTCTGCAGAATCTGCTTCCCGTTTTCCCCTGATCCAAATGCCCATCCATATTGTAAGTTCTTTTTTCCGTTGTTTTTGCGTTTGAAAGGTTTT